>CM070495.1:2031135-2151135 GCA_036324585.1 Champsocephalus esox | reverse complement strand
GGCTGCATGTCGAGACTTATGGTCGGATACATCATTACAGTGTTACTGACTGAATTAGCCGAGGGAGTAGGTGTAATGAAGGGTGCCACGTTTTTCAAGAAAGCATTCAAGCTTGTGGGTTCCCAGCTTAATTTGCCGCTGGCAGACTCCAAGCAGGTCATCGGACAGGATGTCACTGTCATGAACCTCAAGCCTCATCACGTCATTCTCCTTGGCCTTGTAGTGAGTGAACTCTTCCTCCCACCAGGGGTTTGCGTTGTTGTTGCGAACTGATGTTTCACCCAGAGTGGCAGATCCACAGAACACCTTCACATAGCCATCCGTAGTTCCCAGAATGCCTGAAGGAAGATCGCTGGCCCGCAGGTTAAACAGCTTGAACTGGGCTTCAGCCACTGTCAGAGTGCACAGGACCAAGAGCAGGAGCGGGGAACAGGAGGCCATGGCTGCAGAAGCTGTGGAAGATGAACATATAAGTCCGGAAACATAAGCCATTGTGAGGTTTCATGACACACTCAGCTCACAATGCTGTTTTAAGAATGAAGCTGGTGTTAAAAAGTGAATATGTGTCTGGTTCATCCATCATTCTGCAATTCTTTCACTCATTATGGGCAATTTCCTGTAGGCCTACTGCTAAAATAGTTTCCACGTGGGGTCACTGACAAATCGCTATCAGGCTATACATGTCCTGCTTCATCTTGTTCATGGTATAGTTATGGGAGTTTGTATGGTAACAGTGGGACCGTAAAGGGGATTCTAGCACGACTACGTTCTGCTTCCATGTTATGGGCACAAACAATTATTAAATAAATACATATACATTTATTTTTTTAATACTTGAAAATGTTCAGTACTTATTCGTATTCCATTCCATTCATAGTAAATGGCAGTTTACCTAGTGGACTGTGGTCCCCCCAACACAGAGTGAGTCCAACTCTACAGTGGAATTACTTTATATTTGTATACTTTTGTTACAACTTTGTGACCTCTGGAGCACCGGTGATATGTGCAAACAAAGTGAATGCATAGTCCTGCAAATGAGATGACATTGACAAAAACCTTTACTAGTTTTCTGCCTCTGTTAAATCCACTGTAAAGTGTAATCTTTTATTTACACTTAATCATTTGTGTTACTCTCAAGTCTAGAATAACAAAACCCACTCACCATTATGAGGTGTTTTTACTATGAATAAGTTATCAATAGTTCAATAGTGCACACATGTACAATCATGTAGATAAGACGCCTTTTACTTCCTGCTGCTTTATAAAAATTGAAATGTAGCCAAATGAGTTTTCATCATCTTCAAAGGAAAGAGTGTGAAACGTTAATCTGGTAACAGCTGGATTTGTTTGAACTGGGTTTCCATTTACTTTTTTTATCTCTTAACCTTCAAAACACACATATCTATGGTGTGGAAAACTCCCACCGCTCGTCACCTATTTTCTCGAGAACCTCTGACCGTTTAAAAAAATGAATCTACTAGCTAGCTTATGCCAAAGCCTTCATTGTGTTGCCAGTAAGTGTACCTAAACAGCACTTGTTTTAAGTCTTAATCTTCTAAATGGAATATTCGAGATGGGGTTAAGAGGTGGTAGATGGAGTGATGAGCCATTTCTGATACCACCCAAAACAAATTGCATCCGTTTTGAGATGTTGATTGCAATATTTTGATATATTTTTTTCAGACGTTTGTCAGTGTTGGACAGAGAACGGTGAAACCCTCAAACATGTACGTTTACATACATTTTCCTATTTGCTTTGAAAAAAGCATATTCATTTTTAAACACAGATATAAAAGCGTAATCCTTAATAAAGGACAACTTGGAGCTTTAATTAAAAAAACAAAAACGATTCTTGTTTAAACAAGCAACTGGAATTCAACAACTTCAAATTCTTTACTCATTGTCTTTTAGACTGCTGTGCAGGAGCAAAGTCTATTCTATTATACGAATAGAACTGGAATCACTTTTAAATTGGCCATTTTAGATCCCCCTATCATTTAGGGTGTTTTATGGATTCCATTGGGACAAGTTCCGCACACGCACACACACGTGGATACATCGATACACGCACGCACTCGCACACACACGCACGCACGCACGCACGCACGCACGCACGCACGCACACACACACACACACACACACACACACACACACACACACACACACACACCACCTTCCAGATCCTGGGACGGGGAGATCTGCTTTTCAACATACTCTGCCGCCGTTCCGTGGCCCGGCTCCGCTCTGCACTTTTTAACCATTCGTCCTCACGGAGTTTTTATGATGCTTTTAAAAGGGTTTTTATAAGGTTTATGTTTACGGAGGTTTTTAATGATATTTTAAACACCTATCTACCGAGAGCCAGTGCACCGCGCAGGGCTCCTCCGGAGGAGCCCTGCGCAACCTAACCTAACCCCAACCTAACCCTAACCCTACCCCTACCCCTACCTCTCATACCAGATACTGACTGGTTTTCGGACCCCCCCCAGACCCCCCCCAATAAAGCAAAACTGCAGGTTTCAGAGTGGCCTTTTATTGTGGCCAGCCTAAGGCACACCTGTGCAATAATCATGCTGTCTAATCAGCATCTTGATATGCCAAACCTGTGAGGTGGGATGGATTATCTCGGCAAAGGAGAAGTGCTCACGATCACACATTGTTTCAGATTTGTGAACAATATTTGAGAGAAATGGTTATTTTGTGTATCTAGAAAATGTTTTAGATCTTTGAGTTCATCTCATGAAAAATGGGAGCAAAAACAAAAGGGTTGCGTTTATATTTTTGTTCAGTGTACTAATGTATTTAACAGGTGTATACACAATGGTAATTTACCTTAATTGTTCAGGTAAACTATTTCATGTCTTGTTGCTTTTACAGTATCTCTAAAACTGTTATTCAACTATAAGAGAAGAGTCTATAAAAACATTTGATCAGCCCACTATGTGTAGCTGGCGCACAGATATCTGCATTGCAATTAAAGCTTTTCCTGACATGTGCAACACGCGATCACAAAACAGTGACAAACATTAGCAACACAATGAGCAAACATGCCTGTTGTTGAGACCCACACTTTTTTTTTATAAAATGGGAATACTGCTGCTAGACAAAGATAAAATGGTCCCCGGGCACAGATTACTTTTAAGAAATTAAAAGTTAAAGCACAAACGCTATTCTAAGCAAAATGACAGGAACTTTTTAATAATATTATTATTATGAACAGTGCAGTATTACCTGTAGTCCTGATGCTTGTCTCTCTGCACACTGGGTGCTTTTCCTTTGGTTTTTAAAGGCCAGCAAACCTCTTATCAGCTTCATCCCGCCCTCCCACCACACATCGACCACAGCACCTTCTACACAATCAGCTACACAACCTGCTACACAATCAGCTACACAACCTGCTACACAACCAGCTACACAATCAGCGACACAACCAGCTACACAACCAGCTACACAATCAGCTACACAACCTGCTACACAACCTGCTACACAAGTTAACAGTCCTAATCTTCAGAGTGTAAAAGTAACACTGGACATAATGTTACATTTTTAGAGTTACATCGATTCTTGTCAGAATTATCATGTCACACTACATCATACTGAGAAGTGTTAATCAAGTTTTACAATATGATGTAAAAGTCATAGATGTGAGGCCCCCATGAGGCCAACACCACAGCAGCACAAGAACATGTGGCCAAGCACATCTGCCAACAGTGTGGGAGCAATCCAGCTGCTGAATGTCCTTCACAACACAGATACCATGACAGCCTTCAACAACTTCAGATAAGTGTCCAAAACAAAATGTATTTCATTCTTGGACTTCATCATTAGTTGACAAATATAACAATGTCTCTTCTTTTTCGATCTTGCATTTTGTGTATACTCAATGTTATTCAGCTTTCTGACGACCCTCAGTGAGTCTTTAGCAATATACTTCAAAGCTATTGAGACTTTTTTTCCTCCTTTTTTTTAAGTGAAGCCTTAGTGGTTAGATACATCTTCACATCACAATGATACATTTCCAAGTCAATACAAATGGTCTTAATTCACACTTATGATATTCACCTCTAGAAATGCGTGAGAAAATCTATGGCTGTTCACCAGTGTCAACTATTTCCAGTGTCATTGAGGGTCAAACCCAGGAGACGTTGGTAAGGATGTGAATAACTTTATTTTGGCTTGTTTAAAAGATAATATGTATATTTCACTCTCAACAACTCACAAGGTTTGCCAAAGAGGAGCATTGTATTTGTCCTGTGTGCACCTCAGATAAGTTTGTTGTTTCAGTGGATCGAAAACACAAGCATTAACATTTAGAAAATGCAGCCAGCTTGTATCAATGTTAGTGGATCTGCTTTATCAGCTAAAAAGAACATCAAATAAGGACACATTGGAAAAGGTTCAGTTATGTATATGCACTCATTATGATTAACCTACAACTCTGACTCTTCATCATTTCTAATTTCTATCTGATCTAATCTTCTTGATGCTTCACTGTCACTGCTTCTGAAACTTTCCCACGGTGGCAAACACTGTGGTATTTAGGATAGGATATGATTGAGATGTCCCTGAAAGTGGGTCATACTACTTAACAAACGTGAAATTGTTGTTCAAATCTTAGAAGTCCACATTTATTATGACCAACCGGCCATAAACATGAACATATTTCCCCATGTTGTGCACTAGAGCAGTGGTTCTCAAACTTTTTTCAATCATGCACCCCCTTTGAAAAAAAAATTCAGCCAAGTACCCCCTGATCAGCGCACACACAATGGTTAGGGACAACATGCCTATATAAAGAGGTACAGTACAGCGATGCACCATCAGTGTCTGATTTATTAAAACAACAACACATGAGAAACACTTAAATGCTACATTTCAAATGTTTACAATCTGTCACAAACGAGCTGAGGACCAAAATGCAGAACACGGGAAACCAGGGATAGTCGGTAACCAGCTTTATTGATGGCAATAGGCTGGTAGGAGACAACACGGCAGATAGTAGGCAAAGGGCTGGTCGGGGACAGGCGAGGGTTCCAGGAGAAAGCAGGATGGTAGTCGCAGGTACAGAACTGGTCAGGGACAGGCAGGGTCGAAACCGGGAGAGCAATCTGAAGGGTAATGCGGGAAAGACTGGCATGCTGCAAAGTACGATCTGGCACTGAGGTGAAAGTGAAGTGGGCCTAAATACTAATGGAGCTGATGGGTGTAACAGAGTGAGAGAGAGACAGGGTGTGACTCCCAGGTGACTAAGGAAAGTTAATGCAGAAAATAGGTGAGTGAGAAAGCAGACTGTGACAGAACCCCCCCCCTTAATGGACGGCTCCTGACGTCTAAGAAAATTCTAGGAGAGAGAGATGAAAGAAGAATCAACAAAAACCGTACAGACACAGGGTGGAAGGTGGAGGTATGGGGAAAGGTTAATACTCATCTGAGAATGCTCTCTCGGTTTCTACCTCCTGGAAATCCTCGTCCTCCTCGACGAATCCTCTGGTCTGTACTGGTTGAGCGTGGGTCCTAGAAGGCTGCTCCGGGTAACGCAGGTGGAAGACTTGGATGAGTTGAGGGTTGAGGATATGACGAGCAGGAATCCACTGCCTTTCCTCGGGACCATAGCCCTCCCAGTCCACCAAATATTGAACCCCTCTTCCTCTGCGACGGACGACGACGAAGGGTGTAGGTATGGCCCCCATCGATCATCCTAGGGGGTGGTGGTGGAGGGGCGGAGGCAATCATAGGACTCTCCCGGACAGGTTTAATCCTAGAAACGTGGAAGGTGGGATGGATCTTCATGTTCCGGGGCAAACTCAGTCGAATTGCTGTAGGGTTAATGACCTTGACAATCTCGAAGGGTCCAATAAACCTGGGCGCTAACTTCTTAGACTCCACCCGAAGGGGAATGTTCTGAGTGGAAAGCCACACCCTCTGGCCTACCTGGTACACAGGTGCCTTGGTGCGTCGGCGTTTCGCTGATGTGGCGTACCGGTTAGCAGACTGAAGCAGAGTTGTTCGAGCCTGCCTCCAAGTCCTCCGACAACGTCTGATGAAAGCCTGGACAGACGGGCAGGTAACCTCCTTCTCCAATGCAGAGAACAATGGGGGTTGAAAACCGTATGCACACTGAAAAGGGAAAAGACCAGTAGCGGAACTGATAAGGGTGTTGTGGGCATACTCCACCCATAGAAGTTGTTTTGACCAGGTTGTGGGATGATCGGAAGCCATGCAGCGGAGAGTGGTCTCCATCTCCTGATTCTTCCGTTCGGTCTGACTATTGGCCTGTGGGTGGAAACCGGAGGTGAGACTGACCGTCGCCCCGATCAGTTCACAAAACTCCCTCCAAAACACAGAGGTGAACTGGGGCCCCCGGTCGGAAACCACATCAGTCGCCAGTCCGTGAATGTGAAAAACGTGGTTAAGAATCAGTTCTGCCGTCTCCTTAGCTGGCGGGATCTTAGCCAGGGGTACGAAATGAGCCATCTTACTAAACCAATCTACCACCGTCAAGATGGCAGTATGTCCGTGGGACGGTGGTAGACCAGTCACAAAGTCCAATGAAATATGTGACCAAGGGCGACGTGGGACCGGTAATGGATGAAGGAGGCCAGCTGGCGCTTGGTGAGATGGTTTGTGCCGATTGCACACAGGACAGGCGTTCACAAACTCCCGGGTGTCAGCCTCCAGCGTGGCCCACCAGAACCGTTGTAGAACCATCCCTCTGGTACGTTGAATTCCAGGGTGGCAGGAAAGTCTGGAGCTGTGAGCCCACTGAAGCACCTCAGCCCTCAAACCCTGAGGCACAAACAAACGGTTGAGAGGACAAGAACTAGGACCGGGTTGGTCCACCAAAGCGGTCTTAACCCTCTCCTCAATCTCCCAAGCGAGGACGCCGATCACCCGAGGAGCAGGAAGAATAGTGTCCGGAATACCCCAGGTGTCTCCCCCCCTCCCGAATTGCCGGGACAAAGCGTCGGCCTTCACGTTGCGGGAGCCCGGGTGGTAGGAGAGGAACAAATTAAACCGGGTAAAAAATACCGACCACCTGGCTTGCCGGGAATTCAGACTTTGGGCCGACCTGATGTATTCCAAGTTCTTATGGTCGGTCCAAACCTGAAATGGTTGTTCTGTCCCCTCAAGCCAGTGACTGCTAGAAGCTCCCGATTCCCCACGTCATAGTTCCTCTCCGCCGGACTCAATCTCCTCGAAAAGAAAGCACAGGGGTGGAGCTTCTGGTTCTCACCAGAACGTTGCGACAGGATGGCCCCCACCCCAACGTCAGAAGCATCCACCTCCACCACCAACTGACCAGCAGGATCTGGTACCTGCAGGATAGGAGCCGATGTAAACCGGCCCTTGAGGTCCTGAAAAGCCTCCTCGGCTGCAGGGGACCATCGGAACGTCACCTTGGACGAGGTCAGGGCGGTGAGCGGCCACGGTGCTGTAGCCACGGATGAACCGTCAGTAAAAGTTGGCGAATCCCAGGAAACGCTGCAGCTCCTTCCGGGAATCAGGGACACGCCACGAAGTAACCGCTGAAACCTTAGAAGGATCCATCTCCACACTTCCTTGACCCACGATGTAGCCAAGAAAGGCGACCAAAGAAGTGTGAAACTCGCAATTCTCCGTCTTGACGAACAGCGAGTTCTCCAGAAGTCTCTGGAGGACTGTCTGGACATGATGGACGTGTTCTTTGAGGTTCTTTGAAAAAATCAAAATGTCGTCCAGATAAACAAAAACATAACGATCCAACATGTTCCGAAGTACGTCGTTCACCAATGCTTGGAAAACTGCAGGGGCATTGGTAAGTCCAAATGGCATCACCAGGTACTCGTAATGTCCCGAAGAGGTGTTGAAGACAGTCTCTTCGACACCACAGATTCGTCCCCCTCACGGATTCGTACCAGGTGATAAGCGTTTCTTAGATCCAGCTTAGTGAAGATAGTAGCCCCCTGTAGTAACTCGAATGCTGACGAGATGAGTGGCAAGGGATAACGATTCTTCACCGTGACGTCGTTCAGGCCCCGATAGTTAATGCAGGGTCTCAGGGTCTTGTCCTTCTTCGCCACAAAAAAAACCCTTCCTCCTGCAGGTGATGTGGAAGGACGAATAATTCCTGCAGCCAGAGAGTCATTGATGTAAGTCTCCATGGACTTCCTCTCCGGTGCCGAAAGCGAGTACAACTGGGCCTTGGGTGGGACTGCGCCTGGATGTAGCTCAATGGCGCAGTCATAGGGCCGATGAGGTGGGAGAGATGTCGCCTTAGCCTTGCTAAAAACCTCCTTAAAGTCCAAATATTCTGCCGGAACCCCTGTGACATCCGGAACCAGGTTCATATCCACAGATAGTTGAGGTGCGGAAGCCTGCTTGAGGCAAACCTGATGACAGGAGGAACTCCAACCTAGGATGGACCCAGTTGCCCAGTCAATGTTTGGGTTGTGGCGGCAGAGCCACGGATAACCCAAAATCAGAGGGATTTGGGGGGACCGTAGCACATGAAACTGGATTGTCTCATGGTGGTTCCCCGACATGAGCATATGTACCGGTGTCGTCTGTTGTGTCACCGTTCCCAGTAGGTGACCATCCAAAGGATTAGCCGGTACCGGCTGGAGCAACCAAACCTGTTGGATGCCCAGCTGTAGTGCGACCTCCTCGTCAATGATGCTAACATCTGATCCGGAGTCGATAAAAACAGCCAGAGCCTGAGATTTGCCTGTCAGGAGGAGTCGAGCATGGCACAAGGGTCTTAGATTGGGGATCAGCTCAGAGGTTTGGCCCACCAGTATACTCCCCATTACTGATGAGCTCTGCCTTTTACCGGACAACGGGAAACCATATGTCCAGCCTGACCACAGTAAAGGCAAAGATTACCTCTTTGACGTAACTCCCTCTCCTCAGAGATAAGATTGGTATGACCCACTTGCATGGGCTCGGCCTCCCCGTACCGTGAGTCAGAGTAGTTATGGGAATTCTCCGCCGAAACCGGAAGTCAAAATCTCCCAGAAACCGGAAGTTGTTGTCGCGAGCGGCGGCCCGCCACTCGTCTGTTGCTCTCCTCTCCGGGTCTGAATTCGTCTGTCAATCCGAGAGGTGAGCTCAATCAACCCATCCAAGGAAGCAGGGAGATTATAGGAAACCAGCTCATCTCTCATATAATCCGCTAATCCTCTCAGATATGCGTCACACTGCGCCGGCTCGTTCCAGCTGCTGCGGCGGCTGCTGGTGCGGAAGTCAATAGCGTAATCCACCACCGTGCCGGAACCCTGGCTCAAACTCAGCAGACCTCCGGCAGCGTCGGGACCCAGACGAACGGAACCGAACACCTTCCGCATCTCCGCGGAAAATGCAAAAGAGTCTGCTGCTCCCACTCTGCAGTTCCTCATAAACGGGCTCTCCCCGTCAGATGATTAACGGTGAAAGCTACACGAGCCGCCTCGGAGGCGAAGGTGTGTGGCTGCAGTGAAAACAATATGGAACAGTTTGTGAGAAAAGGACTGCATCCCTCCGGCTCACGAACGTAGCGTTCCGGCGTTCCCACACGAGGCTCCGGAGCGTATCCCGTCGGGCCAGGGGCTGGAGCGAGCATCGGAGCTGCGGGCGGAGGGACGGTAGCAGCCATGGTAGCAGCCATGGTAGCAGCCATGGTAGCAGCTAGCTGTTGTACGGTGGCGGCCATCTGTTGCATCTGGGAGGTAAGGTAAGCCAGCGTTTGTCCCTGGATTGAGGTTGCCTGGTGGGTCTCGGTAGCTAAGGTAGCTACCGTGACCTCCTGTCTTTGGATGACATCCCCAACCCTTTCAAAGCGGTCTCTAGGAGACCCGGTGTTTGCTTGGTCCATTTCTGGCCAGATCGTTCTGTCACAAACGAGCTGAGGACCAAAATGCAGAACACGGGAAACCAGGGATAGTCGGTAACCAGCTTTATTGATGGCTATAGGCTGGTAGGAGACAAAACGGCAGATAGTAGACAAAGGGCTGGTTGGGTACAGGCGAGGGTTCCAGGAGAAAGCAGGACGGGAGTCACAGGTACAGAACGGGTCAGGGAGCAGGCGAGGCAGGCTGGTCAGGGACAGGCAGGGTCGAAACCGGGAGGGCAATCTGAAGGGTAATGCGGGAAAGACTGGCATGCTGCAAAGTACGATCTGGCACTGAGGTGAAAGTGAAGTGGGCCTAAATACTAATGGAGCTGATGGGTGTAACAGAGTGAGAGAGAGACAGGGTGTGACTACCAGGTGACTAAGGAAAGTTAATGCAGAAAATAGGTGAGTAAGAAAGCAGACTGTGACAGAATCCATCACTAAATTCATGGCAAACTTCCTTACTTTTCCTAAAATGTGTATATTTATTTATTTTGGGGCGTGGGGAATGAAGAGAAAAAGATATATGAGCATTTAGTGAGCATGGAATTTTGACCCCTCATATAAACATATGCTATACTTTGCGGCCACACGCCGTTGCCAAGCAACGCTTATTGTTTAGGTCCTTTGATAAGCAGGCAGTCATATCATTAGCTAGAACTAGCTAGATCTGATAGATTTGGACATAAACGCGAGTGAATCAATCAATCAATCAATGTTTATTTATATAGCCCAATATCACAAATGTTACATTTGTCTCAGTGGTCTTCACAGTGTGTACAGAATATCAGTATGACAATACGACACCCTCTGTCCTTAGACCCTCTGTCCTGAGACCCTCTGTCCTTAGACCCTCACATCGTACAAGGAAAAACTTCCGAAGAAAACCCAGTTTAAAGGGAAAAATGGGAGAAACCTCAGGGAGAGCAACAGAGATCCCTCTCCCAGGACGGACAGACGTGCAATAGATGCCGTGTGTACATTGAAAAGATAATACATTTGCAACATAGGTAGTCCGAATGTGTGAAGTCTAACCGGACGCGAGAGAGAGAGAGAGAGAGAGAGAGAGAGAGAGAGAGAGAGAGAGAGAGAGAGAGAGAGAGAGAGATCAGAGATCAGATCAGCTGCTGCTGACGGAGAACACGCAACTCTTCCGGATCACAGCTCCGTCCGCTGTGATGGACCGTTGAGCGGAGGAAAATACACTAAGAGTTAAGGCCCTGACACACCAAGCAGTCACCAGAGAACTCGCCGACGCCGACTGTTGCATCGGCGTGTTCTCCTGCGTCTTGGCCATGTGTCGCACTGGAACACACCGCAAAGACTTCAGCCGAGCACGTAGGAACTGCGCATGCGTGAATGGCAATAACTCTCCTTACCAGCAGGCAGCGGTAGTGTGTATTCGTCATTCAAAAGAGACAACAACCAGAAAACAGAGAAGAAGAACAGACGACGTGATCTAAACAAACAACAAATAGCGTGTGCGTTTCATTTTCACTCTCGTCCATCGAAAACATGTTTTGTGCGGTACTGAAGCTATCAGCCATTGGAGTGTTGCTTGAGGAAGACATTCTCAAGCAACCATTTCGCTTCTCATGCACTGATTCGCTAGCTGAACAGCCAATCAGAGTGATTTCTTTGTCTGACTGTCTGTGGCCGACTCAACATGTTGAATCGGCCGTGCGTCGGCCATGAAAGGCCAAATAAGGCGTGTCACGGCCGGCAGTGCGGGACACACCAAATTGAGTTTGGGCGACAGGGCACTCTTCGTCGTCCGACTAACGAAAACGGCCGATTTCGGCCTGGTGTGTCAGGGCCTTTAGACCTAACACACTTAGCTAGTGTATCTACTCTGGAACTAGCTAAACTAGTTATACATATATTTATTCTTTACTGTTGGGTCACTTATTACAGGTTCAGCGAGCTGCACGAGACTGACGGGCTGTCGGGAGAGGGAGAAGAAAAGAGAGTGCCCCGTTTATTGTTCCCATTGTATTATCCAGAGTTTCTGTAAACTTTTGAAGAAAGTAGTTAATCTACTATTAGTAGTTTGTTTAAATGCATTAATTACCTTTTTTTCCCCCATTAACATAAAATAAATCTCACGTACCCCCTGCAGTACTCCAACGTACCCCTAGGGGTCCGCGTACCCCCATTTGTGAACCACTGCACTATAAGAATGTATGTGTAAAGGTGTTACGGTATCTGAGAGGACTCAAACACAGGACACGGCAGAGTGTTGAAAAAAGGTTTATTTTGAGGTGGAGGAGCGGGAAGAATAATCCAGCTGGAATGGTGGCTGGTGGCGACTGGTGACGTCAACACGGCGGTCGGAGAATGATCCTGGAGCACAAGAAGAAAATACGTAAGAAGAACATCCAGGTTTGAGGAAATAGCTTAACAATGCTAAGTAGGCTAGGAGTCATACCACTGTGGTTTTACAACGATCTGGCGCTGACAGGTTGTGGAGCCTCCGCTGATATGCCGTTGTAAATGGCTTGATGGGAATCAGGTGTGTAGTTGGGGAGGGTGCACAGCTTATTGCAGCAGGTGAGTGGAGGTTGAGTCGGGAGCCAGGAATGACAGCCACCATGCCCACACCACAAACACAGACAGGAAAAAATAAAACAAACACAAAGGAGGCGGCTGGAAGAGTACAGCCACCACAGTATCCCCCCTTAAGGGACGCCTCCAGACGGCCTACCAGGTCTACCAGGGTTATCCCGGTGGAAGTCCCGTACCAGGATCCATGATGTTTTGCCGGGGAACCCAACACCTCTCCTCTGGGCCATAGCCCTCCCAATCCCAAGATATTGGAATCCCCTTCCATGACGACGAACGTCCAACAATCGCCTGACGTTGTAGGTTGGGTGATCATCGATGATGCGGGGGTTGGGGGAACACTCACTGGAGGAGACAAGGGGCTGCTGGCAACAGGTTTTAGCAGAGAAACATGAAATGTAGGATGAACCTTCATGTGTGGGGGGAGCTTGAGCTTGACTGCAGATGGATTTATAACTGAGTCGATGATGAAGGGGCCGACATACGTGAGTTTTTTAGACTCTGTCTTGAGTGGGAGATCTTTTGAGGAAAGCCAAACACTCTGACCTGGTAAGTAGTTGGGGGCCGGGGTCCTGTGGAGGTCTGCGATGAGGCGGTTGCGGGCAGCGGAGCAGGGCGGATTGGGTGTCCTTCCACACCTTACGACAGCGACGAAGGTGGTTTTGAACGGAAGGAACAGCAACATCCTCTTCCTGGGCTGGAAACAGGGGTGGTTGGAAACCCATGGCATAATGAAAGGGTAAAATACCTGTCGCTGCATTTAACAGGGAGTTGTGGGCATACTCGATCCATGGCAGATGTGGGCACCATGAAGAGGGGTTCCTGAATTCCACACAGCGGAGAGCCATCCCAGGTCCTGGTTGGCCCGTTCCGTTTGCCCATTTGTCTGAGGAGGATAACCAGATGACAGGCTCACCGATGCTCCCAGAGCCTGACAGAAAGCCTTCCAAACGTGGGAAACAAACTGGGGACCCCGGTCAGAAAAGATGTCGGTGGGAATCCCATGGAGTCAAACAACATGGTTGACCAGAGGATCTGCAGTCGCTCCAACCCAGTCTCACAAAAAAACGTGTCATAACTACGTTGATCCACAACGTAGGACGTAGTATTTCTACAAAAACGCCTCTGAAATTGTAAGATCCCTACGTTTTTTTTCACCATTCATTCCAGCGGCTGGCGTCTATGTCACGTGATCTTCAGATTTCTCCCTGCAGAAAAAAAAACATGGCCGAACTTCGTTTTATTAAAAGAAAAATGCCTATTTTAAAGTTAGTTTGGCCTTTAAAATGCGTTTTGATGTCATTTGATGCGAGAAATATGAGTTTTTATTTCAGATTATGTGTGCAGTGGATGTACATGATCTTTAGTTTGCTAGTTATTACGAAGATTACTTCAGGAAATTGTGTCTATACAACGTTTTCATTGTCACCAAAGTGGTTGCTAGGGACGCTGCTATCGATATTATTTCTGTTATGTTGTGTAACTCTTTAATGGTGTTATCTTTATTGCTACCCCCTTCCCCGTCAATGTATAGTGTTGGTCCACAGCGTAAATGTATTAGTTTAACAAAATCCGCATCTAAAATTGTGGCATATATACGTTATTTTCCCCTGTGCAATTCTCCATTTACTCAACAATAACACATAAATTAATTATCCTTGTGTTTATTTATTTGTTTGATTAATAAACACAAGTTGGAGTCCGTCAGGACCGAGGGTCGGAGCAGCTCATTTGCTTTAGAGAATATTACACCGGGAAGTAAGTATTCTCTCCGCTTCGCTTGACAAACCCTGTGATAGTCCTCAAGCTCTGTGATTGGAGAGTGTGCCAATTCTGTGTTTTATATTTAATAATTCTGTGTTCTTTATTTATTGATTGTTCAATACCTGACAAGATGAAAAACTTTGGACGCAGATTCCTCAACAGTGCATTACAAGACATCTGTCTATATGTGTGTACCTCCACCATTAAACTGTCATATTCTGCACATTTCTTATACTATCTACATACATCTTATATAAGAGTATAATACATATGTATAATATCAGTTAAAATAAGTGCTTCAACATAGTTAACATTGCTGGAGGTATACACAAAGTTTTTCATTCATTGCATAACTACACCGTTTGTGTATATGATATGTCAATAAACCTTAGAACATCTTGAAATCTTGAAAGGGATGTGCAAAATAGTCATTATATACAGTCTTTAATTAACTATTAGTAGAGAATAACGAGTAATGAATATACTTTATAGGGATCCTATTAATATCTAATAATAAAAATAATGAAATTCAATAACATGCTTTAACCACCAGGTGTCCCTTTCTATCAGCTGTGCACCTTTATGGTATAAATACAGCCTATCTACCAATTGGATCAAATATAAAAGTCAGCCGAATTAGTGTTGATACTGCAAGAAGACGTATTGTGTGAAAATAAATGTAAGATGTTGTTTAATGGCTGATATATTTATGATCCACGTCACGTTTTCAGTGTTGGCGGCAGTTCCTCATGAATAAAGTGTTTTCGGTCTGTTTCCGGTATTTGTTTATGACGATGTGATGTGAGACTGGAATTGCACAGGGGAAAATAACGTAGATCTATGCCACAATTTTAGATGCGGATTTTGTTAAACTAATACGTTTGTGCTGTGGACCAACACTATACATTGACGGGGAAGGGGGTAGCAATAAAGATTACACCATTAAACTGTTACACAACATAACAGAAATAATATCGCTAGCAGCATACCTAGCAACCACCATGGTAACAATGAAAACGTATCGACACAATTTCCTGAAGTAATCTTCGTAATAACTAGCAAACTAAAGATCATGTACATCCACTGCACACATAATCTGAAATAACAACTCGTATTTCTCGCATCAAATGACATCAAAGGGCATTTTAATGGCCAAAATAACTTTAAAATAGGCATTTTAAACCGAGAATAAAACAAAGTTTGGGCATGTTTTTTTTTCTGCATGGAGAAATGTGAAGATCACGTGACATAGACGCCAGCCATTGGAATGAATGGTGAAAAAAAACTTAGGGATCTTACAATTTCAGAGGCGTTTTTGTAGAAATACTACGTCCTACGTTGTGGACCAACGTAGTTATTACACGTTTTTTTATGAGACTGGGTTGGTCTCTCGGGCTGTCGGAAGCTTGGGAGGAGCAACACAGTGTACCATCTTGGAAAATATGTCCACAATAGTTAGGATGATGGTATTACTTTGTGAGAATGGAAGTCCAGTAACAAAATCCAAGGCCAAGTGCGACCAAGGGCGAATTGGTACTGGCAGCGGGCGAAGCAGGCCAGAGGGAGGTTGGTGGGAGGACTTGGCGTGGGCACATACTGTACAGGCAGCAACAAAGGCCCTGATGTCTTGAGCCATGGAAGGTCACCAGAACCGCTGTCTGAGTATAAACAATGTGCGGTGGACACCAGGATGACGTGTGTGCCCACTGCAGGACCTTGGAGCGAACAGAGGTAGGCACAAAGAGACTATTAGCTGGGCAGTTACTTGGGTTAGGCTGCGCCCGCTGAGCCTCCTTGACCAATGACTCAAACTCCCAAGTAACAGCCGCCACCACGCAGGAGGGTGTCTGGACCGGCAGCTGGTCCTTCGGAAGCGAACTGGCGAGAGCGTGCCCGGCTTGAGGTTCCGTGACCCTGGGCGGTAGGTAAGGGTGAATGAGAAGCGGCCTAAATACAGGGCCCATCGAGCCTGACGGGCAGTTAAGGCGCTTGGCAGATTGGATGTACGCCAAGTTTTTGTGGTCTGTCCATACAATGAAAGGGAGTTCAGCTCCCTCCAACCAGTGCCTCCACTCCTTTAGGGCAAGTTTGACAGCCAGCAGCTCTCTGTTAGCCACGTCATAGTTATTTTCAGCTGGAGTGAGAAGGTGAGAGAAAAATGCACAAGGATGTAATTGTTGGTCTTGTTCCGAGCGCTGGGAAAGAACTGCCCCTACCTTGGTGTTGGAGGCATCGACCTCCACAACGAACTGGCGGGAGGAATCAGGGTGAATGAGCACAGGGGCAGTAGTGAAGAGTCTCTTTAGTTCTGAGAAGGCTGCATCGCACTCTGGGGTCCAGGAAAAGCCAGTTGTAGGGGAAGTGAGTCTGGTTAAAGGACCCGCCACTCTGCTGTAGTCCCTGATGAAGCGCCGATAGAAATTGGCGAAACCAAGAAACAATTGAAGCTGTTTAAATGAGGTTGGTTTGGGCCACCCCTCCACCGCTTGGATCTTCTCAGGGTCGGTCCTAATCTTTCCTCCCTCAACGATGTAGCCCAGGAATGAAACTGTTGACATGTAATTCGCATTTCTCCGCCTTTACAAAGTGTCTGTTCTCCCGGAGTCTCTGCAGCACCTGCCTGACATGGATAATGTGCTCCTCCTTGTTACGAGAGAATATGAGGATGTCATCCAAGTAGACAAAGACTGATCGGTTGAGGAGGAGCACGCTCGTTCACCATCGACTGAAAGACTGCTGGGGCATTCGTCAGTCCAAAAGGCATCACCAGATACTCGAAGTGACCGAGTGGTGTGTTAAAGGCCGTCTTCTACTCGTCCCCTTCTCGGATTCTGACGAGGTGGTTGGCATTGCGGAGGTCCAGTTTGGAAAATATGGTGGCTTCCTGGAGGGGCTCAAAGGCGGAGTTAATGAGGGGTAATGGATATTTGTTTTTTACAGTGATGGCATTGAGACCCCTGTAATCAATACAGGGCCATAGTGAGCGGTCCTTCTTGGACACGAAGAAAAAACCAGCATCAACCGGGGAGGAGGATGGGCGGATGACACCGGCAGCCAGGGAGTCATGGATGTAACTCTCCATGGATTTCCTCTCGAGACAGGTTGAACGGACGGGAGGAAGGCAGAGGGGCCCCGGGAAGGAGGTCAATGGGACAGTCATAGGGTCGATGAGGAGGAAGAGAAAGAGCTTGCTGTTTACTGAACACTTCTCCTAGGTTATGATATTCAGTGGGGTCAGGCGGCTCGATCTTGGGTGGTGGAGCGGCGGCCTCTGCTGACGGAAGGGCAGAATGCAGGCATGAGGATAAACAAAAACAACTCCAACTAATGATGTTGCCAGTTACCGAATCAATCTGGGGGTAGTATATTCTTAACCAGGGATGGCCCAACACTATGGGGGCATGAGGTGAGGAAATTAGGTGAAACTGAATAAACTCACAATGGTTTCCAGACAGAATGAGGTTTACAGGCTTGGTGCGGTGAGTGACTTGGGCCAGGAATTTTCCATTTAGAGCATTAGCATTAAGAGGAGAATCTAACACTTCGCTGGGAATTCCTGCCTGAGCTGCAATTTCAATGTCCAAAAAGTTCTCGTCCGCCCCCGAGTCCACTAAGGCGAACAGAGGTAGGGACTGTTGCTTGCAGCAAAGCACGGCTTCTAGCTGCATTCTGGGTCGGGGGTTGAGAGAGGAGGAAGGGCTCGCCAGAATCCCCACAGCTACTGACGAGCCTGACCTTTTGGCAGACTAGGACAGGAGGAAACGAGATGACTGGTTTGGCTGCAATAAACACATTCCCCAGCCTGGATCCTTCTAGCACGCTCAGATGGTGAGAGGCGGGCCCTTCCCACTTGCATGGGATCATCTCCAGGGGGTGAGACCGTGTAAGGAGTCGGGAAGGATCTGGAGATTGGGGCAGTGGCAGTGCCAATTTGGGGATCAAGTTGTAAAATATTGTAAAATATAGGATAAATAAAATCTGTGTACAGTTCTGTTTCATATGGGTGTTGAGAGATGTATCCATAGATCACTTCATGTTGCTTTCAAAGTGCACCAGATTGATGCTTTTAACTTCAATATTTAAAACAAAATCTTCCCGGGGGAGCATGGCCCCGGACCCCCCTAGAGGAGGTGAGGACCCCCCTAGAGCATGTTAGGTCCACGTTGTTTACATGCTTATTTTTACAATATATGTGCTTATGCTAACATCACAAGACAAAAGTTGGTTGTATGTAGTGAGAACGCGCTAGAGTGAGGGGGGCCCCCAAGTCAAAGCTCGCTTAGGGCCCTCAACAGTCTAGGGCCGGCCCTGACTGTAACCATGGCCTAGGTTCTATGCGGGCTGTTCTATTCCTTAGAAACTAATGATCTGGTCTTAACATTTGTGTTTTGACTTGGTCTCGCTTGATTGTTAGCAGCAGTCGCTTGGCTAACACCTTGCATGTACCGGGTACGCTGCACCCGACATTCATTATGAACTCAACCAGTGAAGGCAGTGTTCTCGCCCCCGCTCCTGGTAGACGTGTGCTTGACTCTAGCAGCAGCCGCCTGGCTAAGCTGTCCTGTTACATTACATTACATTACATTGCATTTAGCTGACGCTTTTATCCAAAGCGACTTACAATAAGTGCGTTCGACCAACAACATACAAACTTGAAGAAAACAGAATCATATAAGTACATCAGGTTTCATAGAGCAAAAACATTTCAAGTGCTACTCAATTGGCTTTAGATAAGCCAGCCCTTTATTAGTATATAAGTGCTTTGTTAATAGTTCTATCACTTGAAGTGATCCACTGAGAGATGTCAGCTAGACAAGCAGTGCGACGACCTGGGTCTCTGAGCGGGGAAAGGACAGAATGAATTGGGTGTCGTCAGCGTAGCAGTGGTATGAAAAACCATGCGGGCTAATGACTGATCCGAGCGAGTTTGTGTACAAGGAGAAGAGGAGGGGACCAAGAACAGAGCCCTGAGGGACCCCTGTAGTTAATTGACAAGGGTCGGACTCTGACCCTCTCCAAGTAACCCTGTAGGTGCGGTCTTTGAGGTATGAGGTGAGGAGGGAAAGTGCAGAGCCTGAAACTCCAAGTTCTTGGAGAGTGCGAAGGAGGATCTGATGGTTCACCGTGTCGAATGCAGCAGACAGGTCCAACAGGATGATGACAGAGGAGAGGGAGGCTGCTTTAGCAGTGTGCAGTTCCTCAGTGACAGCAAGGAGGGCAGTTTCTGTGGAGTGACCTGCCTTGAAACCAGACTGGTGCGGATCCAGAAGGTTGTTCTGATGGAGATAACAGGAGAGTTGTCTAAAGACAGCGTGTTCAAGTGTTTTAGACAGGAACGGGAGGAGAGAGACAGGCCTGTAGTTTATAACATCTGACGGGTTGAGAGTGGGTTTCTTTAGGAGGGTTTACTCTTGCCTCCTTGAGACTGTTTGGAAAGTGACCAGAAGTTAGAGAAGTGTTGATGAAATGGGTGATAAATGGTAGAATATCAGGAGCGATAGTCTGATGGAGGTTTGAAGGGATAGGGTCCAGATGACAGGTGGTAGGGCAGGCAGAGGTAATGTTAAACTTCTTTATTTAATCCAGCTAGGTGAAGGCAGTGCTCTCGTTCCCGCTCCCTCTGCCAGTAACGTGGGTGTAGTTACATCCCTCTTTGTGTTCGGCGAGTAGGAGCATTGCTCTACTCTTTCCGTTCAGCAGGTAGCTGGGGAAGGCTGTGTTCTCGCACCCGCTCCCGGCTACGCTGCATCTGGCATAATGGATCATTCATGTAGCCCCTGTATGGCTTCTCTTGAGCCCGAGGATGGCCATGACCGCTACACCCCTCTGCTTTGGCCTCAAGCATTTGAAGGAGTGTCTCGGGAGCTCAGAGTGGCTAGAGTCGCAGAGGTACCTCTCCTCGTCACAACTTCCTCCAGCTCAGTCTGGCCGTTCCCGGCGACTTGATGGAGCGATGGCTATGGGTTCACCCCCCAGGTAGAGGACTAGAAACAGGCTGTCCTCTAAGGTGGATCGGTTAGCTGCCGTCACGAAGCAGACAAAGTCACTCCTGTTGGCCCTTCAGCCAGAGTGTGCCGGTGTGGGGGCTACTAGCTTGCCCTCCTTCGGTTGCCATACCTCTGCTTGAGGATGCCATGCAGCTCCGGCTGGGGGCCCGCTCACCCTCAAGGAGGCTTCCCACTCCTCTGTTCAGAGCTCTCTGCAGGACGCCTCCATGGCAGCCATTATTCGTGCGGCCCTGGTACGCTTACAGCTTCAGGTTCCGCAGGCCGACTCGGCTCAGGCTTGCACCTTCGTCAGGCATAACCCTGCCCCTGTCACTCCCACTGTTCCTCCTTCAGAGGAGTACCTGAGGGAGCTCCATGCATGCTGGAGAGATCCCAGGGCCCTCTCCCACTCTGCTGCCATGCAGGATCCGGCGAGGGTGGGGCTGGGTCGCTTGCCATCCATTGAGCCTGCCATCGCCTCCCCGATTCTGGTTCATGATGCCAGGTGCCCTCGGCCTCAGTGCAGGGTCACAAACGAGCTGCTCTGTAAGGCCTATGACACAGCGGCACGGGAACTCCCTGTCCCATCTGATGCTGGCTGTCTCTACCTCTCTGCAGCAGGCTCTGGCTGAGCCTTCTTTGACCTCTTTCTTTGGCCTCAGTGATGCATCACTGTAAGCCTTTGCCCTAATGTCTAGGGAATCGGGACGAGTTTTGCCCTTATTGGTGC
This sequence comes from Champsocephalus esox, assembly GCA_036324585.1. Classification (NCBI taxonomy): domain Eukaryota; kingdom Metazoa; phylum Chordata; class Actinopteri; order Perciformes; family Channichthyidae; genus Champsocephalus; species Champsocephalus esox. Next base: position 2,130,244 of record CM070495.1, on the reverse strand, counting down.
AGACTCATCGCCAGGTTTGGCCTGCTCAGTCACCACTGTCGGAGACATGTCCTCCGTAGTGTGCCAGTCGAGCCCGGGGAGCTGTTTGGGGCAGCTGCGCTGCGGCGTCGTCGGCGTCTTCTGGCACATTCTCCGGTTTTTATCGGGTTAATGTCGCCACTCCCCATTCTTTGGGCATGGTCCTTTGGCCGAGCTCCGCTGCTTCCAGTAGTGAGCAAGGGCTTGGATTCTTCATGACATGTTTGGTATAAGTCATCCAGTGCTAAAGCACCGCCTCTGGTGGTCAGTAGGGACGAAATAGAACGATAGTTACGGCTTTAACTACGGTTATATGAGTCCCGGATGACCGCCAGAGTTTCCTGTCACTCAGAATTATTGTGTGCTCACGAGAAGAATCTGGGAGCCGATCTGCTAATGACGCCGGCCTATGTAGCCGTAGTCACGTGGGTCACAGGTGACTTTGTTGTTATTAGGTACTCGAACTGCGCATGCGTGCGATGGACATATCCAGTGCTAAAGCACCGCCTCTGGCGGTCATCCGGGACTCATAGAACCGTAGTTACAGCCGTAGCTATCGTTCTTTTCACTTGTTTAGCAGGACATGTTGTTTTTTCCACTCTTTTTGACTGTCGTGTTTTTTGTTTGTTTCTTAAAAAGGTATATTTTTGGGTATTTCGTTTTTGTTCCACTTTTTTAGAATGTCGTTTTTTTCTCACTTTTTTCCAAAGATGCATATATAGTCTTTTTTGTCACTTCTTACTACAGGTCCGATTTTGTTTTTTCACTTTTTAAGAATATCATATTTTTTTCAAGAAGAATTGTCATTTATTTACCTGTTTTTTCACTGTCTTTTTTTCACTTTTTTCAACAGGTTTTACTTATTTTCTTTGACCGTTTTTTAAACGTTAAACGTTTTTTCTTTTCAACATGTCCAAACCTGTCGTTTTTTTCACTTTTTAGAATGGAGTTCTTTCTTCACTTTTTTAGGCTGTTGTATCTTTTTCAACTGGTACGCACTTTTTTTGGACTGTCTTTTTTCACTTTTTCTGAAGGTCAGACTTTTCACTTTTTTAAAACTGTAGTTTTTTTCACTTTTTTAGACAGATCTGGACTTGTAATTTTTTGTACCTTGCTTCTTCTTTTATTCATTCCTTTCGACTGTGTTATTTTTTTTTCACAGGTCTTGTTGGAGATGTGAGTGGTGAGTGGTCTGAAACCCACCTCGGCTCCGCGAGCTGGTTTAAATCATAAAAAGAAGGAATTTAAGAGCACCAGGATACGATTTTGAACAATAATCAGTTTTAATGGCAAAAGACACAATACAATTTACAGAGTGCTCTGGGCTCAATTCCACTACCGTGCTACACCGAGACGGTCAGTCAGAAGGGGCGCTGAGCATCAAAATATCATATCATTTATACACGCAAGTGGTGAGGAGTTGTGCTGGTTCCTCCTCCCTAGATATTTGTTATTGGCGATTTCACTTCTGGGCGAGCTAGCCAGTGAGTTGGCAGTTTTCCATTGGCCAGTTTCACTTCTGGGCGGACCCAAGACAATGAGTCAGCAGCTGTTGACTCTGTCTGGTTCGCTCCCTCTCCTTACAGTGTGTGTGTGTGTGTGTGTGTGTGTGTGTTTGCGTGTGTGTGTGTGTGTGTGTAAATAAGGATGTTTCCTGCCATGCAAACTGGTCCTACTTCATACAGAGTAATTAAGCACACACATATATTTAAGCCAATTACTTCAAAATGTTGTGGCAATTTAGCACGCACGACATCCTCTGAACTTACTCTAACCTCGAAGTCAGCTCACTTAACAGGAATACATGTATTGATAAATTCAGAACGACCATTATCCCATGGCCTCTCTAGGAGTCTTGCACGATATTAATTATCCAATTAACTAACGTCTGCACAGTAGCGCACATACATGTTCCCCTATGCAGCTACGCACCAACATTGTTATCGTTTCTTAGCTAATAAATGCTGGATATGAACCACTAATCAACAAGACTGTAATTGTATTAGGTCTGAGGAAGCCCCTCTCTTGGAGTTCCTCTGACCTCTTACCAATTCAATTAACATGGGTACATCTGCTGTCAATTTGCAAAGACCATTGATAATTAGCAGAGAGACTCCCGGGCCTTTTCTACTGACATTCTGAAAAATACTCATCCACGGGTAATCTTTTTACTCAAGGCAGAAATCACAGAATGTACTGCACCATTACCTACTCACAAATAGCCAAAAAAACACCTTCTGTTTATTAACAAGTCAAGTGGAAAAAAGACCATTTGCGCTAAATCTACTTCTACTAAAAATGGGACATCATTATAGAAACATCAATATAAAAAACCTCTCTATATTTAAGAGGAAAATGGACTTGTCCATCTAAATTTTAACACACATGAATATATATAAAAACACACATATTAGATGATATTAAAAATGAATATTCCAGAAATACGCTATACTAAACTTTCTGCTTAATACGTTATTTTAATACTTCAAATCCCCCTTTTTAACTCAACCCTATGTTGCAAATGTATTATCTTTTCAATTTACACACGGCATCTATTGCACGTCTGTCCGTCCTGGGAGAGGGATCCCTCCTCTGTTGCTCTCCCTGAGGTTTCTCCCATGTTCCCTTTAAACTGGGTTTTCTTCGGAAGTTTTTCCTTGTACGATGTGAGGGTCTAAGGACAGAGGGTGTCGTATTGTCATACTGATATTCTGTACACACTGTGAAGACCACTGAGACAAATGTAACATGTGTGATATCGGGCTATATAAATAAACATTGATTGATTGATTGAACCTCAAGAGATCAACTTACACAAGGCATTTTGAAACGTATCCACTGTCATTCTTTTCCACTGCGTCCGTCCCCCATTGTAAATGAAAAAATATGTCTTATCTTTTCCGCAAGAGGTATGCAGAAGAAAACTTTGTTCAGGTCAATACAGGTGAACCATGTATGTTCAGGTGTGATATTACAGATCGCCGTGTATGGGTTAGGAACTGGTACCAGAGCTGTAGTTGTGATAGCATTGATGATCCTTAAATCATGAGCCATCCTGTACTCGCCGTTAGGTTTTGCTACCGGGAGGATTGGAGTGTTCCACTTGCTTTTTGAGGGTTCCAACACCCCCGCTCTCTTTAGTCCCTCAACTGCCTTGCTGATACCCCCTTTGGCCTGTGGTTTAACAGGGTACTGTGATAGGTTTACAGGCATAGAGCTGCTCACCTCAAATGTTATTGGTGCAGCCTTTGAGCAGAAACCTACATCATGAGAGTCAGATGACCACAGGTCAGGTGGGAGGTCATGCAACATGTCATCAGTGAATGAATGGTCAGTCCTCTCTCTACCATGATGTCTATCCACTTCGTGTCTCTCCATGGAGATGCGTTCTTGCATGCAGATGTTTAGAGCATAAGCTTTGTGTGAAGGAGAGTATTTGAGTGCTGCTATTTCTGTTGGTTCCCAATCCTCGACTACTAACAGTGTTTTGACCATTGGACCAATTTCTTTAGCTTCATATCCCTTCCTGATGGCTAATGAAATGTGTGGTGTAGCTTCAGCTGACATACGGTACCAATAGAGTTGTTCATCAGTGAGTTCAACAGATGCAGCCACCCCCGCTTGTCCCACAAATAAATTGGTTGTGGTTACGTCCCACATGGACATAGCCACCTCTTTGTCATATCCATATGCATAACTTTCGTCGTCTTTTCTATCATAATTTAGTGTCAGATGGGGCGGGTCTGGAGGGGAACCATAAGGCCTGAGGAGGTTAATCCACGGCTTCCATTGTTGAAAAATGGAAAATAGTCCTGGTGTGTTGTCCTGGGGCCGGTCGAGCAACCCCCAGTATATAGTGGCATACTGAGTTGCGTCTGCTTCAGTGGATTGACCCAACAACATCTGAGAACCTGACTTTATGGTGGATATTGAACAATTGAGGCGAGTGCCATCTGGAAACGATATTATTAGTCCGTCGGGAAAACAGAGGATGGAGGCATTAGCTTTGATAAGAACATCCCTTCCCATGAGTTTAGCCGGACTTTGGGGTGCCAGAATGTACTGATGAAAAAATATCTGGCCTGCTATTCTGGTGGTTAATGGCGTAGAGAGCGGTAATTGCTGTATTTCTCCCGAAAACTCTATGACTGAGACTTTTTCACTTGAAATGGACGTGTTGAACACGGGAGTGTTGATAGTTGAATATCTAGCTCCTGAATCAACAAGGAATGGGAGCTTTGAGTTTTTTATAGTCATGACCATGTAAGGATCCGCCAGGCTCGTACATTCAGGGTTCCCTGGGCGACCTCATTGTGGTGGGTAATAGTCTTGTTCCTACTACACAAACTGGCTATAGGGGGCGGACATCGATTTGGGTGCAACATGACCTTGGTCTTGGTATTGGACCTGTGGGGCTGCCTCATGGGGTTTCTGGAAATACTGCATGTCTGCTGTGTACCCTTGTACCCTCTCTGTCCCCCTTGTCCCCGCCCTCTCTGTGGTGGGGGTCCCTGTGGGCATTATCTGTACCTGTGGTCGGCCTGTCCACAGGTGCACACCTGCTGCTGATATTGGTTCACTCCTGGAGCCGTTCCAAACCCTCCTCTACCTCTAGCTCGGCCTCTGAACCCACCCCTCTGTTTCTGAAAACCATTATTGTAGCCATGTTGGGGCTGGTTATAGGACGGACCTTGGTTGGGAAAACCCCCTTGTGGGTGTTGCGGCCCCGGTGCCTGCTCTGCTGGCGCCACGGGATGAACAATCAGCTGTTTGGCACTCTTTTCTCATTCTGAACTGTTTTACGGGCTATTTCTAGCTGAGCACGGAGTAGTTGCACTCTCAACTCTTCCTCCTCGGTTTTATTTTTAATGAGTTGTTTGTTAAATTTGCCTAAATGATGGGCCAAATGACGCTCCCATGTCTGCGTGTTCAGGTGATCTGCTTCTGGGTTGTCCTCCATGAGAGCTTTAATCTCGGCAGGTACAGCTGCCAGTATCGCTTTACGGAACATCTGCACATGTTGGTCATTATTTTCTGGACTACAGTCAGTAGCTACTGTGTATTGTTGGCGTGACCTGAGCAACATGGCTGCTGCGGCCTCTCCAGGTGTGAATGTGAAATACAGTGAACCGTAGCCTCCTCCTGTCTGTGGAAAATGTTCTCTCATTGCCTTGCTCAGCAAGCTGTGTATGTTGTCGGAAGAGATAGGCTTGTCATCGCTCATTCTTCCTGTACCTGATCTTCCCTCAACTCCTTCTACTTCATAGCTGGAAGTCTGTTGTGCTAATATCCTCCTGAAATCTCCAAGGTAGATTGTTTGTCCTACTGACATATCAGCAAACTTTCTCATCCAATGAGAAAGTGCATGTATGTCTCCCAGTGTAAAAGGGTGGTAAGTGGTATTCCCACTGGGGAGAGTCACAAAAGGAACCTGTAATGATGGGCCCATAAAAGCATGAGATGTGGGGTTTTCCGAGGTGTGTTGCGATCTTAACATCCCACGGGGGAGTGCAAGAACCTGTTTATCAGTCAATTCAGTGATTGTTCCTGCCAGAGATATGTTCTTAACCTTGTTCTTATCCTTTCTGCAGTTGTCCTGATATCTACCTCTACAGTATACCCTGTGTGTTCTGCTTCAGAGTAACACTTATCACTTTCATCTCCAGATGCTCCTCCCATACTTTCTGGGTTATAGCGGGTCTGGGCTTCTCTACTTCTGAAAGGTTCGTCACCTGACACTTCTCTTCCTCAGAGTATCTGTCCTCTGCTCAGTCTTGACTGTCTCCCTTTTTTTCTCTTCTACTTCTGTTTCCCTTCTGATTTTCTGGCTCACTCTCACCACCCTCCATTTTTCCTATTTGTTCACAGGCTTCTATATAAGCTATTTCTCCAGGGCTTCTACCCTCTCCGTCGAGTCCTCCTCTCGTCTGTCTTTCCTGTCTTTGTCTAAATTGCCTCCCTTGTTCTTCATGGTCCTGCCTATCTTGTCTTTCCCGTTGTTCTTGTCTTTCTATTATGTGGAGGACTTCTGTCAGGATTCTCATGTTTTGTCACGTTTGTAGTTTTGTATATCTGGTTATGGGTATTTTCCTCCTTGTATGTTGTCTGGTCCTTTTCCCTGTGTTTTCCTCCTGTCGTTAGTTTCCCTGGTGTGTCTAGTTGTCTGATTGTGTTCACCTGTGGTCCTCGTGTTTCTCCTCCCCTGCCCGGCTGTTTCTCGTCTTGTGATTACCCCTCCCTGTATTTAGTCTCTTCCTGTGTTCAGTGTTGGTTCGTCTTGTGTCATGACTAGTTCGTCGGTGAGTCTTCTGTTTTGTCTTTGTTTATATCCCTAGCCTTGAAATAAAGGAGTGTTTTCAGTTTATATCTGCATTTGGGTCCTGCTTCCAACATACACCGTAACAACTTCTTCCTGTGTTACGCCTGCTTGGCTTCTCGTAATGGTTTCCAGAAGGGATGCCAACCGTTCCGAGGTTATCTGTCTTTTGCCTGATGGGCCTCCCTCCTCGGAGGAAAGGAGCACTTGTCTTGGGGTGATACAAGCTCTCTGTATGGTTTCATTTATTTCCTCCCTTTGTCTCTGATGTCTTCCATTCCCTGCAGGTGAGGCAAAGATACGCTCACCTTCTGATCTAGCCTTTGGAGTGGAAGTGTTCCTTAAAGGAGTCAATGCTACAGTTCCCACCATCTTAAAATGTCCCCCTCTTATAGCCGCTACTTTCTGTTCTGACCTAGATAGGTCTTCTATCATCATTTGTAAATTAGTCGTGGGTGGCGCGCTTGGAGTAGGGGGAGAGTAAGGGGGAGGTTGTTTAGACAGACTGGATAGGTCCGGGTAAATGAAGGGGAAAATGAAGGGGACATATGGATCCTCCATATGTTCTGCCTGAGACCTCTCCTCTGAGCTAGCCCTTTGTGCTTTGCACTCCTTATTTGCAGCATTGCTGAGAGTTTGGCTCCCCATGTCTTCCCTGTCAGAGGCAGAGCTTACCTCTTTTTTTATATTCCTATAACCCCCGACACATTCTGCAATATAGTGACGTATTTCTTCATCTGTAGGTGCTTGTGCTGGCACGTGCGTCCCTATACTGTCATGAGGGAACAGGAGAGTGCTAAGGTAACTAGAGGGTTGAAACTCCTCTCCCTGGGTCGGGGTTTGGACCGCGACCAGGACTGGGGGAGTTTTGGCTGTGAAGGGAGTAACAGCTACCCTGTTCATGGCGAGTGCTGCATTATGACAAAGCCTCCGTATTTTATCTACCTCCTCCTTCTCTTTGTTTAGTTTCGTCCAGCCTAACAATCCGTGTTTTTGTTCGTTTAGGTCACCACATTTTTTTACAAGCTGGCGTTCATAAACATTTAGAGCTGAGCCTAAACTTCCTAGAGTGTCATCTCCTCCCACTCTGTCTTCTATCATTTTATTATGGAGGAATCGGAGGTCGGCACAAGCCTTCTTCTTGTCTCCCTGTTTCATTCCACTGAGAATCAATCTCTCAGTCTGTCCCCATTGCTCTCGGAAACTTCCGGGAATTGGGACGTGTAAATCATTCTTCTGAAACTGTCCTTCCATGATGGTTGTATCTTATTTATCTGACTCGGTTGATATGTGTTCACTTGTATTTATTATTATACTGGACAATGCTTGTCGTTACTCCTAACGTAGTTAATGTATTTATTTAACTGCCCTGCCCTTAATCTAGATGTGTAAATAGTTTGAGTGTAAAAACTCAAGTATTTCAACTTTACTTTGAGCGATAGAATTATTAACAAAGAAGTACTAACAAAGCACTTAAGGACTGGCTTATCTAAAGTCGAAACCCAAGTCAACAGAATCTCTTTATCGTCACGTTTAGCCTTCTAGATTTTAACCCAACAGAACAAGAGAAAGCGAGAATCCGGTCATTTCAAATGGCTTTTGAAGGTCGCGTTTTCTCCTCTTGGAATTACATGTAACTCAACCTTGGTTCCTATGAGCCTTGGAATTGTTATTCTGATTAGTCATCGATGGAGACTCAACACTACCATTTGACTTCCCGAGCAAGTATAGCTTGTGGGGACTTGATACCTCCACTAGGCTTAGGGACTATAAACCCTTCCAGCCGTAGAGACTCTATACCAGGGGTCGCCAACACGTCGATCGCGAGCTACCAGTAGCTCGCGGAGGTTTACCGAGTAGCTCACCAGAGGGTGCTAAAGTGCAGTTGACATGTTGAGACATATTTATTTATTTTGAGAGTAAGAAAGATAGAGAAAAAGAGATGCAGTCATGACAACTGAGGAAGGTCCGTCAAAGAAGACATCTAAAATATACTACTTTCATGACGATGGGAACATGAATTTTTATTTACGAGCATCAAAGACAAGTGTGTGTGTTTAATTTGTGGCTCGAGTGTTGCGGTGGGGAAGAAGGGAAATGTGGAGCGGCATTTCACGAAAACTTTTCAAAGGAATATCCCGCCGGCAGTTGCCTTCGCGTTGAGAAGGTACAACAATTAAAAGCTACGCTACAAAGGCAACAGTTCATGAAGCCTGCCAAGAAAGCTAGCCTAGTTACAGAAGCATCGATGGCGGTGTTCTTAAGGGAGCGATGTCTGTTATGGCAGAGACTTTGTTCAGAGACCACAAGAGCAAGTCGGAGATAATGTCTGCCATTGAGGATGTGCAACTGGGACCCAACACTGTGGCGAGGAGAGTATCGGCGCTGTCAGTGGATGCCATGGGACAGTTGGAGCGGGACATGGTCAGGTGCAAGTGGTTCTCCATACAGTGCGACGAGTCGGTGGATGCGAGCGACACAGCTCAGCTGTCTGTATTTATCCGGTTGGTTTTTGAGGATTTTACGGCGAAAGAGGAATTTCTGACACTGCTTCCACTCAAAACAATAACAAGAGGTGTGGACGTGTATAATTCTTTTAAGAATTATTTCATAAATAAAGGCTTGCAAATGGAGAAGCTTGTATCCATAACAACTGATGGAGCCCCGGCCACAACGGTTTTATCGCAAATTGTAAGTCAGATCCATATTTCCCACGTTTCCTGAGTTACCATTGCATCATTCACCAAGAAGCACTTTGTGCCAAAGTTATGGACTTCAATCACGTCATGAAACCTGTGATAAAAATAATAAACTCTATCCGAGCGAAGGCAAAACAACACAGGAGCTTCAACGTTTTTCTTGAGGAACTGTCAGCTGAATATGGAGATCTCCTTCTCCATGCTGAGGGGAGGTGGTTGAGTAGAGGGAACATCCTACAGCGCTTCCTCTCCTTGCTGAATGAGGTAAAGCTCGTCATGGAAGAGAGGGGAGGACACCTCCATCTTATCTGATGCTGGTTGGGTACTTGACCTGGTCTTTCTGACTGATCTGACAGGACAATTAAACCAGCTTAACCTCCAGCTACAAGGCAATGGCTAAACAGTATGTGACATGATTAGTGCTGTAAAGGCCTTTAAAGCAAATCTGTTTCTATATCTCCAGCAAGTAAAGGGAAAGAAATTGCATCACTTTCCCTCTGTTCAAAAAGTACTGCAGGAGAATAAAGCTGCTGCTGGCTTTCTTGACTTATCAAAGTACTTTGACTGCTTAACTAAGCTTGGGCAGGAATCTGAGGACAGGTTTCTTGACTTTAAGCAGCTTGATCCCTGTGCAAGTTTCCTTGCTAACCCATTCAACATCGTGGATGTTACTGACATGTCTGAGCAACTGGCCAGCCTCAGAGTTGGAGATGGAGAAAATCAATCTCCAGAATGACATTCGGCTGAAAGCACATCAGATGGACAAAGATTTCTGGAAGCTATTGGACCCAGTGACATTCAAAAACATTCAAACTGCTGCACTGAAACTGTCCTGCTTATTTGGGTCAACATATCGCTGTGACTCAGCATTCTCTGATATGAACTTTATCAAATCCAAATTCAGGACAAGACTTACTGATGAACACCTCAATGACCCAATCAGAGTGGATGTGTCAGGATACCCTCCCCAGTACAGTGCTCTGGAGGATGCTATGCAGGGCCAGGTGTCACACTAGCTGAGTCAGGAGAAAGACAACAATGCAGTGACAGACTGAATGTTTGAAGACATATGTTTGCTTGATGCAAGTTGAGAAAAGCACAAGCCATATTCCCCTTTTACATGTGAAACTAATTTGTGAAATGCTTGAAATAATTTAAACTATAGAGCTAGAAATGTTATTATTACAATTAGGAACTTTGCACTCTTATCTGTAAAACTGTGTACCGTAGTTATTGATGTTAAAGCAGAACTCAGTATTGCATGGTGATTATTTGTCTTTTTTTCTCTTCATGAGAAAGTCAAGTGTATTCATGTTAATGTTAATGTTTCTGCTCTTGAGTCACGAATGTGATATGTGTGAACTGAAATCTATATAAAATAACATGAGTAGCTCTTGGCCACTTTCTTTTTTCAAAAGTAGCTCCCGGTTAGAAAAAGGTTGGAGACCCCTACTCTATACCCTACGCTGAAATACTTCGCTGCTTCACTTTTATATTATATTACTTTCCTACCTATCTAACATATGTATTGTATTCTTTACCGTCAAGACTATGACACTGGGAAATATTCCTGACAACTCTAAAATGTTGGTTTATTGCCAATTACAGATTTTGAGTTTAACTGGCATCTGCTTACCGTGTATTTTTGTTGGGCCCTTTTTTAGTTGTCATAAAGATTCGAGGTGTCTTCCCTGGACTGCTCTGTCCGCTGGCTGCTGTTGTTCCTTCCTCTGAAACCCCACTCACACACGTCGGAGGTCACCACTTTGTTGGAGATATGAGTGGTCTGAAACCCACCTCGGGTAAGTCCGTTTGATGAGCTGGTTTAAATCATAAAAGTAAGGAATTTAAGAGCACCAGGATACAATTTTGAACAATAATCTGTTTTAATGGCAAAAGACACAATACAATTTACAGAGTACTCTGGGCTCAATTCCACTACCGTGCTACACCGAGACGGTCAGTCAGAAGGGGCGCTGAGCATCAAAATATCATATCATATATACACGCAAGTAGTGAGGAGTTGTATTGGTTCCTCCTCCCTAGATATTTGTTATTGGCCAGTTTCACTTCTGGGCGGACCCAAGACAATGAGTCAGCAGCCGTTGACACCGTCTGATTTGCTCCCTCTCCTTACTGTGTGTGTGTGTGTGTGTGTGTGTGTGTGTGTGTGTGTGTGTGTGTGTGTGTGTGGTCAGATGCCAACTGACCCACAACCCCCCTCCCCCCTACCAGTCCTGTGTTGCCCCCGCAAGTACAGACGAGGAGAAAGAGCCCGACATGTCCAAGAGATAAAACCTTATGAAGGGGCCTGGCGTCGACCAAGACGCCGCTGTGCATATATCCTCCACACTCACACCGTTGAATAAGGCTGTTGACGCAGCCACAGCCCGTGTGGAGTATGCACGAACCCCCGTGGGGCAGGCTCGCCCTGCCTGTCCGTAGGCATGTGCAATGCACTCGCAGAGCCAGCCTGCCAGGCGTTTCTTGGACAGAGATTTCCCGATCACCCCGCCCCCGAAGCACACAAACAGCTGTTCGGTGCGTCTAAGGGCAGCCGTGCGCTCTACATAATATGCTAGCGCACGCACCGGGCAGAGGAGGTGCAGTTTAGCTTCCCTGGTCCCACCATGGGGGGGGGAAGACTAAAACCCCCTAACTGAATAGCCCTTGACCTGAACGCACTCCTTAGGCTCTTGGGCACAAAGGAGGGGTTCGGTCTGAGTGTCGCGCCGCTCCGGTCACCCCGAATCTGTAAACAGCTCGGGTGCACCGACAGAGCAGTTAACTCGGACACTCTCATGGCTGACGTTAAGGCAAGAAGCAAAGCTGTTTTCCACGACAATGCTTTCAGAGAGGAGAGCTCCAGAGGCTCAAACGGCCCAGAGACCAGAGCCTCGTGCACTAGGGGCAGGTCCCACTGCGGGGTGGAGGCGTGCACTACAGGGCGCAGCCTCCTGACCCCCTGTAAAAACCGCGACATCAGTGGTTGACTAAAGGCTGACCTGCCGCCAAATCCCTCATGGCAGGACCAGATGGCTGCTGCATACACCTTCACTGTTGAATGCGCCAGCCCTCTGTCCACCAGTAACTGTAAGAAGGATAAAATAGAGCCTAACTCACAAGATAGGGCTTCTATTCTCCGCTCCTCACACCATTGCTGGAATCCTAGCCACCTCGGTCTGTAACAGGCTGTGGTGGATCCCGCTCTAGCTGCCTGGATAGACTGAATAACACTGTTAGACAATCCACCCTGTCTCAGCCTGTCCCTCTCAGGAGACCAGCCTGGAGAGGATGGCCGAGAGTGGGTAACGCCCACTGGGGGTGCCCCGACGCGATCCGGAGCCACTAGGATGACTGACAGACGTTCTCACCTCACTCTCCTCAGGAGAGGGAGAATGAGACGCAGCGGTGGAAAGGCGTATAGCAGCTTCCTTGGCCATGGCTCGTGTGCAAACGCGTCCACCCCCAAGGGTGGGTCGTTGCTCCGAGCCACGGAGAACCACAGGGCACAGTGGCTGTTTCGCCGGCTGGCGAACAGATCCACTTCCGCTCTCCCGAACTGGGCCCAGATCTGCTTCACCACCTTCGGGTGAAGCACCCACTCGCCTGGCAGGGGGCCACCCCTCGACATGAGGTCAGCTCCCCCGTTCTCCAGTCCCGGGATATGGAGGGCTCTCAGAGATAACACCACCTCTGAAGCCCATAACCACAGTTCCTCCGCTGTGGTCAACAAGGCGGCGGATCGAACTCCGCCCTGCTTGTTGATATAAGCCACTGTGGTGCTGTTGTCGCACCGCCGCACGCTCATGTGTGAGCGCGCGCTCCCTCAAAATGCTGTTTTCACCCTTACGGTGAACATCATTAATCGGAGTCCTCATCGGAGTAGTGCGGTCTACTAAGGTCCCTGAATGCACCGCCACATGCTCTTCTATGAGTGCGGGCGTTGCCATAATGCAACTCTGGTAGCCTGCATTAATTGGAGTCTTAACCCCAGGCTTAGTGTGTTCCCCAACAGCAATATGCCGGCCATAATGCCTCTGTACCCATATAACATTACGATAGCTTTGTTTACGTTTCATCACTCTCATCTGCGCACTCCCACTAGCCTCCTCCCCTAGAGGAGCTATGGCTGGGGCGGCGAGTGGGGAATCTGTACAGACATCATGTGTAAGTGTAGCATTGTGGAAACAAAGGACACTTAGACTTGGATACAGATCAACTTTTTCTTTATTTTAATTTTTTTTTAAAGGAATCTGTGCATCTAATAGGGAGGAGGCGGGATTCACCCTCGCGTCCCGGGCGAAGAGATTTCCTCCCCCCGCCGAGACGCTACCTCCTCCCGCCAGTCAGCTTCGGGCAGACGGCGCACCACACCCGGTCGCTCTCTTCTGCTGATGAGCCTGCCGAGGTCGGGCAGCCCCTCCCCGTGGCTGCCGATATGCCGGTACCGCGTGATGGGCCGTAGAGGTGGAGGGCGCGGCAGCTACGGGACCCCTGTGCCGGCGCCTCTCCCTCCGCTTCACTGTCGCACTGCGCTCCCTCGCCTGCATGGAAACGCGTGGAAGAGCGCGTAGCGGGGCCGGAGGCGGGGCCAGCGGTAGCATCCTGCTAAGCTGGACCCTTTCCTACTCCAGCCGGCTGAAGCGCTGAGTGACCGAGGAGATTGACCCAAAGAGCCCCTCCGTGGACACGGGGGCTCCGAGTCACACGTGACGAGACGCCACTGTGGCCAAGGAAATCACCCGCCCTGCTGCAGCGGCCACGCCATGAATCAGATTATTCATCTGACCTATAGCGCGGTCCGTATAATCGCTCCCATCTTGTGACAGGAGGGCGGGGGCGGCTGCCTGAGGGGTGATCAGGGAGACGCCCAACACGCCGAGATTATTGGCTGCAGCCACCATCTGCGTACCGAGCTTGAACATCTTGTCCAGATATTCCAGAGTGTCTCGGTCCCGGGGCAGCGGGGGCAGGGGTTGCTTACCCTCCGCCCAACCAGCCGCCCGTGGAAGCAGATGGGCCGCCAGGCTCTCATCAAGGGGGGGCACACCCGCACACGCTGTGTCCGGGCGGCCCTCCACCTTGATGATGCCTGCCATAGCGGCTACTGGGGCCTTCGTCTTGAATGGCTGCTGCCATGTCGCCTCCACACACCGCCATATATCAGGCAGTTGGGGCGAAACTAAGGTTAGTTGCGCTGGATGCACCGGGCCGTAAAACCCCCGTCTCAGGCGGCTTATAGGCCTCGGTGGCAGCGGTGGTGGGAGCGGTAGGCCTACGCGCTCCGTTGCCAGGGTTATCACCGCTGGGAAATCCAAACGTGCAGACCTGAGAGTCGGACCTCCCGACACCGAGGCGTCCTCGTCCTCCTCCTGCGGAATCGGGGTTGTCTTCTGGCCCCACGGAAGGGAGAATCGGAACGGCACTTCCTCCTCTCCTGACTCGCCCATCTCGACGACGTCGAGATCCGAATCCTCCACCTCCTCCTGCGGAGTCTCTGCTGACAGGAAATGCTGCCCACGATGCTCACGCGTGAGCCGAGGAAGCATCTGGCAGGCTGAGCATGCCGGCGTCGGGCCCATACCGCTCACAGCGTGGTTAGGCCCCATACACAAAAAACAGGAGGGGTGAGGATCCGCTCCCGCGATCAGGTTTGGATATTTCGGGCAGGTCCTGTGGTCAAGAACTGACCCCATTACTCTACATTTTCCGTCTTTCTAAGCGGAAGCTTGCTGAAGAGAAAAGGATGATAGTCAGGAGGCGAAGCCTCCTTTTATACGGTGTGATGCGCGCACATTCAGGTAGGCCCGCCCAGGGCCGGCTAAGTCTATAGAAGTCTCAGTGGGAGAATGCTTGCGGGGTAAGAGAGTACCCATAGAGTCCAGTAGAGGGCGGAGCCTGTGAGAGATATAACATAGATCCGTGAGAAGTCCGTGAGGTAAGCAGTAACGTAGGTCATAGAGAGACAACAAACTGACAATGAACAGGAGGGAGCTAACACAATATACACACAGGTAAAGGGGACACAGGTGGAAACAATCAGGGCGGGGAAAACAATCAGGGAAGCAGGAGACAGAAGGGGGCGGGGAGCGTGGAGGCCTGAAATGAGAGGGAGAATTAATTAAGGGAATAAACATAAAGCACAGGACAAAGGGACATGACACAACTAACATAAAGAATAAACTTTCACTGTACGTTTCTTGGACATGACAAATTCTAGGAGTAGGAAGGAATACTTTTACAAACACTATAGTAATAATATGCATTCATTATGACAACATCATACTATTATTATAGGAGTGTTCTATAGTGTGTTCAAAAAACAACTACAGAAACACTATATATTATACTATAGTTATACTATTTAAAATAATATAGGAATACTACAAAGATCTAGATACATAGTATTGAAATATTATAGGGCTACTATAGCTAATAAAATGGCACTACATAAACAACTATAGTAATACAATAGCTGGTGAAAAATACAAACTTACTAAAGGACACTATACAACTCTTATAGTATACTATAGTAATATAGTTCATTTCGTAAGGGAGGTGCAGACAGCAGTTTTCGACTGATACAGCCAACTCAAAAATATATTGTTTTATATAAAATGCATTAAGATATATATATATATATATATATATATATATATATATATATATTAGCTGTACACTTTACGAATTTAATAGTTTTTTATGGACAACATTACCATTCAATCTCGTCAAACTGATCTTGCACCTGTCACTCCTCGGCTCTTGGTAGTTCAGGCATTTATAAAACCTGGCAACTCCGGGCTTCCTTGCAGCTGTCAATCAAAGTCCAGTGGCTCCGCCCCAAAGTGCCAGAAACTTTTCAGGCGCGTAGACAGACTCCGCGAGGCTGACACTCCCGCGAGCGAGCAAGATGGCTGTCTCTCCGCTCGCGGGGGTTTAATCTGCGCGCGAGGGTCATTTTATGCGCGTGTGAAAGCACATGTTCCGGTCGTGAGTAGCTTGTTTTACGCGCTAGAATATTGACCCAAATCTGACTCCATATTAACTACTGCAGGAATGATACGACGAATGTATAACAGAAATGTATATTGCTTATAGTTTAAACATCCAATGAATTGCTAGAAGCGCTAATCACACTTATATCTGCATCAATCCAGCATCAAGGATTAACATCTGTTCTCATACTGACGTAAACCAAAGCCGTATAAAGAGAGAGTTGCGTCATCTCGATTATCCCCCTCTAAATGAGTAGATTTAGGGAACAATAACAGATTAGGCTAGGATACCGGATAAAGTTAGCAACACACGTTAACCATGATCCGCCTTTTAATTGTAATTCCTTCTCTTAACCAATTAAGCCCCAAGCCTGTTTTTCAGGTCTCAGGCTCGAAAATTACATTCCCAGAACAAATGACGATATCTTCACTTCTAAATGTGTCCGGCAGTGGCTCAGTCGATAGGGGCTTGGACTTGGAGCTGTAGGGTCGCCGGTTCAAGTCCTGATGGAGATTATATCTCTGCTCCGCGCCAATCCTATATGAGTTTGCTTTAAAAGAAGGAAAACTCAAAACAACCAGGACGAGGGTTAAACCATAATCTGTTTTAATAATAAACGGTAATAATACAATACACTTCTCAAAGGGGTCAGGCCTCCTCCTGCTCTGGTCCTAATGCCGGGAGAACGTATCATCTTGACGGCAGCAGGAAAGAGAGCGAACCCAAGGCCGAACAGGCTCACATACAAGAATAAAACAGGAGGGGTTGGGTCAGCTGGTCATCTTTTCAGGTCATCTCATTGGGAGATGCAAAAGATGCTGTGTCGCAGCGAATCAGCGCATGCCAGCAGAGGACTCGCAAACAGTCTCAGTTTGAAGCAAAACAAACACATCTGGCATTCGCTGTCTCATATCTCTGCAGCCTCCACACACACATCCCCCCACATTCCAGAGACCTCAGTTGGGTCTAAAGGATATTCCCTTGCTCACAAAGATAACACAAAGATTTCATCTCTCATATCTCCAACTTCTGGTTACACAGACCGCTTATTATTAATACAAAGTAATTAAACCCACACATATACTATTCAAGATATGTAGACTTCCCTGAAATATGACATGCTAGAGATCTTAAGCAGAATATACTCTCATCCACCTAGCCCCCTGTCCTGCATACCTACACCTCCCCCACAGAGCAATAACACCCTGTTTACTCCAACCAGCCCAGCATGTTTATCGCCATTTTAGTCCTAACATTTATGAAAGGATAAAACAGAGAAATCAATATAAAACACAAACACAGGTATTGTTTTGAGCAGTAATCACATCTAGCTGCTGCTCGACACACTTCTTCCCCACACATCTTTAACGCACACACATCTTTATCATTAACAGACGTTGATTGTTCTTTTTAGCTTAAGGGCTTCTGTGAACTTCCTTTCACCTCGAAGTCCGCTTTACTGGACTGAATACATTTATTGATAATTCAGAAGGACTAGTGTCTCTCTTAACTGTGTGACTCAAGTCTCAAGGCTTTTTATGGGTCTGCCTGTCATGCATCATTAACTACAAGAATGTAACTGCATTACATCTGAGGAAACCCCCCCCCTGGCTTTCCCTGTCACTTGCCCAGACTATTGATAATTAACAGAGAAACTCAAGGGGCTTCCTTCCATATCTGGAAATTGCAACAAGACTTTCTGCCATTTCAAATGTAACGCACTTCTTAAATATTAGATGATAATAATCTTCAGTCCCCGACAAGACCTACAAAATATGGAGTGTAGACTGCTACTTGGAGAGGTCCCAGTTCACCTCCTGCACTGCCGTGGTGCCCTTGAGCAAGACACTGGACACCCTCACTCCCATTGCTCCCTGGGCGCTGTACAATAGCTGCCCACAGCTCCTAGTACTAGACTCCTGGATGGGTTAAATGCAGAGGCCACATTTCACTGTGTGTGCTGTGTGCCATTAAAAGAGGGTTTCATCCCTCTCTATTCTAAAATGGATGAATTAATAATATTTTTTCTCAAACATTACTTATAGTGAAAACCACCCTTGAATGATGGGATAGTAGACTAAAAGCTTTAGGAATCCAAACTATAACATATAATAAGTACCCTGTATCAAGATTGATGCAAAACAAGTCACAAGACATTTGACCTTTTTAGAGAGGTTTAGCAAAAAAAACACTTCTGGGGTCATTTGGGTGGATTTTCCATATCTCTGGCCCCCCTCGGTCGATGTTGATGATTGACACCTCTTTTGAACCGTTAGAGCCAATAGAATCGAGAGAGGAAGTTCCTAAATCCACCTACACGTTACCATTTAGGAGCGAGAGTAATGCGCATGGTCATTTAAACCTGAGAGCAGGATTAGCTGAAAAGAGTCCAAGCTTTTTAAAAGTTAACAACATTTAATTAAACAAATGATGCGAATAATACAATTTAGGATTTTTTGCTCATTGCTAATTCAGAGGCTCAGCGTTAGCATTGAGGGTTTTTTTTAGATTTTTTTTTAAATGATCAGTTAGATGAGTTTCTTCCCGTTACATGGATATAAAACATTCATAGTTTATTAAATGAACATGCCCTCAGACACTGTTTCCTGCAACATGTTGCAGGAGGGCCCCGGTACCGGGATCTCTCGGGCTTAACAGGTTAATTGTTTTCATTTATGTAAAGCACTTTGAATTGCCTTGTGTTGAAAGGTGCTATCTAAACAGGGCTGCACATAACTGGTGCGCATGCGCACCTCCGCCAAAAAAAGAGCAGAGAGAGAGAGACTCTTCATATGATATCTATTTTGTGCAGATCCTATGAAGTATAAAAGACTGCTACCGTGAGTTAGCACCCTTTTGCTTAGTGCTAATTCAGACACTCGGCGTTAGAGTTATATTTCATTTAGGTAAGAATGGTTCATATCGTCAGGTAGCTGAGTTTCCTCCCGTTAAGTGGGTATAACACATTAATAGGTTGTTCAATGTTAAGAAGCCCTGAGACGCAGTTTCGTAAATATTGTTGTTTTTAGACACCGGGGGCGGGGGCTCTGGGCTGAACAGGTTAATGTCATTTCGTCCAACGTTGATGAATTAGAGAGATACATCGCTATTGATATGGATTTAGAGTGCATATTTGAGACTTCTAAACAGTAAACAAAAACGTAACTTATGAGTGAGTGTTTTTAGCAGAGCCTTATAATGTCCTGGTGATTCTGTTGATTAGCTGTCTATATTAGGTTGCAGCTCAGCTGATTTATTATTAAGGACATGTTACTGAGATGCGGCCTGGACATTGGTGACATGAGAGGGAAAACCTACGATGGCACATCTGTTCTACAGGGACAAATGTCAGGTGTGGCCAAACATTTTAAAGACATCAATCCCAAAGCAGTCTCAATGCATTGCACCAAATGAGGTTAAATTATTAACATAGGTTCAGGAGCATGGCCACGCCTAAAACTCCGCCTCAAACCACTGCCACCCCTATTTATATCCGGCAAAACTTCTAGCCACTGCTCGTCTCCATCCTCTCAAGGACCGACAGGCAGACCGTAATTCACGCCGCGCGTCGTCACGGTTCAAACAAGCTAAACGCTACCACGAGAACATTTGACTCACCATGAATCCCGAATTGCTGATCATCTCGCCGGAGTCAGATCAAGATCTCGACATCGGCTACCCGCCATCCTCGGGTCAGCAGTCGGATCTAAGCCAAGCATCCGAACGGAGCCGCGTGCGCTCGGAAATCGTTGTCCCACACACCAGTCGCCACCGCTCCCACTCAAGCTCCCCCAACTAGATACCTCCAACTCCAGACAGGTCCCAGGCTGCGTCTACTCTGCCAGTGAGGGCAAACAACTGGGGCCACAACAGGCACAGCCAGCACCAATCTCCCCACCACCGGCAGCCTGCCTCATTCGCAGCCCCCGGCCATTTGCAGCCCCGGGCCACTCGCAGCGGCTCACTCGACACGCCTCTTGGACGGAGCCACGCTCCGAAACGGAGCCCGAACTACGGAGCCCGAACTACGGAGGTGGACAGTCATTCAACTCCAACGTTTCCTGAGAGAAAATGGCATCCACTTTCACCGAAACGACAACAAGGCTAGACTGTTCAACCTCTACAAAGCCTACAGCAGCACAACGGCAAGAATAACGACACACACCGCTCTTCCTGCTCCAGAGCCAACCACCGTGCGGCGTGCGCGCACCACGGATTGTGACGTCACAGGCTGCAGTCCTCCTCCACGGACACCGTCAAACTCACCAGCACCCCCTAGCGGGGGCCAGGTCTTATTGCCCTCTGTGCCTGCTCTCTCTGTGTCTGACATGGCGCAGCTCATGTCAACCTTTCTCTCTCATCCCTGTGCTCACATGCTTCACAAAATCCCCTTGCACATACATCCCTTCATCCCTCCATCCCTTCTTCTCTACCTTCAGCAGCCCACAGCAACCCAGCTTCTGCTTACCTTCCTCCTTTAGCAGCTAACCCCGTAGCAACAGCACCTCACCCAGTAACCCAAGGGGCCATGCTACATGCTAACCCATTAGCCGACTCTTACCCAGTACCTTCTTTCCCAACTGGTCTATCCTTTCCCCCTCCCCCCTTCCCTTCCCCAACACCCAAATGTTTTTCCTCCCTGTCCAACCAGCTACACTCTAGCCACAGCAACACAGTCTATCGCCCTTCCCCCGTGTCCCCTGTCTTGCGCCAGCAGATTCTCCTGGGTAACTACGTAGACTTGGCTCAGCTACTACAGCCATCAATCACCGACACTAGCCAGCCCAGGGAAATGCAGACCAACTTCGGTTCACCTCTGAGGTCCAAGGACTTAACCCCCGCAGAGTTCGCCCTAGCTTTCTCCCTTTACCGCGACGTCATCTGCTCAGTCTATCCCACACGCAGAACCGAGTTAGACGAGTACCTCCTCATAGAGCTCGACATGACCTTACGTTTCGGAGGCTCAGGGTTTTACACCTACCATGTCCACTTAGCTAGCTAAGCCGCCGACCGCATCAAGCAGTTCAACCAGGGAACATACTGGGGTGCTCTGGACTCCGAGATTTACTGCCGCATCTTTGCAGCATGCGCATCACTCTCTTGCCAATTATGCGAAGCCCCCTCCCACCCGGCCTCAGCATGCTTAGTCAGTGCCCCACCACCCGAGCCACCCCGCTCACTCCCCTTTCCATCAAGAGGCAACACCTCAACCTTCAACCGCCTATCACCTGCCACACCCCCACCTCCCATCATCCCCAGGCCCGCAAACCAATGACCATCAGCCAATGCCCCTGCTTCAAAGGGCGTCGACAGATGCGGAAGGCCAATACTCTACCAGGGAGGCAGGAAGGTGTGTAACAATTTCAACGACCTAGGCTGCTTTCTTTCTAGCTACCGCCTCATGCACATCTGCTCTTTCTGTGGTGGCGCTCATGCCAGGAGCACCTGCCCTCACAACCCAACTACACCAACAGATTGACTAGCACGGCACCTCAGCACACCCGTCAAGGGAAGCAACCTTGCTACTGCCTTAGTAACTAATCCAGATAGACAGTTTGTTTACTTTCTCACCAGTGGCTTCTCCCATGGTTTCCACCCACGCATAGCAATACTGCCTGACACATCTCACATCTGCCACAACCTTCAGTCCGCTTTAACAGAACCTCACACCGTCGACACCTTACTGGCCAAAGAAGTCAAAGAATGGTTCATGATAGGCCCATTCGATAGTCCCCCCCTTTCCAGTGTTCCGCATCAGTCCAATCGACAAAGCTACTAGGAAATACTCCGGGAAAAAGAGGCTCATAATAGACCTGTCTTCTCCACACGGCTCAGCCATCCCGAGCATTAACAGCGTCATTCCAAGCCCAGACTTTTCGATGAAATACCATCATCCTCATCCGCTTCGCAGGCCGCGGAGCATGGTTCTCTTAGGCAGACATCACCAATGCATTCAAGATCTTGCCAGATTTCTGGCGTTTCTTCGGAGTGTACTGGATGGAAGCCTATTATTTCTCAGTACGCCTCACATTCGGCTGCACAAGCAGTCCCAAAATCTTCGATTTCCTTTCAGAAGCTCTGTGCTGGATCTTGATAAACAACCACAGACTCCCCTACGTGCTCCATCTCCTTGACGACTTTCTCATCATCACTCCACCATCCTCACCCCCCTGCCACGGGCTGAGCACACTCATACAAACATTTTCAGACCTTGGCATCCCTCTGTCTGAATAGAAAACCTCAGGGCCTAAAACCTCCATCGAGTTTCTAGGCATCACCCTGGACTCGATGTCTTTCCAGGCTTCTCTACGCTCAGAGAAAGTACAGCGCGTCACTCTCCTCCTGTCAAACTACTTACAGGCAGACAGATGCACGAAACGGCAGCTGTTAGCCCTTCTTGGCCACCTAAATTACGCCATCCGCATAATACCTCAAGCAAAACCCTTCTTATCCAACCTGCTGAACTGAACGCCGTCAGTTCCCTCCATCCACGATCGACTAGTTCTCGACGACGCATGCAAAATGGAAATGCACCTTTGGCAGGACTTCTTGTCCTTGTGGAACGGCATCTCTTTCTTTTATGATGATTTCATTACCAAACCCGAGGATATCCAACTCTTCAATGACGCAGCCCTCTCCATAGGCTTCGGCGGCTACTACGCATGGAGATGGTTCTCATCCACCTGGCCCCCGGAGTTCATAGCTCTCAATTCACAGACGCTTTCTCCTTCATCCGCACTTCACGAACTATATCCCATCATCATAGCAGACATTCTCTGGGGGCACGAATGGTCTAGGAAAGCCATACTCATCCACACCGATAACAGCGCAGTCGTAGAGATCCTTAACAAAGGCCGATCTCGCTCCCTAGCCATCATGCAGTTCCTCCGCAGACTCACCTTAATCTCTGCCCAACACCAGTTCATCCTCAAAGCAGCACACATCCCAGGTCATGAGAACGGCATCGCTGACTCTCTCTCTCGTTTCCAATTTCAGAGATTCAGAAACTTGGCCCCAGAGGCGGCTCCACCCCATACCAGTCCCACCGTTTTCAGCCACCACATTCAACTAAACCCACAACTGGAACTACTCTCACACGCTTCACGGGAAGCCATCCTCAACAACCTCGCCCCAAGCACCTTGTCAGCCTATCTCACCGGCTGGAATTGCTTTAAGGCATATCACGGAGCATACCAGCTACCATTCCCCACTCTGGACGTTATATCCGTCTGCAATTTCATTACTCACGCTCACTCCATCCGTAAGTGCCGGACATCCACTATTCAGACATACTTGGCCGGAATTAACTTCTTCATTAAAATAGCCAGCGGCCAACCATGTCCTTCCACGTCCCATAGCCACGTCACAATGCACATCAAAGGCTTACGTAAGCAGGAACCCTCCCTCACACCTAAACGACTGCCACTCACTTCCGACCTTCTCAGCCTCTACATCCGTTCCCTACGCTCAGGATACTTATCACCAATGGTCGACCTTACCCTAGAATGCATGTTCCTGCTAGCATTCTTCGGCTTCCTGCGATGCTCCGAATTTGCACCCACTTCATCCGCCTACAACTCTCACCACCACCCCAGCCTATCCGACATATCCCTGCACACAAACGACTCCCTCATATTCACAAAAAGGAGTAAAACAGATCAGCTGGGAATTTCTTTCCCCATCCACATCTTCCGCCTGAACTCGTATCTCAGCCATACGAGCCAATAACCAAATACCTCAGCGCAAGGTACGCTGCAAATGCAACGCCTCAACACCTCAACACCTCAACACCCACTCTTTCTCACCGAAACAGGGAAAATGGCCACACGTTTCTGGTTCCAGAAAAACTTCCACAACGTCTTTCTTATTTCGGGGATACGCTCAGAACACTATTCGAGCCATTCCTTCCGCATCGGTGCAGCGTCCACAGCAGCTAGACTAGGCATCTCCGACCAAATCATCCAGGTCCTGGGTCGCTGGTCATCCCAAGTTTACCACACTTACATTCGTAACAATCTCAACGATCTCAGACGGGCACACGCTCAACTCAGTTCCATTTAATCCGACTCTTTTGGGGGCCCGTAATCAGCCCACGCAGATCATGCCGGAGACGGAACCCCCACTCTGAGTCTCCCAATGCACGGACCACAGCTCGTCCTCCCAGATCATCCCTTCACCCCCCCCACATCATTTACATGTTACTTCAATAAACTTACAAACATCACATTGTTGTGGCGTGGTTCCTGCTAGTGAAATGAGGTTACATTGTTAACATAGGTTCAGGAGCATGGCCACGCCTAAAACTCCACCTCGAACCACGGCCACCCCTATTTATAGCGATACATCCATCCATCCCTTCTTCCCTCCCTCAACATCCCAACATCCCTCACCCCTTCATCCCTCGTCCCTACACCCCTCATCCCTTCATCCCTCATCCCTACATCCCTACACCCCTCATCCCTTCATCCCTCCATCCCTCATCCCTACATCCCTCCATCCCTCATCCCTACACCCCTCATCCCTCATCCCTACATCCCTCATCCCTCATCCCCACATCCCTCATCCCTACACCCCTCATCCCTCATCCCTCCATCCCTCATCCCTTCATCCCTCCATCCCTCATCCCTACATCACTCATCCCTACACCCCTCATCCCTACACCCCTCATCCCTCATCCCTCCATCCCTCATCCCTACATCCCTCATCCCTCATCCCTACACCCCTCATCCCTCATCCCTCCATCCCTCATCCCTACATCCCTCATCCCTCCATCCCTCATCCCCACATCCCTCATCCCTCATCCCTACACCCCTCATCCCTCATCCCTACATCCCTCCATCCCTCCATCCCTCCATCCCTCACCCCTCATCCCTACATCACTCATCCCTCCATCCCTCCATCCCTCACCCCTCATCCCTACATCCCTCATCCCAACATCCTCTGCCCATCAACATTTATATTCATATACCGTATATACTAACATCTTAATTCCAGCAGGCAATAGATGACTCAATTCAGTGTTTTCTTTGGATTGAAAGTGTGTCTTAAACTATTTTCTTCTGCGGAAGAGGTGGCTCGGGTACTCCAGTCCACAGACTTCTCAGCAGAGACAGTTAAGTCAGCAGTGCAGACAGATGCTCCGGACACACGACACAAACCGTTTTTACGGTTGGCGACAAAGTTTGGAGGCAGAACAAACGCAGCCAGCAGAGGAAGGGAGGCAAGTTGGAGCCCAATTTTCTTGGTCCATTTACAATCAAAAGCCTTCAGGGGAAAAGTGCATACCTGCAGGGGGAAAAGGGGCCCTCATACATAAAGTCAATATAGATCACTTGAAACATTGTAAAGAGGAGGGCCCAAGAATCCCACAGAAAATGAAGGGTGTCGCAAAACAAGACCATCGGTCATAGTGTTTGCTGGAGAACCTCCATCCTCACCAGCACCACCTGCCCCAGGACCTGCAACAGCTACGCATGCACCTCCATCCTCACCAGCACCACCTGCCCCCGGACCTGCAACAGCTACGCATGCACCTCCATCCTCACCAGCACCACCTGCCCCAAGACCTGCAACAGCTACGCATGCACCTCCATCCTCACCAGCACCACCTGCCACCGGACCTGCAACAGCTACGCATGCACCTCCATCCTCACCAGCACCACCTGCCCCCGGACCTGCAACAGCTACGCATGCACCTCCATCCTCACCAGCACCACCTGCCCCAGGACCTGCAACAGCTACGCATGCACCTCCATCCTCACCAGCACCACCTGCCCCCGGACCTGCAACAGCTACGCATGCACCTCCATCCTCACCAGCACCACCTGCCCCAGGACCTGCAACAGCTACGAATGCACCTCCATCCTCACCAGCACTTTTTAACATATTCTCATTCTACTCTCATGACATGATTGCATAGGTTATCTATCCAGCCCAAAAGACGTGCCAGTTCTTGGATCCATTAGGGGAGTCCGCTGTCAAAGTGAAAAGGTCCACGGAGATAACAAGATAGATTTAAAGTAATGTTTTTCAGCTGTCACCATCTACTATACATTTTAGATAGAATAAAACAGATGTTAACATCACAATTATATATTCTTTCCACAACTCAGAAGGTTCATAAAAAGTAAAGGATGCAACATTTCAAAGTTGAAGTGCAACTCACCCCCTCACCCCCAGCAACCAGATGGCACCTGATGTGGGGTGTTTGCCTTAAAGGAAGCAACAAAACCAAGTTACACTTTGCTTTGAAAGATCTTACATGTAAACGGCTAGTGTAACGTACACACATTTCCTTGATAAACATAACTCTATTGACTCCATTTTCTTTGCACTAATATTTTTTAAAACATTTCCTTTCATTTCACTGAAGTTTGCTGAAAGCATTTTGAGCTCAGAAGATTACATCTCCTTCGCAACCACCAAACAGGCTATTGAAGAGCACAGACGGAACATAGCCAACAAACTGCATGTTTACTCTTGCTAGCAGATGTATTGTAAATCAAATGTTTCCCTAAATGTTTCCTTTGAAATGCATATTCTTTTTGATGACAAAGGACACACCTTAGACTTAGTATTATCGTTTGGACTGTCTATCTCTGTGGATGAAATCTGTGCAGGAACGCATATCTCAGACCATTTACCGGTTCTGTTTACAACCTCGATCCCTTCCGCAGGATTCGAATCTCGTGCCCCTGCGCGCCGTCTGCGTTCAATTAACCCCTTGACTGCCTCACAGTTTTCAGATGCTTTAATACTTATCCGATTTGTAAATTAGAGGTGAACTGTGCTCTTAGTGCGGATGAGCTCATCTCCATGTGTGATTCGACATGCACATTAATACTGGATTCTGTTGCTCCTTTTATTCTTAGACGCAACAAAGTTCTCTCAGAGCCGTGGCTCAATGATTGTACTCGCGCTTTTAGACGCACTTGTAGGCGTGCAGAGAGAAAATGGAAAAAGGATAAACTTCATGTCTCCTTAGAAATTCTTCGTGCTTGCCTCTCCGACTACCAGACGGCAGTCAAAGCAGCCAAAACAGAGTATATTTCTCTGTTAATCTCTAAAAATAGCCATAAACCTCAAGTTCTTTTTAATTTCCTCAACTCGATCATTAATCCTTGTGATGCTTCTCCAATTGTGCCATCAACTACTCTCTGCGATACATTTCTTACATTTGTTATCGAAAAAGTATCTGTTCTTGGGCTAGCCTATACTAGTGCTACCCCAGATCCTGCTCCGTTTCTGTGCCCTGCTGTCCTCGACCACTTTGAGCCTGTATCCCTCTCTTCTCTCTCGGAAGTAGTCAAGCACCTGCGGCCGACAAACTGTATTTTAGACAGCATTCCCTCTCGCCTTCTCAGAGATGTTTTCGAATCAGTTGGAGCAAGTGTTGTATTGCTTGTAAACACCTCTCTTAGCTCAGGATGTGTCCCAACTGCCTTCAAACATGCCGTGGTTAAGCCACTACTTAAAAAGAAAAATCTCGATCCCTCCATTCTCGCAAATTTCAGGCCCATCTCCCAGCTCTTTTTATCTAAAGCCCTGGAGCGAGTAGTCTACGCCCAGCTGCAGTCGCTTTTAACCACACATGGCATCCATGAAAAATGTCAGTCTGGCTTTAAACCTATGCACAGCACTAAAACAGCCCTTTTAAGAGTTTTTAATGATCTGCTCCTAGCCGCCGACTCAGGCAGCCCAGCTGTTCTGGTGCTGTTAGACTTAACTGCTGCCTTTGACACTGTGGACCATAGTATCCTGTTGTCAGGGCTTGAACAGTCCGTTGGCATCACAGGCTTTGCTCTTGCATGGTTTAGGTCTTATTTGACCGACCGTAGCTTCTCAGTGCAGCTAGGTGCCTTCTCCTCTGCTAAAGCCCCTCTTACCTGTGGGGTTCCCCAAGGCTCGATTCTGGGCCCCATCCTTTTTCTATTGTACATACTGCCCCAAGGTTCAATTCTTACAAAATATAATATCCCCTTCCATTGTTACGCTGATGATGTACAGATCTATCTGCCTCTCAATCAAAATGCCAACTGTTGTGACTCGACAGATATGTTAGGTTTAGTTATGTTTTTATTTTGAAAGTAATCTTACCTGTCATTTCAGATCCCACAGTTCCTGCCTTTGTGTGTTTCTCGCCCGTGAGATTGCTTGACCCTGCCCTGATTGGTTTCACCTGTGCCCATCCCCCTCACCTATATACATGTATAGCCCTGGTGTTTCTTTGTTCCTTTGTCAGTTCGTTATGTTTCATGTCGTGAGCACCCAGGCCTTTTGACTCCTGATACGTACCTTGTGATTTAGACCTTTTGTCAAGTGAGTTTTTGTGTTGTTGTACAACTTTGTTTTAGCTTTTTATTTACTTTCTATTTTTTTGGAAAGTACGATTTAGTTAGTGATTAAAGAACATTCTATTTTTGGACATCTGTCTCCGAATCCTGCTTTTGGGTCCTGCGTCCTGTATCTCGGTTCATAACACCAACTCATTACAGCAGTTGAAGGACTGCTTAATAGATTAAATCCTGGCTGAGCCAACACTTCCTTACACTTAATGAGAGTAAGACCGAGGTCATCTTTGTTGGACCCCAACCAACAGTCTCCCCGGTTGATATTCTGGGCTCCCTCAATAAAAAATATCCTCCCCTCTGTTATGAACCTTGGAGTGACCTTCAACAGCGCCTTTACATTTGATAAGCAGGTTAGCACTGTAGTCAAGACCTGCTTTTTCAAAATACGACTATTGGCTAAGACCAAGTAGTTTTTATCTTTTAAAGACCTTGAAAGGGTTATTAACGCCTTTGTTACCTCGAGACTGGATTACTGCAATGCTCTGTATGTGGGTATGGACCAGGTGTTACGATGTGTGAAGCAGGTAGGACCCAAATGCAGATTAACGTGCAATTCCTTTATTTCAAGGCTAAAATGACAATGACAGCACAGAACACTCACGAGGACAAGCCAATACACAAGACTAATCATACAAACAAGACACAGGTGAGGAGGGAGGAGAAAACACAGGGACACCAGGTGAACACAATCGGTTAAATTAGACACACCAGGGAAACTAACGACAGGGAACCACAGACAGATTTAAACAAGACAAAACGCAGACAGAAAAACAAAAATAGATCTAGACAAGACACCATAAAGACAGATCGTGACAGTACCCCAAAAAGAACACAAAAGTCCAAAACCTCAAGCAGGGTGGGTGGAGGGGGTCCAGAGGAGGGACGTATCACTAGGCCACCAGGGTGGGTGGAGGGGGTCAGGAGGACGGGACTGATCTGACCGCCCAGGAGCACAGCAGAGGACCAGGAAGGGATCTCGGGCGGACGGCCCGGGGGAAAGGCAAAGTTCAAAAAGGGGGACTCGGGCGGACGGCCCGGGGGCAAGGCAGAGTTCAAGGAGGGGTTCTCGGGCGGACGGCCCGGGGGCAAGGCAGAGTTCAAGGAGGGGTTCTCGGGCGGACGGCCCGGGGGCAAGGCAGAGTTCAAGGAGGGGTTCTCGGGCGGACGGCCCGGGGGCAAGGCAGAGTTCAAAAAGGGGTTCTCGGGCGGACGGCCCGGGGGCAAGGCAGAGTTCGAGGAGGGGCGAAGGCCACAGCTCTCAGGGGACCGGGCAGGAGCCGGTGTTGACCGGACAGTAACCAGAGCCGGTGGGACAGGTGTCGGCAAGATTCCCCACGGAAGAGGAAAAGGAGTTGGCAGGACCCCCGGCGAGACATGTAATGTCGAGGCCTCCAACGAAACAGGACATGGGGTTGGCAGGACCCCCAGTAGAAGAGTAGTCGGCGGGGCTTCCAACGGCACAGGACACAGGGTTGGCAGGACCCCCGGGAGGAGAGTAGTCGGCGGGGCCTCCAACGAGACAGGACAAACGGTTGGCAGGACCCCCGGCAGGAGAGTAGTCGGCGGGGCCTCCAACGAGACAGGACACAGGGTTGGCAGGACCCCCAGCAGGAGAGTAGTCGACGGGGCCGCCAACGGCACAGGACATAGGATTGGCAGGACCCCCGGCAGGAGAGTTATCGGCGGGGCCTCCAACGGCACAGGACATAGGATTGGCAGGACCCCCGGCAGGAGAGTAGACAGCGGGACCTCCAACGAGACAGGACAAAGGGTTGGCAGGACAAAGGGTTGGCAGGACCCCCGGCAGGAGAGTAGTCGGCGGGATCCCCAACGGGACAGGACAAGGAGCTGGCAGGGTCCCCAGCGGAACCTCCAACGGGACAGGAGTAGGGACTTGAGTGGGAACTCGAGAGGTGATTTGAGAGGGGACGAGAGAGAGAGAGAGAGAGAGAGAGAGAGAGAGAGAGAGAGAGAGAGAGAGAGAGAGAGAGAGAGAGAGAGAACTTGAGAGGTGACTGGAGAGGAGACTCGAGAGGGAACTCGAGAAGGAACTTGAGAAGAGACTCAAGAGGAAACTCGAGAGGGGACTTGAGAAGTGTCTTGAACAGGGACTCGAGAGGGGACTCGAGAGGTAACTCGAGAGGAGATTTGAGAGATGAATTGAAAGGGAACTCGAGAGGGGACTCGAGAGGGAACTTGAGAGGGAACTGGAGAGAAGACTTGAGAGTGGACTCGAGAGGGAACTCGAGAGGGAACTGGAGGGGTGACTTGAAAGGAGACTCGAGAGGGGACTCGAGAGGAGACTCGAGAGGGAACTGGAGAGGAAACTTGAGAGATGACTCGAGAGGGGACTTGAGAGGTGACTCGAGAGGAGACTTGAGAGATGACTCGAGAGGGGACTCGAGAGGGGACTCAAGAGGGAACTGGAGAGAAGACTTGAGAGTGGACTCAAGAGGGAACTCGAGAGGGAACTCGAGAGGGAACTGGAGGGGTGACTTGAAAGGAGACTCAAGAGGGGACTCGAGAGGAGACTCGAGAGGGAACTGGAGAGGAAACTTGAGATATGACTCGAGAGGGGACTTGAGAGGGGACTCGAGAGGTAGCTCGAGAGGAGACTTGAGAGGGAACTCGAGAGGAGACTTGAGAGGGGACTCGAGAGGAGACTCGAGAGGGAACTGGAGGGGTGACTTGAGAGAGTTGGTTCACCAACAGAACACGGGGGGCTGGAGTCGGCCGGTATGCCGACTGGACTCGGGGAGCTGGTGTCGGCTGGAGAGCCAGCAGGAGACGAGGTGCTGGAGTCGGCCGGTACGCCGACAGGACACGGGGAGCTGGCGTCGGCCGGAGACGAGGGGCTGGAGTCGAAACCATGGCTGTTGGGGCCAGGACTGAGGCTGGAACCATGGCTGCTGGGGCCAGAACTGGGGCCGGAACCATGGCTGCTGGGGCCTGTACTGGAGCCGGAACCATGGCTGCTGGGGCCGGCACTGGAGCCGGAACCATGGCTGTTGGGGCTCGGGCTGCTAGCCTGGCCTTGCGACGACTCCTCTTAGCAGCCGCCTGAATACGCCGTGGACCTCCATAAGCCAGACGAGTTCCGGAATACGACTCCTGGACAGGAGCAGGAACTGGGGCAGAAGCACGGGTTGACTTCAGGCGGAACCCACCAAGGCGTATGGTGCCAGATTGGGAATTGGGAGACATGGAGCTAGCATGCCTAGTGCTAGCAGGCCGGGAATCACATGCTTGAAGGAAGTCCAAAATCCAGTCAGGTAAGAACTCAACAAAACATGGTTTCTCTGCTGCCAACCGGTGCGCCTCTACCAGAGCGGCCCTCTTCTGCCGAACACTGGACGCTCCCTTCCACCAATCGAAGCAGCAAGCCAGATAGAAGGTTAAATGCTGTAATTCAACCTCCCATGGATCATCTGCTTGTGGTCGGTTCGTAATGTTACGATGTGTGAAGCAGGTAGGACCCAAATGCAGATTAACGTGCAATTCCTTTATTTCAAGGCTAAAATGACAATGACAGAACACTCACCAAGGACAAGCCAATACACAAGACTAATCATACAAACAAGACACAGGTGAGGAGGGAGGAGAAAACACAGGGACACCAGGTGAACACAATGGGTTAAATTAGACACACCAGGGAAACTAACGACAGGGAACCACAGACAGATTTAAACAAGACACAACGCAGACAGAAAACCAAAAATAGATCTGGACAAGACACCATAAAGACAGATCGTGACACCAGGCCTCAATTTGACGCCTGCAGCTAGTGCAGAATGCAGCTGCATGTCTTCTTACTGACCATAAAAAGCGTGACCATATCACCCCAATTCTGGCCTCACTGCACTGGCTTCCAGTTCGGTTCAGAATAGATTTTAAACTCCTTTATTTGTTTTCAAAGCCCTAAATGGGCTGGCTCCTGCCTATGTAGCCGAACTCCTCCATCGCTACACCCCAGGCAGAGTCTTAACCAGCTGCTGTTGGTAGTGCTTAAGACCAGGCTTAAAACCCGAGGGCATCGAGCTTTCGCAGCGGCTGGCCCTAGGCTCTGGAATACTTTTCCCCTCCATGTGAGGTCGGCCCAGACCCTGGGAGTTTTTAAATCAACACTTAAAACTCACTTTTTCTCTCTGGCTTTTGTTTAATTATTTATTTATTCATTTAGTTCTTTATTTTAATATTTATAACATAACATAGGATTTCATAAAGTATTTTTAAAATAGTTTATACATTATTCGAATATAGGAATAGTAGATAGGATTACTTAAAATATAGTACCTTATATTTCATCTTTTTTCCCTTTAGACCCTTGTGGTTTATTCTTAAAAAAAAACAGGGTCTGGCCATGCTGCTTCCTTGATGGCTTCCTCGGGATTGTAGCTGACATCCTCGTGGATTCATCTTCTCATTACAGACACATGCATTTCCTAACATTCGGTCTCTATGCTGTGACATGTATTATCTCTTGGATTTACACACGGCATCTATTGCAGTCTGTCCGTCCTGGGAGAGGGATCCCTCCTCTGCTGCTCTCCCTGAGGTTTCTCCCATGTTCCCTTAAACTGTGGGGTTTCTCTGGAAGTTTTTCCTTGTACGATGTGAGGGTTTAAGGACAGAGGGTATAAGGACAGAGGGTCTAAGGACAGTCATATTGTATTGTCATACTGATATTCTGAACAATCTGTGCTGTGGTATTTTCTGTAAAGTGTCTCTACTGTAGGCTATTTTTATTATATGTACAGCACTTTGGCTCGACCAAACATCGTTTATAAATGTGCTATATACATAAAACTTGATTTGATTTGATTTGATTTTTAAGGATACACTGAAAAGCTGAATAGGTTAGACAACATTTTTAATATACAACTGCAATAAAAAATGAAGACTCGTATCTGACAGCATAATAGGCGGTTGATTCAGTAAAAAATGTACTGCATATATATTGATTGTCATTTCTTGTGCCAACTGTTTTTGTTAACAGATCACCTTAGCGCTATCTGTTGCTATTGTGCTGGCCAGAGGGACGAGTACACATACTGGGTAAAAAATATATTGACATACAATCTCTGTACTCCCAAAGCGAGAGCTGTGTCCGGGTCCTCTGCAGTAAGTCGGACCCATTTCCGGTGAGGGTTGGCCTCCGCCAGGGCTGCGCTTTGTCACCAATCCTGTTTGTAATATACATGGATCGGATTTTGACTCGTAGTCGTGGGGGGGGGGTCTGCAGTTCGGTGGACTAAGGATTGCACCACTGCTTTTTGCAGATGATGTGGATCTGATGGCTTCATCGGTCTGCGACCTTCAGCACTCACTGGATCGGTTCGCAACCGAGTGTGAAGCGGCTGGGATGAGGATCCGGCCATGGTTCTCAGCAGGAAACCGATGGACTGTCCACTCCAAGTAGGGAATGAGTCCTTACCCCAAGTGAAGGAGTTCAAGTATCTCGGGGTCTTGTTCTCGAGTGAGGGATCAATGGAGCGTGAGATGGGCCGGAGAATCGGAGCAGCGGGAGCGGTATTGCAGTCGCTTTACTGCACCGTTGTGACGAAAAGGGAGCTGAGCCGGAAGGCAAAGCTCTCTGTCTACCGGGCCATTTTCGTTCCTCCCCTCACCTATGGTCATGAAGGATGGGTCATGACCGAAAGAACGAGATCGCGGATACAAGCGGCCGAGATGGGTTTCCTCCGCCGGGTGGCTGGTGTCTCCCTTAGAGATAAGGTGAGAAGTTCGGTCATCAGGGAGGGACTCAGAGTTGAGCCGCTCCTCCTTCGCGTCGAAAGAAGCCAGTTGAGGTGGTTCGGGCACCTAGTTAGGATGCCACCTGGGCGCCTCCCTAGGGAGGTATTCCAGGCACGTCCAGCTGGGAAGAGACCGAGGGGTAGACCTAGGACCAGGTGGAGGGATTATATCTCTTCGCTGGCCTGGGAGCGCCTTGGGACCCCCCAGTCAGAGCTGGTTGATGTCGCCAGGGAAAAGAAAGTTTGGGGCTCTCTGCTGGAACTGCTACCCCCGTGAGCCGACCACGGATAAGCGGGAGAAGATGGATGGATGGATGTAATAACTGAAACAACAAAAATGCTGTTTTTCCATGCTATCATTATGGTATGAACTCAAAATATTAAACACAATGTAATTGTTTTTTTCATAGATCTCCTGTGATGTGTGTAACCGGTGGTTCCACCATGAATGTGTGGATAGACCACTTCCACACATAACATACATTTGTGGTGGGTGCATATGAAATCACCAACAGCTGCCTTATATGAAAGCCCCTCTTTAGGCAAACAGTTGATTTGCAGTTTATGACACAGGAGCCCCCCTACAACTTTTGACCTGCTGGGCCCATAGTGAAATGCTTTTGTGAGCACACACTAGAGGGGAACAGGCAACACCAGTGTGATTGTGGTGACGTTGTGACTCTACTAGACAAAGTTGTAGGGGGGGGGTTCCAAATCTGGCAGGAGAAATACCTGCTCTGCTGAACATGTTATGTAGGGAACAGTGCAGATCTTCCATATTGACACCAGGAAAAACCTAGTCTAAAATAAGGAACATTAATAGTGTGATATAGGCACAGATATAAGATCAATAAACACTTTTCAAAGTACATTGTCAGAATAAGTGAGAAATGAATTTAACTTCTGTTAGACAGCTATCAGAATAAATATTTACTGTGAATGTGTGCAAAAATGTATGGCATATAGCTGTCTAACATAAGTTAAATCCATTTCTCACTTATTCTGACAATGTACTTAACCCCAAATAAAAGAACCCAATAAAAAGAGTTGTTAAATAATAGTGAAGTCACGTTGGAATAACAATAACTCATCTCTCTCGAGTTTTCTTTTGAGCTTTGCTAAAAGCCACTGTGTCAAGTGTCCTACTTGGGTTGCCGTCCGGAGTTGTCCAATATGGCGGACCATCTCACACATGCGCACTGCAGTTCGGCAGAACTGCAGATCGGGTAGTGACAATAGGAAAGGAGGTTTCAAACTTCCTTTATAACCTCCTTTAGCTTAGAAACCACTGGACCTCCCTAACCGAAAGGAGAGGAGAAAATGCTGCCCCACAATGCATTGCAGCCGCAGCATTTGACGTCACACAACAGTCGGCCGTTCACGGAAACAACCGATTATGACCAAGAAATGATATCATGAAAGTTACGGTGCTTATTAAGCATTTTAAAACGTATGTGGTAAGTTGCCAAAGTGCTTTGTTTTGAACGTTCATCAGTATTACAATCAAAAAGAGAAATATGAACGTTAGTTTTTACTGAAATTATCAAATAAAGTCAACATCTCAGTCTTTACTGAGCTGTGTGGAGTTTGTTCAACTTTTAAAAGATGTTTGAATGGTGATATACACAGTGATAGGTGTTAAGGACTAACGTTTATAATAAATACATCTGTATTGATTTTAAGATCTTTAGTTCATACAATCATACGTATTGGGATCATTTGTATTAATGTGGACCGGAGGGAGAGGGTGACGAGCATACAGTACGTTTCACTTTCCTTTTTTATTTCAATTCCAACTTTGGTCCTGAAGAATATGTTTCTCTGTTGTCCACGTTCATAAAGCAAAGCAGCAGCATCAGAGCACGGTGCAGAGTCTCTAGATGAGTTCACAGTAGTCCCTCGTTCTTATTGTACATCCACAGTGGCGGCACCAGTGTATGGCTGGTGTAGGCTACAGCCATACCAAGAAATGGCTTAGTCCCACCTTAGCCCCACCATGAAAAATGATGTTAAAGTAAGCAAAGTCAATTAAATAATAAGCAAAATGCTAAATGTTGAGAACACGGCTTGCAAAAATATACGGGTCATACACAAACTCATCCTGCTGTTACAACAAGTGCACATTACTGATGCAATATGGATTAGACCATTTGGGCTTATGCTAGAAGAGGGGTGCAAGGAATAGTCTAAGAAAGTAGTGGGGGAGTTTTCGTTTTTTTTTGAAAATATCCTCGCCTGTGGACTTTAGCTCCAGCGGGGTGCAAAACAGCATGTCCTCGTCAAGTTGAGGTGCCTTTGTGACATGCAACAACATTAACATTAACCTTTCTGTTGGTCGCTTGTTAGCAGACCCTTCACGCGATGGCAGAGCGAACAGAAAAACGCGGGCTAAAATCCTTGATTATGCGATCAAACATGCAGGGTTTTATGTGATTTTATGCGGTGAAATATGCGGGAAGTTGCGAAATATGCGGAACAAATAAATATTGTGCTGTTTTATTTATTCTCTCTCACACACAACCTGCCACTAACGTTAAACCCCTTTACTATTCAATTAAACACATTCAATGTGTATTTATTGTAAAAGCAATTGGGCTATTTCAATCACACTCTCTCTCTCTCTCTCTCTCTCTCTCTCTCTCACACACACACACACACACACTTCTCCGCCTCATATTGTTTTCATTTACTCGTTCGTTATCTGACCAGCTTCAGTCTTGTAGGCTCCTCACCTCGTTCCTTGTCGCCCTCGAAAGGGTTTTGGAGGTCGATGCCTCGGTGAACGTGAGTTGTTTGGCTTCTTGTCCGCAGCAGCAGAAAGCATTTTGGAATGTTTGAATGAATCAAAGTGGGTCGTCACCGTCGATGTTCTCGCTCCAACACACAGTTGCACGGGGTGCAGAATAGTTTCCCCCCACTTTCGTGCAAGACATCGGGGAACTGCTTTGCCCGGTCTTTAGCAGAAATGTTCTCTCGTGTGAGCTCCACACGTTCCCTCTACGGTGTTGTTTACCTTCTGTGATGCGCGAGCTGATGACGTTGCGTCATCATCATCATCACTTCACGTCAAGACGAGTTCACTTTTTTTTCTCTCAACTTTGTGTGGAAAAATGCGGGGAGTATGCGGCCTTTTGATAAATATGCAGCCTTTTGAAAATCTGCGTCATTTTGCGGTAAATTCTGCGATCGCATAATACGTTTTTCTGGAGGGTCTACATAGTGATAGCCCTATAGTTTAAATCTACTTTCCACAAATAAACATAGGACATGGGTTACTATTTAAAATGGTAAATGTATTTAGGAACCTATCCATGTGATTTTTAGTGGGGGTGGACCACACATCAGTATAGTTGTGAGTGGGTCTGGGCTCCTGAACCAGCCTCTCCTGTCTCCCCCCTCTCCTCTTTGTGTCACGGTCACAGGTACAGATCAGAACCCAATAGCACGACTCAGATACAACCAGTATATAGTAATGTTCAGTTTATTCCAGGTCAAGGACAGGCAGGGTCAAAACCAGTAAATCCGTCAGACAGGCAGGCAGGAATCGAAAACTGGGCAGGACAAAACTCGGGACTAGAGCACAACACTCACGACAAGACAATCTGGCAAAGGACAACTGATAATGAGGTGGTATAAATACTGTGGAGTGATGAGGGAATGAGTAACAGGTGAGGGGAAGGGTTGAGGAGACCAGGTGAGGGAAATGAGCTGATTACAAGGGCCTGGAGGAAAGCGGGATCTGAAATGACAGGAGAGTTTAGATGAGGCATCAAACAAACAATAATAGAAGTGTCTAACTTGTGACAGAACCCCCCCCCTCTATGGACGGCTCCTGACGTCCTACGAGGTTGATCGGGATGGGCCTGGTGAAAGTCAGTAATGACAGATGGGTCATAGATACTGCGAGCTGGCACCCATGACCGCTCTTCAGGACCATAACCCTCCCAGTGTACCAGGTACTGCAACCCTCTACCACGTCGCCGGGACTTGATGAGGCGACGGACAGTGTAAACAGTCTCCCCGTCGATAGTCCGGGGTGGTGGTGGGGGTGTAGAGGGGGGCTGAAGAGGGCTCACATTAACTGGTTTGATCTTGGACACATGGAAGGTAGGATGAATCCTCATAGAAGGGGGCAGACGCAGGCGGACAGCTGCAGGATTGATGACCCTAGAGCAGTGGTTCCCAAACGGTGTGCCGCGGCACACTGGTGTGCCGTGAGGGCCGTGGAATTTTGTGACAACCATACGTTATTATTGCAATATACAACTACACAAGAAATAATTATTTTTTAATTTACTATATCAGTACTTTGTAGGTTTATATGTACGTAATCTGCGCGACTTGCGCGTCCACATCTCCACGTGCAGTGCTGCATAAACATGGCTGAGTCAGCGATAACTTTCGAGGGATGGAGGTATGCCCATTATTTTGAGTTCGTCCGAAGAATAGACAGGAATGTGACGGTGAGGTGCAAACTGTGTCCAGGCCAGAAGCTGTTATCCACTGCTGTGAACACCACGTCAAACCTCAACAAGCACCTGCAAAGAACACATGCTAAGGTGGAGCTACCGCACACGCTATTTGTTTTTTGTTTATATCACAGTCTGTTCTTCTTCTCTGTCTTCCGGTTGTTGCCTGTTTTGAATGACGAATACACACTACCGCCGCCTGCTGGTAAGGAGAGTTATTGCCACTCACGCATGCGCAGTTCATACGTGCTCGGCTGAAGTCTTTGCGGTGTCTGGCTCCAGTGCAACACATGGCCAACACGCAGGAGAACACGCCGACGCAACAGAGTGTGCAGAGATAGACTGCGCAAAATATACAGATAGCAGGAGACAGAGGACAGCCAAGGTCAGATAGCAGGAGACAGAGGACAGCCAAGGTCAGACATTCAGGATCTGGATCAGTCTTATGCGACAATGGAAACTGAACTAAAGAGAACATTTGAAACTTGAGGGATGGGCCGGCCCTGCGAGTAAAGTAACGAGTTACTTTATGTAGAGAGTAACGAAGTAGTGTAATATATTACTTTTTTTAAAGTAATATGTAATATGTAATATATTACTTTTTTTTAGTAACGACCCCATCTCTGCTGACATGTTACATTTATAATGTGTAGTTCAGGACCATGCAGCTTCCTTGCATTGACAGTTCTCTGTGCTGAATTTCCTTTGTCTCATTTTTAATGTTGTGACCTGTCTGGTTTAAATGAGTGTGTTGCTGCTTTGATGAAGCCTAATTTGATAACGTTTCAAATTAATTTCTGAAATATTTCGTGAATAAATATTTCATGAGTAATATAGTTGTCTTTGTCATATTTTATTTGGCATTAGTAAATAATTATGCACATTTACAGATATTTTACATGATATGAGTGATATAAGGGCTATTTTGCACAATAGGTGTGCCTTGAGATTTTTACTTGTCCTTTGGTGTGCCTTGGGCACAACAAGTTTGGGAACCACTGCCCTAGATATGGGAAATGGGCCTACAAAACAGGGAGACAACTTCTTTGACTCAACTCTGAGAGGGAGATCCCGTGTGGAGAGCCAGACACGTTGCCCTGGGGAGTACTGTGGAGCTGGCCGTTGATAACGGTCGGAAGAGCGCAGGAGCACGGAGCGGGCCTTTAACCAAATGCGTCGACATCGGCTTACAAACGCCTGTGCAGATGGGACGCTGGCCTCCCGTTCCTGTGCCGGGAAAAGGGGCGGCTGGTATCCGCGGGAGCATTGGAATGGAGAAAGACCAGTAGCAGAACTAGGAAGGGTGTTGTGGGCATACTCAACCCGTAGAAGCTGCCTCGACCAGGAGGAGGGAGTGGAGGAAGCTAGACAGCGTAAGGCAGTCTCCATCTCCTGGTTCATTCGCTCTGCTTGACCATTGGACTGGGGATGAAATCCGGACGAGAGACTGACACTGGCTCCCAGCAGCCTGCAAAACTCGGACCAAAAACGAGAAGTAAATTGTGGTCCCCAATCAGACACAACGTCACTGGGGAGACCATGCAGCCTGAACACATGTTGTAGCATGATTTCAGCCGTTTCCTGGGCAGTAGGTAATTTGGTTAATGGAATAAGCCGGGCAGACTTGGAAAACCGGAATATGACTGTGAGTATGACTGTGTTACCGTCTGAGGGTGGTAGTCCGGTGACAAAATCCAAGGCAAGGTGGTACCAGGGACGATGAGGGATATGCAAGGGATGAAGAAGACCGGAGGGAGCTTGGCGTGAGGTCTTATTTTGGGAGCAGACTAGGCAAATAGCAATTAATTCCTTGGCATTCTTCTCCATGGAAGACCACCAAAATCGCTGTCGAATCAGGGCTATGGACCGTCTCACTCCTGAGTGACAAGCCAGGCGAGAGTTATGACCCCACTGCAGAACCTGGGTACGG
Organism: Champsocephalus esox; assembly: GCA_036324585.1. Taxonomy (NCBI): domain Eukaryota; kingdom Metazoa; phylum Chordata; class Actinopteri; order Perciformes; family Channichthyidae; genus Champsocephalus; species Champsocephalus esox. The sequence continues at coordinate 2,089,710 of CM070495.1, read as the reverse complement.
AGAGTGGCAGGAACAAACAGACGGTTAACAGGACAGGCACTTGGGGCTGGGTGTTCCGCATGAGAGCGCTTGACCTTATCCTCCACCTCCCAGGTCACCAGACCAATGGCACATGTAGAAGCGATGATATTCTCAGAATGAGATGGAGAGCTCTCTGGCTGGAACTGGCGAGACAGGGCGTCAGGTTTGATGTTTTTAGAACCAGGTCTGTATGAGAGAGAGAAATCAAAACGTGTGAAAAACAGAGCCCACCTGGCTTGACGAGAGTTCAGCCGCTTAGCTGAACGGATGTACTCCAAATTGTTGTGATCCGTCCAGACCACAAAAGGCTGCTCTGCTCCCTCCAACCAGTGTCTCCATTCTTCCAGGGCAAGTTTCACTGCCAACAGTTCTCAATTTCCAATGTCGTAATTTCTTTCTGCTGGAGACAGCTTCCGGGAGAAGAAGGCACACGGGTGCATCTTCTGATCCTCGGCCGACCGTTGAGAAAGAACTGTCCCAACTCCAGTGTCCGACGCATCTACCTCTACAGTAAACTGCCGAGTAGAGTCTGGAAAAATCAAAATGGGAGCAGAGGTGAAGCGTGACTTTAACTCACCAAAAGCCCCTTCGGCCACCGAGGACCACCGGAAGGGAATGTTCTGAGAGGTGAGAGCTGTGAGAGGGGTTGCCACCAAACTGTAGTTTCGAATAAACCTCCGGTAGAAGTTGGCAAAACCCAGAAAGCGTTGGAGCTCCTTGCGTGTTAAAGGGTGTGGCCAGTCAGTGACCGCCTTGGTCTTTTCAGGATCCATCGTGATGTTTCCGGTGGAGACCACAAATCCCAGGAAAGGGACTTCTGTGGTGTGGAACACACACTTCTCGGCCATGACAAAGAGGTGGTTCTCCAAGAGCCTCTGGAGGACTAGGCGAACATGGACCACATGCTCCTGTTTAGACTTGGAAAAAATCAAAATGTCATCCAGGTATACAAAAACACAGATATTGAGAAGATCCCGCAGAACATCATTCACCAACCCCTGGAAGACTGCAGGTGCATTGGTGAGTCCAAAAGGCATGACTAAATACTCATAATGTCCACTAGGAGTGTTAAATCCCGTCTTCCACTCGTCCCCCTCCCTGATTCTCAACAAATGGTACGCATTACGTAGGTCCAGCTTGGTAAAAATAGTAGCGCCTTGTAACAGTTTAAATGCAGAGGAAACAAGTGGAAGGGGGTACCTGTTATTGACAGTGATGTTATTGAGTCCTCTGTAATCAATGCATGGGCGCAGAGTCTTATCCTTCTTACCCACGAAGAAAAACCCTGCACCAGCAGGAGATGATGAAGGCCGGATAAGCCCTGCATCCAAAGAGTCATTGATATACTTCTCCATTGACTTAGTTTAGGAAAGGTCTTCCCACTCAGAGATCCTCGGCTGACTGGAATCAATTGAGGAACTAGATCTTAAGCAGACAGCATGACAATGAGCACTCCACTCTCTAATAGTCCCTGAAGCCCAATCTATATGAGGATGATGCCTCCTTAACCAAGGAAACCCCAAATTGACAGGCTGATGTGGTGCATGGATAAGGTGAAAAGAGAGTGTTTTGCTGTGATTACCTGACATGCTCATTTGAACTGGAGTTGAACGGTGTGTCACTCTGCAGAGAAGACGACCATCTAGAGCTGTAGCATTGATGGGCCTCTCCAAAGCCTCCCGACCAAGTCCCATTTAAAAGGCCAGTGTTATGTCCAAAAGACTGGCATCAGCACCAGAGTCAATAAGAACTGCCACAGTGTGCATTTTCCCCAAGCAGCTCAGCTAAGCATGGGTTAGGGGTCGAGAGGGCATTTCTAAATTCATCATACGGCTCACCAGCGCCCTCTGGATGACTGGTGAGCCCTGCCTTTTACAGGACAAGAGAAGGCAAGATGACCCTGCTGGCCGCAGTAAAGACAGCAGTTGTCCCGCAGGCGGCGCTGTCGTTCTGCCTCGGAGAGCCGGGTCCGCCCCAGCTGCATTGGTTCAGACGAGTTGGAAAATCCTCCTCTCACCTGTTCAGTAGCATGCACTGACGGGAGAGGCGGAGCCTGAGGGGCGACGGAGAAAACCCTCTCTCTCCTCCGCTCCCGCAGACGGCAGTCAATGCGGATGGAGAGAGCCACCAGCTCATCTAAATCAGCAGGAAGGTCCTTAGCTGCCAGCTCGTCTTTAAGGCGATCCGACAGACCGTTGTAGAAGGCATCGAGAAGTGAAGAAGCATTCCAGTTACTCTCGGCGGCTATGGTACGAAACTCGATGGAGTAATCGGACACAGATCTCCCTCCTTGCACCAGGTTAAACAGTCCCCGAGCTACCTCTCTTCCGGGTGTAGCGTGATCAAAGACTTTACGCAGTTCATCGGAGAATACGCTTACAGACGAGCAGGCAGAGGATTGTCTTTCCCATTCGGCGGTGCCCCAGTCTTTAGCTTTGCCCGTGAGAAGAGAGACAATATACGCCACCCGGGATCTTTCTGTTGGGAAGGCGGAAGGCTGAAGCTCGAAGGCGAGGGAACATTGGACCAGGAATGGTCTGCACGAACCTGGGGCTCCAGAGTAGCGTTCCGGAGGAGGCAGGCGTGCATCCGATGCCGGAGGACTCTGGATTCAAACAGCGGAAGCTGGAGTTAGTTCCGGGCCATGGACCGTTGTAGGACGGGTCTGAAGATGATCACGGAGATTCACAAAGGTCCGTTCGTAACGAGCGGCCATCGGCTGCATCGCTTCAGCCATGAAGGTAAGCTGCTGCTCGTGGCGTTGTAACACGATATCGTGCGAAGGCGGTTCTGTCGCTGAGGCTGGATTCATGTTTGGCCAGATTGTACTGTCACGGTCACAGGTACAGATCAGAACCCAATAGCACGACTCAGATACAACCAGTATAGTAATGTTCAGTTTATTTCAGGTCAAGGACAGGCAGAGTCAAAACCAGTAAATCCGTCAGACAGGCAGGAATCGAAAACTGGGCAGGACAAAACTCGGGACTAGAGCACAACACACACTGGAGAGCTTGGCGGAAACGAAAAGACAATCTGGCAAAGGACAACTGATAATGAGGTGGTATAAATACTGTGGAGTGATGAGGGAATGAGTAACAGGTGAGGGGAAGGGCTGAGGAGACCAGGTGAGGGGAAGGGCTGAGGAGACCAGGTGAGGGAAATGAGCTGATTACAAGGGCCTGGAGGAAAGCGGGATCTGAAATGACAGGAGAGTTTAGATGAGCCATCAAACAAACAATACTAGAAAGTGTCTAACTTGTGACACTTTGAGGCAGCAGCAAAGACTAGTTTTAGCTCTCAACAAGTTTTAATAGTTTATCTTGCCTTTTTTCACCTAGTTAACTTTTTTTTTGTATTCATGCATATTTTAATAATCACTAACCCCTCAAATGGAAATATGTGTTTACATAAATGGAGACCAAACAATTTGAGACCCACTGAGAACTTAGACCAAGTTCACTATCTAAACACTCAGAGTCCTTTACCTCACCTGAGCTGAGGTTATCTCGAGCTTGAATGACACACAGAGACCAATCAAGGGCTTTGATTTATGATCTGTATGACAGTGGCCATGTCGGCAGGCCACATCATGTGGACTGCCATCACCCTGTGTGAGTCAGGCCACTTAACAGGCCAGGCCATCGGGAAACCCCCCGGTCCTCCTGATGGCCAGCCCGGGACTGGGTACAGGAGGCGTAGAGCGAGGGATCATTGTCCACAAGTTAATTGATCGCAGATGGCGTTGTGGTCGTGGACGGATAAACATTTAAAAAAAAATTCAAAATAAAAAACCTAAATGGATCGCAAAATATCCTTGGGCGGCCGTTAATATACCTGGGCGACCCGCCCAAGTAAAATCTATGTGGGAACTCCCTGGAAGAAATATACTAGTGCGTCTGTGATATTTACTGTGGTGCTGTAAAGTGACCTTTGAGCTGCAAATGATACTGTCGTAAATCTGTCAGAATCAAAATTCCTTTATTTGTCCTCCTTACCTATTAAACATACTTACATAATAAAAAAATGATATGCACACGTTATTATTATTAATAATAATAATACAAATAATAATTATAAACAATTTTCTTTTAAATAAAAAAAAACACCTCGGGTCACATCAAGAGGATTCTGAAATCATCTGAATCATCTTGGGAACCCCTGAATCCCCTCCCCCAGCTGTGTGTCTGTGTATTCAGCAGGATGTCTGCAGGAGGCACTTTGAGTAAAGTTGTTATATATAATACATATAATGGCACTGTTCTAGCGGTAAACACTTATGAAAGAACTTGTCAACATTACAATATGTTTTATGGGCTCCCAGCCGTCCCCAGCATACAGCGGCATGGCTCACTGAGATGGCACAGCAACAATGGTACAATGGTGCCGGACACATGAACACACATGAGTGGGAGGCCAATTGAACCCTGGGTCAATATGATTACTCTGAGAATAGTTTGAATGATGGTCAGTGACATTGTGTGTGAATCTACAACATCTAAGCACCTAATGTAAAAGGTAATGTACATCTAAGCTGTAATGTAAAAGGTGAATAATGTGAAGCCATGAACTTCAACTGATAAAATGTTTTAATTATTTTAATTAAAGTTTATATGCAGAGTTTGATCAAAAATCCTTGTTTGGACATTGATGGCTTTGCAGAAAGGTTGCTTTGTGTCACAATATGAACCGGCGGCTGCACCACTTTAACCCAGGGTTAAATGGTCAATTACAGAAAGTGAAATCAAAGTGAGAGAAGGATTGTTTTGTTTTTTTCTGTCTTTACTGGAAACAGAGAGGGGACTTGAAAAGTTGCCAGTGGATACCCAAGCACAGTGGGACAATCACTCTTTGCCAAGCAACCCCCCCCCCATTGGTGTGTACCCTGCCGCCTGTGAGGAACAACAGACCATGGTGCTACAGGTGGGGGGGGGGCGGCTGCATGTGGGACCAACATCATGACACATTAATGTGTGGACAAGGTTTGTCCAAACTCACAAAACTTTATTATCATTTAGTCTCACTGACGGAACAGGAGAAACTGTGTGTGATACTTGCATCGTGTTTATTTGGAAGCATTTATTAAAACATTAGTTTGTACACAACAAGGACTGAGTAAAATGCACTGTTAATCCATCAGTAAGCACTGACTGGTCAAAACGAAAAAATCTTTATTTCACATTTATTCGAAAATACAATGAACACCTTTTAAAGGTGCATTAATGACTTTTGTGGTAATATGACGAAAAATAAAACCCTACAAAACAGAATGCTGACATTATCAATGTGTTAAGTTGTTATGTGAACTTGTTAGTAACATTCGTCTATTCACACATCCAGGTATCCAGGTAACAGCTTTTCACTGAACTCAGTCTCTGGAAAACCAAAAGAAATACGTTTAAACCTGAAGAGAGGACTTAAGGTTGGTTGGTGATTCCTTTTGGGTTCATCACGCCGACTGACCATTTTCACTTTACAGGCTTTTCAGCCAGTACCCATGGGGTGTATCAATCAAAGGTTTTGAGGGAATTGTAAAATGCTTTAAAAAAGATTACAGTAAAATATGAGAAAATACTTGATGGCAAAAGCTGCCTGATGCAGATCAAAGTGTGTGTGAGTAGAGTGGATTAATACTTTGTGTGTGTGTGTGTGTGTGTGTGTGCGCGTATGTGTGTGTGTGTGTGTGTGTGTGTGTGTGTGTGTGTGTGTGTGTGTGTGTGTGTGTGTGTGTGCTGTTTGCTGATGCGTGTGTATTCCTGTAAACTCTCAGCAGAAAGTGAGTCAGAAAAAGAAGTCTGCATACTTCAATGTGCTGCAGCCTGGCAACCTGGAGGTCAGAAGCCCATTGTTTGATTAAGCAGATTAGGCCTCACCAGGAACTCAGGTCAAACCCCCCAAAAAGACGTGTATAATGTAGTACAAAACACACAGGGGGGCCGAGGGACCAAAGGTTAGGGAGCTACTCCATCTGGATGCCACGAAGAAGTTAGCCTGGTGGACACAGGGGCACAGGTAGCCCCTCACATCTCCCATTGCTCTGGAACGTTTAATATTGGTCTGATGTGTTTGCATATCGTTGTGTGTCGGGTGGAACTTGACAATGGTAAATGATAAAACAGGGTTACTGCCCCCAGTGCTCCCATCACCACTGAACCACTGCTTCTGCAGCACATCTCTGAGCCCCCGTCACTTTTACATTACATTACATTACATTGCATTTAGCTGACGCTTTTATCCAAAGCGACTTACAATAAGTGCGTTCGACCAACAAAATACAAACTTGAAGAAAACAGAATTAAAACAGAAGTACATCAGGTTTCATAGAGCAAAAACATTTCAAGTGCTACTCAGCTGGCTTTAGGTAAGCCAGTCCTTTGTTTGTATATAAGTGCTTTGTTAATAGTTCTATCGCTCTAAGTGGAGTCCAAAGAGATGAGTTTTCAGTCTGCGCCGGAAGGTGTGTAAGCTTTCTGCTGTCCTGATGTCAATGGGGAGCTCATTCCACCATCTTGGAGCCAGGATAGCAAACCCACGTGTTTCTGCTGACGGGAACTTGGGTCCCCCTCGCAGCGATGGTACAGCGAGCCGTTTGGTTGATGCAGAGCGGAGTGCACGCGCTGGGGTGTACGGTTTAATCATGTCCTGGATGTAGGAAGGGCCAGATCCATTCGCAGCATGGTACGCAAGTACCATTGTCTTGAAGTGGATTCTAGCAGTTACCGGAAGCCAGTGGAGGGAGCGGAGGAGCGGCGTGGTGTGGGAACATTTAGGAAGGTTGAAGACCAGACGAGCCGCTGCATTCTGGATGAGCTGCAGAGGTCGGATGGCACATGCAGGTAGACCAGCCAGGAGGGAGTTGCAGTAGTCTAGGCGTGAGGTGACGAGAGCCTGGACCAGAACCTGCGTGGCTTTCTGGGTCAGCTGGGGACGCATCCTCCTGATGTTGTAAAGCGTGTATCTGCAGCAGCGGGTTGGAGCAGCGATGTTTGCAGTGAAGGACAGGTTGTTATCTTGGGTCACACCCAGAGTCCTTGCAGTCTGATTCGGGGAAACAACAGAGGTGCCGATGTTGATTGTCATGTCAAGAGTGGGACAATCTTTTCCCGGAAGGAAAAGCAGTTCAGTCTTGTCAAGGTTGAGCTTGAGGTGGTGATTAAGACATCCACTGAGAGATGTCAGCTAGACAAGCAGAGATGCGTGCAACGACCTGGGTCTCTGAGCGGGGAAAGGACAGAATGAATTGGTATGAAAAACCATGCGGGCTAATGACTGATCCGAGCGAGTTTGTGTACAAGGAGAAGAGGAGGAGACCAAGAACAGAGCCCTGAGGGACCCCTGTAGTTAATTGACAAGGGTCGGACTCTGACCCTCTCCAAGTTATCCTGTAGGTGCTGTCTTTGAGGTATGAGGTGAGGAGGGAAAGTGCAGAGCCTGAAACTCCAAGTTCTTGGAGAGTGTGAAGGAGGATCTGATGGTTCACCGTGTCGAATGCAGCTTCTGGTGGTCCTTCTTCCTGGTGATGCTGTTGCTCTGGATTGCTGTCTCAGCCTTCTTCTGCTGTTTGTCCAGCACAAAAATGTCAGGTTGGTCAGCCATCACCCTACTGTCAGTCTGGAGCTGGAGTCCCGTAGAATCTTACCTTCGTCGTTCTCAGCCACCTTTGGACCATTTTGTGCTTGTCCAGACCATACTCTGCACAGATGTTCCAGATGTGCCGGCCTCTTGGTTATGGCACTCCATGTTTGCTGTACACCCTGCTGCTGTTATGAGCTGGACTGTCTCAGGGGCCTCTTTACCAATCCTGGGCCTGGGTCCTGCTTGGTATGATAGACCCCGGTCTTTGAGGATCTGTTCCTCAGGGCCTGTTCTTGCTGCCATGGTTACTGTGTCTGTGCTGTCGATCAGATTGGCTGTTTACAGCAACCAGTTGGGTGAATGTGGCTGTGAGGGAGTGTGGTCCTCTTTCCACCAGAAGGTTGTGGGTTCGATCCCAGCCCATGCAGTAAACATGTCGTTGTAGCCTTGGGCAAGATACTTAACCCTGAGTTGCTCCCGTTGGCCAACGGTGTGTGAATGTGTGTGAATGTTAGGTCCTAGAGTAAGGTGCACTGCTCTGTATGAATGGGTGTGAATGGGTGAATGACATGTAGTATGTAAAGTGCTTTAAGGGGTCTTAAAGACTGGATAAAGCACTATCTACACTGAACAAAAATATAAATGCAACACTTTTGTTTTTGCTCCCATTTGATGAACTCAAAGATCTAAAACATTTTCTATAAACACAAAATAACCATTTCTCTCAAATATTGTTCACAAATCTGAAAATATCTGTGATAGTGAGCACTTCTCCTTTGCCGAGATAATCCATCCCACCTCACAGGTGTGGCATATCAAGATGCTGATTAGACAGCATGATTATTGCACAGGTGTGCCTTAGGCTGGCCAAAATAAAAGACCACTCTGAAACGTGCAGTTTTGCTTTATTGTGGGGGTCTGGGGGGATCCGAAAACCAGTCAGTATCTGGTGTAACCACCATTTGCCTCATGCAGTGCAACACATCTCCTTGGCAGAGAGTTGATCAGGTTGTTGATTGTGGCCTGTGGAATGTTGGTCCACTCCTCTTCAATGGCTGTGCCAAGTTGCTGGATATTTAATAATAATAATAATTCATTTATTTTATATAGGCGCCTTTCAAGGCTCTCAAGGTCGCTGTACAAAACATAAAAAACAAGATACACAACACATAACACCAGCATAAGAGACATAAACAAGACAATCGACAGCCTTTTGTTTTGAATTGGCGTAGTTCAGGTGTAAACCAAGGAGCAGAATGGGTGAAGGAAACAGACCGGGTTTTTAAAGGAGCCAGGGTATTGAGCAGTTTATGAAGATTGTTATTGTAATGAGAAACCAGTTCATCAGACGAGGATGAACTATTTATGCTGGGGAGGTTGTCAATGCCACTGGAGAGTGTAGTTACATTAATATCCTTGATGTTGCGGAAGGAAATAACACGTGCCAGATTTGGTTTGGACAGTGTTAAGGTGACAGTAAAGGATATTAATGATCAGAAATGGGAAGATCAGTTGCAGTACATTTAAGAGGAGTGACACCAGAACAGCAGATCAAGTCCAGAATATGTCCTTTGGAATGAGTCGGAAAATCGATATGTTGCTGTAATCCAAAACTGTCCAGGCAAGATGTGAAGTCCTTTGTGAGAGCATTGTTGACGGTATCCATGTATATTAAAATCTCCCAGCACTATTATGTTAAGTGAGAGTGAGCAGAGATGTGTGATGAAAGCAGCACATTCGTTTATGAATTTATTATTAAGCTTCGGTGGACGGTAGACGCTTGCAACTATGGTAGGGATAGGCCCATTGAGTTGTAAGGCAATTGATTCAAATGAGCCGTGAACAGGAAGCGTACTGACAGCGCAGCGTCATACTTCCTGAATGAGAAGTCAACTATATAATTAGACAAATATGAAGAATTTAAACTTTAAACATCCATGACTTAAACACTTGATCCAGGATCAAAGCCACATGGTTGCACCTGCAAGGTGAACACAGCTGGTAAAAGAAAAAGTGTTGAATGCGTACATTAACAGGTTTATGATATCACTGCCGTCTAACACACGAGTGGATCTGACTTTCATTACATTTGACTCGAGTGTTTCCTCAACTTAATGTGTTGCTTAGAATAACACTTCTGCATCCAGTCTGTGACACTGTGAGTGTTGCACGGCCAGATACGGCTCAGCTGACTCAGATAAGGAGATATATGATGCATTATGAAGTGATGTGCCGCTAGGGTGCATCACATTTGAATGGGACATTTTAATTTCAAAATATCAATTTGGCTGGCATTGCATTGTGTTCCAATTAACATAAAAATGACTTTTGCAAAGTTTTGAGGAATTCCATTGAGATTTAGGGGTGCCACCTAAGACATGAACTTTTGTGTAATTTCGAAAAATTGGCAATTTTTAGTCTAATTGCCAAAAGGTTGACTGGAAATGTTGAGTACAGTGAACTTTTATACAGTAACATGTTCTATAGGGTTATCAAAGTAAAAGTTGTTTGTTTGCCCTTTGGGCAACTTGGGCATTTCTCAGAATTCAATTTTCAAGATTCTCCATTCGTTTGTCCTATAGACAAAATTAATGGAGCTCAATGGGACATGTTCACGTTACCCTGAGTTTTTTGCAGCAGTGATGGATGTCGGACACACATATAAAGTTGAATTGACTTTATTTTTAAATTCAAGGGGCAATACTGACACACTTAAAAGAACAAACTCGAACTAAACTTCAAACTTAATTGCTCAGTCTGTGCCAGAGTCCGCTCCACTGAGCAACATCACCAGGGAGAAAGAGAGAGGAAATGGAACCTGAACTCTGAACGTAGCCCGTGCTTCTCCCCCCAGATATATCTCCCACCCGCCACCCAAGAGTAACCGTCCTATCGCAAGCTTGCGATTAGCTTGCGTTTGCAGCGGCGAAGGTTTGGCTGTTGGCTGCGGTCATGTTCAACTGCCTGCAGCACATTCTGCAGGTGCTGCTCCTTCCTGGCCACTGCGACGAAGTTGGACGTGAGCTTGACGCCACGCTCGGCACAGTCATTGACCACGTTCATTGCACATACATTGACCTCACTTTTTTTTAACGCAGCATTGGTCGCCCATTCCTTCACATCGAGAGACATAAATTCTGGAACTATGTGCAGCTGGTGCATCCCAAACCAGCAATCCTTATTGGCGAGATCAGCCAAGCTGGTGGTTGGCAAGAGGGTGGGGAACTTTGACTTGCCAAAGCCAGTTCCAAAGCGCTGCTCAGGGATGTGCATGGGGAGATCAGCGGGCTTGTGCTCCAAGATCGCACTGGCAAGTGCACGCTTGTCCTCATTGGGCACCTTGCTGCTGAAGAGAGCCAGGGGTAGCATCTCACCTGTCAGGTACCAGCGATGCCTCTCCAGTGCCTTGATCGCTGATGCTGCAATGCCCTCATCTACAGCCTTGTATGCCTGCAGGTGGTGGTAAAGTGTCAGGTCATTCCAGGCAGCATCTACAGATTTCTCACAGATATTGCTTTGCATAGATGTGTGTAATGAAAATGGCAAATGCCCGAATCTTCAGCACCTGCTGCCGTGTGGTAATTGTGCCCTGGGGAAGCAACGCGATGTGCTACTTCATCAAAGCCAGCTTGAGAGTATAGAGCAGCTTGGCCATCCATCGTGCCTTGTGGAGCGCTCCCGGTCGTTGGAAGGTCACTGCAGTCTGCTCTTCACCACCTGCACCCAGAAACACAAGACACAGATGCACAAACTCACGGTAGTCACTAGGGGTGTTGAAAATAATCGTTTTTACGATGCATTGCGATGCGGACGTGGACGATTCGGTCTCGATGCAGTGACGGGAGATAATCGGTTATAGCGTAGTAACGTTGCTTCCTGACTTTCCGGCCGCGGCTTTACTATAACGTTTTTTCTGTCACTTTAATATCAAATCGGTCGGTGACGCAGAGATCAGGGAGCAGACGTGACAGCGGCACAGCAACACGGAGCAGTCTGCTTTATCCACCAACACCAGAACACCAGTCCAGAACCGACAGCAGAACGACCCGCTCCGAATCACTCTGTGTCGCTGCGGCTCAGAGACACAGACAGGAATTTATGTTTTTCAAAAATAATCGCGTTACCATCATGTCAGGTTTTTGGTGGATTTAATTAAGTTTTGGATTGCAGAGTATGAATGTCCTCTAGCAATTTTCAGACGATATATACGTGTGTAAAGTTTGTGAAGGCAGGAGAAAAAAAGCTTCCGCGATCACCGTCTCCTCTCCGTTCCTCCAAGCCCCGCCCCCTCCCTGAAAATAATGAGTGACAGGCTGATAGTGACCCGATAGAAACGTTGTTATTCACTTAATCACTGAGATTTAATGAAGCTAACTTAGTCTCATACATGCATGGGATTTATGTAACAGTGAGACAGAGAATGTAAGTGTGCACCCACATGCAGTATTTTAGTTTGTATATGCTGTTGTAAATACTCGTGTTGTCTGCTGTGTTCAGACTCAAGTCCTGTGTGTGATCCTCATTCAGGACATTCAGTGTCCTTTAACAGAAGGTCGTTGCTAGAAGCTGCAGCTAGACTGCAGGAGCATTAGCTTTTTGTTTTTGAGGATGGAACAACTTCACACACGGAGGCTAGACCTATACAATTCATTTATTTTGGTTTATAAATTAATGTCAAGACATTTATGTTATTGATTTCTGAAGCACTTTCTAAATAATAAAAAGAGAGTTCATATGTATTTACTGCATGTATGCATTGATGAAAAATAAGCCATGTGCAGTAATATAGAAAATTGAGGATGCAACGCATTGGTATGAATCGGGATGCACCGGGATGCACCGGGATATCGAACCGAATCGAATCGTTGACAGGATAATCGTAATCGAATCGAATCGTGAGACCAGTGAAGATGCACAGCCCTAGTAGTCACCTCACTTGTGGTCATGAAGAGAGATGTGTACATTCACCGCCTGACTCTGCAACCAGGCCACGCGTGAAGGCAGCCAGTTGCGTTGGTGACATCTTCAACCTTGTAGCCAGTGACACAACACTTGGTCGGCTAAGGATGTCATGTGGAATGAAGACGTTTGATCCAGTCTTCTTATGCTTGTGGGATGGTTCGCCCTCAGATGTTGGACAGACTGTGTTAGTATCCTCCTCTGGCTCCTCATCACTCTCCGACACCAAGCTGGACATTGCCGTCATCTCCTCCAGCTCCTTTTCAAAGCGGGACTGCCTGGCTGCTGCAGCAGCTTGACGCTCCTCTCGCCGCTTCACCTTGAGCTGCAGCTTTTTGTCCAATACACCAAATGTGGCCACTCTGTCGGTCTTCATGCTGGCCAAGAAAGCTAGGACTTATGGGTTATCAATCAGCTTTTCAACATTTGGAGGCCACAGCGGAAATGTGGCATCAAGTCTGCACTCCATTTTCTCCAATTGTTTCGCTGTAGTCTCACTGGAGCGCTTGGCCTGGGAGATTTTACGCAGCTTGTTGTTAGCATTGACTCAGTCTACCATCTTGTGGCAGGTACGCTTGTCGCTCATCATTGCGATGTTCGCTTTCTTGTAAAATGGCCGCACCTGCTCCAGGACACCCTTGGTTGCCTCGAACTGCGACAACGCTCCGTTTGCACCAGGTATCTTGGCAAGCATGCAGCGTATGATCTGACGACCAGTTGGCAGTTTGGCGCCAGTGATGATGCCATCCTCACTGGTGATGCTGGGGCCCAGACCAAAGACCAGGCTGTGACTGCTAGTCTGGCAGGGACCAGATTGTGAGGGCAGCATCTTAGGAGAGCTGGATCCTGGGGTGGTTTGTGTTGTGCAGTGCCTGGGAAGGAAAAGGACACAAGCTCAAGGATAGTGTTTCAAATCATATCTTAGCATACTTAATATCACTCAATTATGATAAACCATGCTGTATTTTAGCTGTACATCGTCCAACTTCATCAATACAATGATAACTTACTCTTACATCACTACCAGAGTAGCTAGCTGTGCTTGCAAATATACCTATGTTTAAAATGTTAATTTAATACAAGGATAGAGTATAAAATCATATCTTGGCATACTTAATATCACTCAATTATGATAAACCATGCTTGCATAAGCCTCAAATGTTAGCTGTACATAGTCTAACTTCAACATAACTTACCGTTACTACCAGAGTAGCTAGCTGTGCTCGCAAATATACTTATATTTAAAATGTTAATTTACTGTAACAACTACAATGCTACTCTCAATAAACATGAGACATCAATACTCTGAATATGACATTGTCCACTCTAGAATAGCTGCTACTGTTGATGTTAAGCTTAATAGCTTAGCTAACATAGATAGATAACTGTGGTTAGCAAACTATTGCTAGCTAACGTTAGCTAGATGTAATGAGCACCAAATACCTATAAATATGACTTAAGTATACAAAGACACAACTACAGATATGACAGTAATATGTAATAATACATACCCAACACAAAAACAGAAAGATCACCTCAGTTTTCTTGAACTGCAGTCTTGTTTACCTCAGATCTCCATGGCGCCCATTGAGCACTGTTTACCACTTTATCCAACAAAAACAGATGTGCGGTGGCACCCCTAAATCATCATGTATTGGAAAAATATTTTGCATGTGTTGTTTCTACATATATTGGAACACTTTTAGCACCCAGCCATATCAACATTCAAGAATTGTGTTTTTTGATGCACCCTACCGCGGGCTGTACTTAATGTTACTCTGATCCGGTTACTGATGTTGTGGCAGATATTTAAGTGCTTTCTTAACGCTAATGTTATAATAGTTAGACTGCTCTGAAGATGGAGGTGATATTCTATTAATGTTCACGTTCACACAGTTGCTGATTTTTGCCGGTCGTCTTTCCTGCAACGGCAGCTTTTCTGTGTTTCCTTTCTCCTGTAATATGACTTGATCGCTTTGAACTCCGCACACTGAGCTCTGATTGGTCAGCAGGCGGTGCTTTCACTGAGTTGAGCTCTTAGCCTGCAACCTAACCTGGTCCCGACCAGGTTAGCCGCTAAGCATAAGTTACCATGGAGATCTAGCCCGCTAAAAAGAGAACCAGCTTCGTAGGACCGGAAACCCAGAGTTTTCCCTGAAGTTAGCCGCTAAGCGAAAATCCTACTTCGTAGTATACCCCCCAGATGGATTGTATGGGTTTGGAGTCATCGATGTAAAATCTTCGCCGGGAACCACGGTGGATATATTTCCGATGGGGATGACGAGCGATGTCCAGAAAGAGGTGCAATGCCGGTGATGTGTCAGGCAGGTGGAATCGTAGTCGGAGGAGCTCAGCAGCTGTGTATTGGAGTGCCGCTGTCGCTAGGTTGAACGACAGGGCAGTCCAGATGAGAACAGACCACACAAACAGCTCGTTGATCCACATAGTTGTCGGTGATGTTTGGCTAGAGGATGGGCCTCACGCCGCGGAAGCAGCCAGGTGAGGGGTGGTGGCCCCGACACACAGCAGGTAGGGTTGATGTTAGTCCAAAATACACACACACTGCACATACACCGGTTTATTCGATCGTTGGGCAGATACATCCAGATCATATTATAATGGCCAAAGTCATCAAAGTGAGCGATAACAGTTGCATTAGGCTACATAAAACTAAAAGTAGCTGGAGAGCAGCGGCAGCTAAGTGCGCCAGCGTTCGCTCTCATCAGCTCTGGTGGACATTCCTGCTGTCAGCAGGCCAATTGCACACTCCCTCAAAACTTGCGACATCTGTGGCATTGTGCTGTGTGATAAAACTGAACGTTTCAGAGTGGCCTTTTATTGTGGCCAGCCTAAGGCACACCTGTGCACTAATCATGCTGTCTAATCCGCATCTTGATAAGCCACACCTGTGAGGTGGGATGGATTATCTCGGCAAAGGAGAAGTGCTCACTATCACACATTTTTTCAGATTTGTGAACAATATTTGAGAGAAATGGTTATTTTGTGTATATAGAAAATGTTTTAGATCTTTGAGTTCATCTCATGAAAAATGGGAGCAAAAACAAAAGTGTTGCATTTATATTTTTGTTCAGTGTAAGTACAGTCCATTTACCAGTACGTATGTATGTTTATTTCAGCTTTCCCCAAATAAACCACAACTACTAATCTATGTACCTAATTATTTTTGACACATTGATTAAGGTAGGCTGACGAGCATTGTTGTGCGTTGCTATACGTTTATTTTGTACACACAATATCTTGTTAGAAGTTCACACTTAAATACCACAAAGGGTTTTTTTCCGACACATTTCTGACTGCTTTACACTGGTTGACTTTGGGCTTGTTAGCTTATACTGTCTGAAGGAATTCCTCCCAGGGAGAACAGCTGTTGTCTGCAGGTGGGAAACTGGAGGTCTGCGTCTCCTCAGCATGTGTCCATGGTGTCCTTTTGGTCAAAGCTGTGGACTCGAAGTGTACTTTCACTGCATGGCTAAACTATTACCTCTAATGCAGAGCAGAACAACACATGTATATACAAAGAAACATATGACTAATAACACTACAAATAACATAACACTCTTCTTTGCCTCCTCTGAAAACTGGACAACCATTTAGGCTGCATTTCTCTTCACTGAAAAAACTAAAACGTTGACTTTAATTAAATGTCGTATGTCAAAAGATTTCACATAACTATTAGGTTAGTTGAAAGCAAAAATATTAAGTTTAAATAACAAATATTAAATTTAGCTAACCTAATGTGGCTATTTGAAATGTCTTTACATAATACATTTAATGAAAGTCAATGTTTCAGTTTTTTCAGTGTAACTTCTTAAAGGTCCCATGTCATGGCCATTTCCACTGATCATAATTCCATTGTTGAGGTCTACTAGAATAGATTTATACTGTGCAATTTTCCAAACTCACATTGGTTTCTCACAGCATCTCTGTAAAGTCTGTGTATTCACTCTCTCCACTAAACGGCTCATTGCAGCTCTTGCCCCCCCCTCCCTGTGAGCCCAGTGTGCTCCGATTGGTCGGGACCAGTCGGGACGTTGTGAATCGCGCTGAGCTCCGTGGAGGTGTGATTTCCTTGTTTAGCGCTACACAGCGAAACACAGCCAAACTCATCCTGAGCACACACAAAGTCACAGCCGAAGTAAAAACAATAAGTGTGGCTTGATAGTGAGTAAGAAAAAGGTTGATAAACGCTGTGAGAATGGGTCTGCAGAGAGAATTTCGCTGCGATCCCAACTGTCTGTTATCAGCCTGCAGCCAGGGAGGAGAGATCAGCAGAGCTGCATGCACTGAGTGTGTGAGGAAGTCCGTGGATTGGTCAATTTGGACCAATCAGCGGGGGCTTAACGTAACGGCTCCGCGGACCTAACGTAACGGCTCCACGGATTGGTCCATTTCGTTCCGGGGACGACATGACATCACAATGTACCCGGAAGAATCAAATGGACAATGACGTGTCACCAACGAGGCGTTTTGGGGAGGTATTTTCTGTGTTTGAGTTTTACTCGCTACAGGGTGCACTATGAGGGTTTTGACTCTGCACACCGTTTACATGCATAAAATCCTTCATAACACAAGGGGACGGGTAATAACCGGAAAAGCATGACATGTGACCTTTAAGCATTCTGTTAAACAGAATATGCTTTCATATATATGTAAGAAAAAGCAAAACGGACTGTAAGTCATTCTAAGAACCCTTAATGCTATCGATCCAGATCTACAGGATCCAGTCACACTGTACCCTGCTTTACCTTCTCACAGAAACATAACAGCAGTCATCATCACATTCAAAGCGCACAAAGCACAGTTCAGCTCTGCTCAGCACTGTCAGTCTGACCCCAACAGGCGGTAGGTCATGCTGCACCGCCTGATGCAGTAACTGTTTGTGTTCACTGACCTCAGCTCAGTTTCAGCATGCTGTCCCCATGTCTCAGTGAACGCAGCCTGATCCTCCTGCTCTAAACAGCTGCTGTAACATTCTCATCAGCACTGTTGGTGGGGGCCGTGCCCGTCAGGGTCCCGTTGGCGGGTGTGTGTGGGGTGACCTTGGCCAGACGGTGCTCCTTGCTGTGGGTGCAGCTGCGGGCGCAGAGCTGGCAGGAGGCGCAGGCGGAGTTGCAGCAGGGCAGGAAGCGGCAGACGCTGAGGCGCCACAGGAACCAGCCGGGGGACCAGCAGCACCAGCAGAGCACCACGCCCCCCCCCCGCCACCCCCAGCACAATGTAAAGAACCAACAGGGGCAGGGAGGCGGGGGAGTCTACGGACAAGATCAAAAAATCCAATTATCTTTATTATAACAGCCGCCATATTTTATTTCAGTTCAATGCAGGGTTGGGAGAGTTACTTTAAAAATGTATTTTGTAACAATTACGACTAATTTATGAAAATCAGTAACGTAATCTGAGTATCACAAGAATTAAACCTGATTTCCGTTACTTTCGGATAACCCTAAATATCAAATGCAATGCAAATAAATAAATAGAAAATAAATATCAATAAGGTGTTTTTTGTGTATTATGTATGCCAGCAGAACAATGTGACCTTAGAAAAGAAGAAACCAAGATATTTAGGATCAAAAATGTAAACTGTATTTTACGTTAAGCTTACAGAATAGTATATTACAAATTCTGTTTTAGTTTAACACATTCATTAAAAGCAAATACAGTATTTTTGTTTAATAAATCAGGCTTCCACCAACTCTACCTCGTCTACCAATAATATATGTATCTTTATTATAATACTCATTATAACATTGGGATCCTGCTAGTAATCCCCATTCAAGACAAATGTACGAGTAATCTAATGATTGACTACGTAATCTTGTTAATGCAGGTTGGAAAACAATAATATAACTTATCTTATCTTACCTTTTTACCAAATGACTGATAATGTGCCTCCCCAACAGTTTTTTACTATTGGTTTGATGCCCAACATAAGTTCTGTGGTTCACACAGCTTGCAAGACTTTCACATTGTGTTATACGACATTAAATAGGTCAGTAAAGGCCGCTAGTAAATGTCTATATAACACGGTGCCTATAAGTCATTAAATAAGTACGACGTCATCACGCTGAACATTAGCCGCCCTTAGCTTAGATGATGTGAAGTAATGCAATTGTCATAGTTGTTTTGTTTGCTCCGCAGGTTTTTCTGTCACAATACAAGTGACGATACTCACAATGACGATAATGTTATAATAATACATATTTAAAATACTTATATCTACAGAGGGGATGCAACCTATAATATAATGAACATATTATACTCAATATTGGGTAACACTTTTTGTTAAGGTACACAAATTAACCATCAACTAGTTGTTAATTAACATGTATATTAACAGTATATTGGCTCTTTATTAGTCATTATAAAACACTTGTTCTTATTCATGACCATATTCTACCAGTAATACGCCATTAGTTGAGAGTTTTTCCTCAATAACCCTCTAATTAGTGCTGATCTGTTGCAAGTAAGGAAGTTGTTTTGGTCGTAATATGCGCTGCTCAATATGGGCCTAATAAGGCAGTAGTACCACAAGAATAGTAATTCTCCCTTAATAACACTTAACAAATATGATCTATTCTTATGTAACAAGACATGGAACTATAAGTGTTAATTGTGTCTAAATAACTCAACATTTGGTATTTCTATCTAAGCGAAGTCTTGTTCATAACCAATAAGCTAGTAGTTTGACTCTAATTGACCTCACCAGGTTATATTATAGCACACACCTACTGAAATTAACCTCTTAACAGCACATGAACAAAGTAGGCACACGTTGAAATATCTGTTTTATTAATGAACCACTAAAGAGAGGTTCAGACACATACCAAAACCAACCCAGTCTCACGGCATTTCGTGTTCACCAACACGATCTTTAATCTATTGATTCGTGTTCACCATCACGATTTGCCCCTTTTTTTCGTGTTGCACAGCACGATTTTAAAAGCAATGTATTTCTACTGGTAACGTGTTTCGTGCCTGCAGGCTGCAGCACGTCTTTTTCTCCGGTCGGGTCGTGGAAGACCGGAAGCTGTGTGGTTCATAAAAACATGTTCTTACTCGATATCAAGCCACAATTATTGCTTTTATTTTAAATCGTATAATTTCGGACTTTTGTTGTCGTCTGTGAGGAAAATAAATGGGCTCAGAGCCTCAGGATACTGAAATCTGTATTTTTTAAATCTTTTTTTCCTTCTAATTTGTTATTCTTTTCAAAATAACACACTGTTATTTACTCACCAATAACACACAATTATCCTTGCTTTTATTTATTGGTTTAATTCCATAATCTCGGGCTTTTTTGGCGTCCGTCAGGAACTGAATTTCAAAATAAAAATAACCGGAAACAGACGTAGGCATTTTGAGCGATTACCCAAGATCCTCAGCTATGGTTTAAGCTCGCTGATTGGATGTTTTAGCCGCAATGCATGCTGGGATTTGGTGTTTATATAATATGAAATCCGGAAAACATTTTAAAAGTATAAAATAATTAATTATTACTTAATTCCGAGTGCTCTTGCTTTTCTCTTTGAAAGTCATCACATAACGGCATTGTAATACACGGTTCGGCTGCATTACATATTACAGATCTGCCGTAGTTCTTTATTTAGAGAGCCCTGATGAGAAGACCTTTGGAAAAACTGGAAGAAATGGCGCCGAAACTGAATACTTGACGTGGATCATAAATATATCAACAATTAAACAACATCTTCAATTTCTCTTCACACAATACGTCTCCTTGCAGTATCAACACGAATTCGGCTGACTTTTACATTTGATCTAATTCATAGATAGGTTATATTTACACCATAACGGTGCACAGCTGAGAGAAAAGGACTGTAGTTTTAAAGATATTACTGATTTTCTTTGAATGTAAGAATGTAAATACTGAGTCTGAAATAGTATAGCAATATGCTGTAAAATGATGTGAAAGCATGCATAAAACTACACATCTTCAGATGTTGTACATACATAAGTGTCCTACACTAATAATACAAAGTTATTATTAGTATGCTGTGTGTACCTTGTGTGCACCGCCTAGTGGTTAAAGCACGTTATTGAATTATTGTTTTTATGTGTTATATTTGATTAAAAAAATATTAAGAGTACATACTTTCATAGGGGGAAAGTATAAATATAGAAATATAGAATATAAAAAATCAAGAAGATACTATAAGTGATCTCTACAATAAAACAGTTTAGTGCAGGATGCACACAGATATTAATATGAGGAGGTGCAAAACAGAACAACGGATTAACCTTTATTTGAACATTATTAATACTTTAGATTAAGGTCTTCGTTTAGATAAGAAAAAAACGTTGGGGGTATCAAAAGATAAATATTAAGCCTGACAAAGTACTTAACGTCTAATATACAGGGTTCTTACACCTTTTCCAAAGTCAAATTCAAGCACTGTTCAAGCATTTTCAAGGTGCATTTTCCAGCTTTTCAAGCATCTTACAGCTGTTGTAAATTACATATTTATATACACATACTCAAATGATTATATCCCTACCTCACATTAAATCAGATGTTCTTTATGCTATAAACAACCAAATATGTGTTTCGTGATAGCCTTCTACACGAGGATGAAAAATTAAAGAAAAGAAAACTAAGTTTAATATTTCAAAATGAGTGATCTGTACGTAGACTAGGCCTCCCGTATAACCTGGCTGAGCCAAATAACTTTTCAATACATTATTGATTAATTGTTGAGGTACTTTTAGGTTGGCAGTGAACATAAGTCAGAGGTACATGGTGTACTTCTACTCCACTACAGTTCAGAGGTACATGGTGTACTTCTACTTCTCTACAGTTCAGAGGTACATGGTGTACTTCTACTCCACTACAGTTCAGAGGTACATGGTGTACTTCTACTTCTCTACAGTTCAGAGGTACATGGTGTACTTCTACTCCTCTACAGTTCAGAGGTACATGGTGAACTTCTACTCTACTACAGTTCAGAGGTACATGGTGTACTTCTACTCCTCCACAGTTCAGAGGTACATGGTGTACTTTTCCTCCACTACATGTATTTAATACCTCTAGTTACTTCTCAGATCTGGATGAATGATGTGAAATATAATCAAGTGTTAAATCAGACTTTAGTTCCACCTGGAGTAAATCCACCAGCTACCCTGCAGTCTACAAAGTACTTCAGACTAGCTGCACCTCCACCAGCTACCCTGCAGTCTACAAAGTACTTCAGACTAGCTGCACCTCCACCAGCTACCCTGCAGTCTACAAAGTACTTCAGACTAGCTGCACCTCCACCAGCTACCCTGCAGTCTACAAAGTACTTCAGACTAGCTGCACCTTCACCAGCTTTGAGAACACTTTCATGATCAATCATTATAAAACATATCATATATATTATTCTGAAATGGACCAATCTGCACAACGACTACTTTTACTGTCTTTCACTATATTTAGATGAGAATACTTTTATACTTTCACTTGAGGAACATTTTGAATGCAGGACTTTTACTGTAACAGAGTATTCCCATACTCTGGTACTTCTCCTTTTACTCAAGTACAAGATCTGAGTACTTCTACTTTTACTCAAGAACAAGATCTGAGTACTTCTCCTTTTACTCAACTACAAGATCTGAGTACTTCTACTTGTACTCAAGTACAAGATCTGAGTACTTCTACTTTTACTCAACTACAAGATCTGAGCACTTCTACTTTTACTCAAGTACAGGATCTGAGTACTTCTAATTTTACTCAAGAACAAGATCTGAGTACTTCTAATTTTACTCAAGAACAAGATCTGAGTACTTCTACTTTTACTCAAGTACAGGATCTGAGTACTTCTACTTTTACTCAAGAACAAGATCTGAGTACTTCTCCACCTCTGGTAGTGTATTAGTCTGAATTGTAGCCACGCAGAGCTGCATACAAAGAGACTCACAATGGTAACAAGTGGAAAATAATATGTACTAATGTGTACAATGATTTATAGGTCATGTTGTTACTCCTGACTTAGTCTTCCTTTGCAGATGTATGTGTTCATTCTACAATTACATGGGATTAAAGCAAAATGTAGTTTTACTTGTATAATACTTCAATTTTATATAAAAGACAGTTTGTTTTCAAATGAACAAAGTCTTGGCTTTCAGAATATTAAACTTGTTTCGGCAAATTCAGATGATAAATACAACTTTGAAGCTTCGGCATAATTACAAGCGGAGAACGGACTAATGTAACGTCACAGCAGGCACAGCAACAGCCGTTGTTTCTTGTGAGTGTTTCCCCGGTACACAAACGCAAAAATACACAAACACACTCGCAAGCTTCCCCCAGACCAGTAATACAAACGAAAATGTGTCTTCGGGTCAATGCGACTGATTTCGATAGAGCAAGTCACATTTGGTTTAGGCACGAAACATACTACCAGTAGAAATACATTGCTTTCAAAATCGCTCTGTGTCCAATCAATAGATTATATTCCATGACTATAACACGAAATGCCGTGAGTGCTTCATCCTCTGAAGACCACAGGATGGCGACTGTAACGCACATACCATAGGTACGCTCCTCTGAAATGATTGTCCCCTGCAATTATTATTATCCCTCATGGAGTTCGCTATTCAGCTCGCTAACGTTAGCTTAAACAAATGTAACATGCAACGTTAGCCTAATCTAAAATGCTCTACTCCGGCGTACCTTTCATGGCTCGTCAGCGCAGACTCTCCCATCGTTATGTTGCACACTTTGCAGGAAGCTACTCGTGGGCTTGACCCTCGTCTTAGCCATGGCTTGTATTTGTCTTCTGCTAGCCAACGCTCGTTGAAACGGCAGCCTCCTGGCACACAGTCACCTATCTCTCATCAGAATGCCCAGGTCACAGTAACACAAACACTTGCAGGTCGCGCGCATAGCGCGGGAAGGTACAGTGGGGCTGTTTTATGTAGAAGCGAAGCAATTATTTTCTTTTAATCTAAAAAGCGAACTATTCAGTCAGACAGCAATTTATTGTAAAAGTAAAGCATTTACATTTTCAAGCACTTTATCTCAATTTCAAGCACCATTCCCAAAATTCAAGCACTTTCCCAACCTTGAAAACACCACGTCAAATTTCAAGCATTTTCAAGGATTTCAAGCACCCGTACAAACCCTGAATATATTGCTTTCCTGCAATGTTAACTATGTTGAAGCACTTATTTTAACTGATATTATACACATTAATTATACTCTTATGTATGTAGATAGAATAAGAAATGTGCAGAATATGACAGTTTAATGGTGGAGGTACACACACATTGATAGATGTCTTGTAATGCACTGTTGAGGAACCTGTGACCCAAGTTTTTCATTCATTGCATAACTACACCGTAGTTGTGTATGATATGTCAATAAACCTTTAAAATCTTGAAAGGGATGTGCAAAATAACCATAATATACAGTCTTTAATGAACTATTAGTAGAGAATAACGAGTAATGAATATACTTTATTACTTGTTTCCATTCATGTCAATTGCAGATACATGTTTAGTCTTCTCAAGCACCAACTATCAAATATCTCTCCTGATTGTTGGCACTTGAAAATCACCTTACCTGAATTTTACTCAGGTGTAACTAAAGTCTGATTTAAGGGTTGTTTATATTTCACATCATTAATCAGAATCTGCAAAGTAACTCAAATAAATGCAGTGGAGTAAAAATACCAGGTTAACCTCTGAATTGTAGTGGAGTAGAATTACAAAGTAGCAATGAGCTGTCATGTGGGTATATATTAATGCTGCGCATTATGGACACAAGTGATTTTCACCCATTTATTAATTATATGTTTTACATTTGATAACACCAATGTGTTTAATAACGGCAACTTCTAATTGTGGGAAAAACGAAAACGTTCAGTCGAGACGTCCCATAGAACATTTTGCGAAACACAATAGCCAGCATGTGTAGTTCTGGGGGGGTGTTCGATTCTAGTTTTGGATAATCTGGCGTGGTTTCGTTCCATTTCACACAGCTGTTTGACGCTCTGCGTAACCTTACGGGAACTGTAGTCCTAAACGATAGCTGGGGATTATGGGTAGTGTAGTGTCTTCGGCCATCCTAAACTCAGAAATGTTGACAATCGCAATGATGCTCGAAATGTCCCTTACAGGCCTACGTCTGTTTCCGGTTATTTTTATTTTGAAATTCAGTTCCTGACGGACGCCAAAAAAGTCCGAGATTATGGAATTAAACCAATAAATAAAAGCAAGGATAATTGTGTGTTATTGGTGAGTAAATAACTGTGTTATTTTGAAAAGAATAACAAATTAGAAGGAACAAAATATTTTAAAATACAGATTTCAGTATCCTGAGGCTCTGAGCCCCATTTATTTTCCTCACAGACGGCAACAAAAGCAATAATTGTGGCTTGATATTGAGTAAGAACATGTTTTTATGAACCACACAGCTTCCGGTCTCCCACGACCCGACCGGAGAAAAAGACGTGCTGCAGCCTGCAGGCACGAAACACGTTACCAGTAGAAATACATTGCTTTTAAAATCGTGCTGTGCAACACGAAAAAAAGGGGAAATCGTGATGGTGAACACGAATCAATAGATTAAAAATCGTGTTGGTGAACACAAAATGCCGTGAGACTGGGTTGACCAAAACATGTCAAGTTTCTCCAAGGCTGAGAACACATGCAGCCTGTAATTTTTAAATAAAAACTGATTTTGAGTTTATGTATTTGTGATCATACTGTGTGACCTGCTTGTATGTACTTACACAATAGGTGTACTGTTCTCTCTGTGTGTTGTACTGTCTCAGTGTGAACAGAGATTAAACAGCCAGCCAAACTCTTTTGAGAGCCAGGGAATGAGCAGCCATGCTCCTTTATTGACTTATTTGCAGTCACTGACATTCAAACGGAGTGAAACTATACAAAAAGAAGTTACAAGGCACGTAATGATCTCATACATGCAAGTGTAACATACACAGATGAACACATAGGACAGCTAAGTGTAAACAAGGTAAATATAACTAATGCTAGCTGTACGCTAGCATGTATGCCAACGCTAGCGTGAATGACGAACAAAGAACTGCTAACAGAGCACTTATATACTAATAAAGGACTGGCTTACCTGAAGCCAGTTGAGTAGCACTTGAAACGATTGGCTCTTTGAAACCTGATGTTCTTATATGATTCTGTTTTCTTCATGTTTGTGTCTTCCTGGTCGAATGCACTTATTGTAAGTCGCTTTGGATAAAAGCGTCAGCTAAATGCAATGTAATGTAATGAATGCTAACACATTTTCTCATTGGGTTTAAACTAGGGTGACCAGACGTCCCCGTTTTCTGGGGACAGTCCCCGTTTGTATTGGCCTGTCCCCGGTCGAAACTGTCGCCGGAAATGTCCCCGTTTTTTAATTTACGTTAAAAATACATAGCAAGGTGAAATAAAACGTTTAATGTCAGGAAACACTGGGTAAACAGACTGTGGTCAAGCCAGCCCGCACGTTGTATTGCGGTGCACGAATATCCTATGCATTACGGTAGAGGCCTGTAAAAACTGCCTTCAAAATAAAAGCGTTTACTCGGTCAATAACAAATATACCTAAAAAACACACCATACATATTCATATATACTGGAGCTTAAATGAAGACATATATACTATATAATGTGATCAATAATCATTTAAAACAAACTACGTATAACCACATTATAACTTGAGTGAATGTAAAATGTAAGTACACAGTTATGAAGACATATCTGACATTTCCACTGGGTGACTAATTGATGTTGACACCATCTCACAAGTTCACAACACTCCTAAAATAACATTACTTTCTGAAGCACAATTTAAAATGTATGCTGTTTAAAATCTCAAATTAGATCTATTGTTCATCTATATTTTGATTATTATTTAATGGAAACTTTCCAAAATCAAAAAGTCATTTCAAGTCAATCAAATACTTATTTCACTTCAGGGTGATAGCAGGAGACCCCATCTAGTCATTCACAGAGAATCTGGACAATCTGATGTAGTTTCAAAATAAAATACTTTTGAAATCTCATATATGGGCTATCGTCCTTCTGTTTTTATACAAGAATAAATTAAAAACTGTCAAATTATCCAGTATCAAAGACTTATTTCACTTCAGGGTGATAGCAGGACACCCCATCTAATCACTCAGAGAGAATCTATCTTCCTTCTGTTTGTATCCAACAGTTCGAATGTTCGAATTACATTAAACCGGAATTTTTCTTTAACAGTGAAGAAAATTGGATATGTTAATGATATATTAACCGCAAAACTCAAAATGACCCCGGTTTTCATTTTGAAAATCTGGTCACCTTAGTTTAAACATCTCCAAATGTCATCACATAAACACAATACATGTTACTAATCCGATTCCTTACACTGTAAATGTACAAATATGAAACATACAGGTCAATATCACCTTGCTATTGGTAGCTGAACTGTCTATACCCCAACACATATTCTTGGATACCACATTTTGAGTTATTAAGACACAATTAACACTTATAGTTTCATGTCTTGTTACATAAGAATAGATCATATTTGTTACGTGTTATTAAGGGAGAATTACTATTCTTGTGGTACTACTGCCATATTAGGCCCATATTGAGCAGCGCATTTTAAGACCAAAACTAATGTACAACAACTTCCTTACTTGCAACAAATCAGCACTAATTAGAGGGTTATTGAGGAACAACTCTCAACTAATGGCCAGCGGTTTTCAAAGTGTGAGGCGCACTCCCTGGGGGGGGCCAGAGAGCTTCAGGGTAGGCGCAAACAAGTAGTTGATGCTTAATTTGTGTACCTTAATATAAAGTGTTAACCAGAATAATATATATGATATGTTTTATAATGATTGATCATGAAAGTGTCCTCAAAGCTGGTGGAGGTGCAGCTAGTCTGAAGTACTTTGTAGACTGCAGGGTAGCTGGTGAAGGTGCAGCGAGTCTGAAGTACTTTGTAGACTGCAGGGTAGCTGGTGGAGGTGCAGCTAGTCTGAAGTCCTTTGTAGACTGCAGGGTAGCTGGTGAAGGTGCAGCTAATCTGAAGTACTTTGTAGACTGCAGGGTAGCTGGTGGAGGTGCAGCTAGTCTGAAGTGCTTTGTAGACTGCAGGGTAGCTGGTGAAGGTGCAGCTAGTCTGAAGTACTTTGTAGACTGCAGGGTAGCTGGTGAAGGTGCAGCTAGTCTGAAGTACTTTGTAGACTGCAGGGTAGCTGGTGGAGGTGCAGCTAGTCTGAAGTACTTTGTAGACTGCAGGGTAGCTGGTGGAGGTGCAGCTAGTCTGAAGTACTTTGTAGACTGCAGGGTAGCTGGTGAAGGTGCAGCTAGTCTGAAGTACTTTGTAGACTGCAGGGTAGCTGGTGAAGGTGCAGCTAGTCTGAGGTACTTTGTAGACTGCAGGGTAGCTGGTGGAGGTGCAGCTAGTCTGAAGTACTTTGTAGACTGCAGGGTAGCTGGTGAAGGTGCAGCTAGTCTGAAGTACTTTGTAGACTGCAGGGTAGCTGGTGGAGGTGCAGCTAGTCTGAAGTACTTTGTAGACTGCAGGGTAGCTGGTGAAGGTGCTGCTAGTCTGAAGTACTTTGTAGACTGCAGGGTAGCTGGTGGAGGTGCAGCTAGTCTGAAGTACTTTGTAGACTGCAGGGTAGCTGGTGAAGGTGCAGCTAGTCTGAAGTACTTTGTAGACTGCAGGGTAGCTGGTGAAGGTGCAGCTAGTCTGAAGTACTTTGTAGACTGCAGGGTAGCTGCTGGATTCACTCCAGGTGGAACTAAAGTCTGATTTAACACTTGATTATATTTCACATCATTCATCCACATCTGTAAAGTAACTAAAGGTATAAATACATGTAGTGGAGGAAAAGTACAATATTTATAGTGGGGTAGAAGTAAAAGTACCTCACAATGGTACTGTAAATAACTTGAGTAAATCTACTTTCAGTGTTGTGCTAGTTACTGAAAACCAGTAACTAGTTACCATTACTAGTTACTTCATTTCAAAAGTAACTCAGTTAGTTTACTGATTACTTACACCAAAAAGTAATGCGTTACTGTGAAAAGTAACGTTTTAGTTACTTTAAAAAAAGGCTCCCATTATATTAATGCCCTTAGAGCCTTCATTTCAGTACTGTTATTGCATTGGAGAATAATACAATCTGTTGATCAACTTGACATGCATTATATGCAATCTGGATTGCATCGATATTAGCTGGCTTTACATTTTTGTATATTCTTTCTCCAGGTAGTTGGAAAAAGTTTTCCGTCCCATATGCCGTGTGCCGCCCGGACATGCTATCATGCTAACTAGCTCCCTGAAAGCGGGTGACTCCACTGTAGCAATAGCCTGCATGTGTTCTAACATTCCGTGCGACGGCTTTATCGACTTTTCCCTGGCTAGCAGTCCCTCGGTTAAAATCCAGCCGCTGTTGCTGAGGTGCAGGTGGAGGTGGAGGTGGAGGTGCAGGTGGAGGTGGAGGTGGAGGTGCAGGTGGAGTGGCGTCGGCTGAGTCTCTGTGGTCTTAGCTACTAGCTTCGTCCCAGCATGTTGTTTCTGCAGATGTTTGAAGAGATGTGAATGACTGGTTTGGGCAGTAGATAGGCTCGTTGACCCGCCAGGACACAACTTACATTTAACTAAAACGTTCTTTTCTTTGTGCTCGACAAAAGTGAAATAGTGAGAATATCTCGAGGTGGAGAAACTCGACTTGAGCTCCGCCGCCGCCATGATAGTCTTGTTAGTAAACAACACAAACACGCCCACAGCCCGTCTCCGCATGTGACACAGGAAGTATGTAAGTACATTTACTCAAGTACTGTACTTAAGTACAGTTCTCATCTCTGTTCACCTGGCTGTTGACTATATACAAAAACTAACGCAGTAACGCACCATGTAGTAACGGTAACTGAGTTACTGAATTTAAAAAGTAATGCGTTAGAGTACTAGTTACTGCCAAAAATAACGGCGTTACAGTAACGCGTTACTTTGAAACCCGTTAGTCCCAACACTGGTTACTTTACACCACTGCCTACAGACTAGTAAATACACAATACATGTTCATATGCATGGAGTGTTTACACTGACTGTTTACATGTAATTCATTTTCAGTAATTAGAAAATAAAAGTCATTCAACCTCAGTTAACAATCATCCACTCACTGGGCTGAGTGCACTGACATGCATCGCAGCTAATAAACAGCTGGCAGTTTACAAAGCAGGCAAATGTGAATCCCTTTCTCCAAAACTCAACTGCACAATCAGAACGAAGTAAAAGCGGTTTTCTTAGGCCAGACTTGGCCGGGCCCTAAAGTAATCAGAAGCTGGCGGGCCGGCCCGGGCTGTTTGCACCTCTGCGGCTGCTCTCTGCTCAGAGAATCCATCACTGTTTATTGGTTTGCAAGGCTTCACAGGAAATTAACAACTCAATGGTCACCTCCATTAGTTTTTATCCCCAGCCATCAGGACACTTTGCATCCACTTAGTTCATTTGTTTACCAACCCACAAACTGCCGGATATGAGCATAGTGTATCACATACAGTGGTGTAAAGTAACTAAGTACATTTACTAAAGTACTGTACTTAAGTACAATTTTGAGGTACTTGTACTTTACTTGAGTATTTCCATGTTATGCTACTTAGTACTTCTACCCCATTACAATTCAGAAGTAAATATTTTAATGTTCCTCCACTACATGTATTTAACACCTCTAGTTACTTTACAGATGTGGATGAATGATGTGAAATATAATCAAGTGTTAAATCAGACTTTAGTTCCACCTGGAGTAAATCCACCAGCTACCCTGCAGTCTACAAAGTACTTCAGACTAGCTGCACCTCCACCAGCTACCCTGCAGTCTACAAAGTACTTCAGACTAGCTGCACCTTCACCAGCTACCCTGCAGTCTACAAAGTACTTCAGACTAGCTGCACCTTCACCAGCTACCCTGCAGTCTACAAAGTACTTCAGACTAGCTGCACCTCCACCAGCTACCCTGCAGTCTACAAAGTACTTCAGACTAGCTGCACCTTCACCAGCTACCCTGCAGTCTACAAAGTACTTCAGACTAGCTGCACCTTCACCAGCTTTGAGAACACTCTCATGATCAATCATTATAAAACACATCATATATATTATTCTGAAATGGACCAATCAAACAATACTTTTGGTACTTTAAATATATTTTGATGCCAATACTTTTTTACTTTTACTTGAGTAACATTTTCATTCCAGGACATGAACTGTAACACAGTATTCCTACACTCTGGTACTTGTACTTTTACTTTAGTACAAGATCTGAGTACTTCTCCCACCTCTGATCACACAGGGGTTCTACTAGTAGTGGAATGAATAACAATATGTTACTCACCGGTTACAGACTCATGGCTGGGAGCGCTGTCAGGCACTCCACAGTTGATGCGTGTAGGAACCGGCGCTGTGGGGGGCTTCACAAACGGTGGGGGGGGGGTGGCTATTGGTGGTGGAGGTTCAGGAGGTAAAAGCTGACCTGCTGATGACGGACAGATTTGGGTCAACTTTTAATGTTGTGGAACTGTAACAACACCCTTAAAACTAGTTTTCAAACCTTAGTCCTGAAGCATTCATAATATTTTCAGCGTGAAAATATAAGAACATCAAGGAGTATTTTTTTATTTATAAATATCAGCATCACAAATCTCATATCATCATTCCACTGACCTTTGCAGCCCGTAGTCAGGTTCTCCTCCAGGTCACTTCCATCCCCACAGTTGTCAATGCCTTTTTCATCACACACCAGACTGAGAGGGATACACTTCCCATTTCTGCAGGTGAAATAGGGCTCATTGCTGCACTCTGATTGGTTAAAACCTGGACAAAATAGGAAGGATCCGTGTTAGCTTAAAAACGTTAGTGCTGCAATCAAAGTTTAAAGAGTCTCTTAGATTTCAATTTAAAGGAAAATGAATTATGGCTGCTTATACTGTAGGTAAACAAAAACTGTTGTTCTTGAGGCCTAACAAACATGATAAATCCTTTACCACCAGCATTTCTTTACATCCATGGTAGCTATTACCAATAGTCGATACATATTTAAGAGCTTCAAGCACTAGAAGGTTTGTCACCAGTCCAGTGCAGATGTGTTTTGTGTACTAAATGCTACTGTGAACATACAGCTGTACTATCAGGCAGCATTAATGTAACATGCTCTGGGGCAAGGTTCGTCCAGATGAAGAACCTCCAAGTATGTTTTCATGGCGTACCGAGTTTCAGTGGTGTGTCAGACTTAAGTTCCACCAGAGGCCTGTACGACGAAGCCGGTTCAACATAACCTGGATATGTTTGAGTTACCCGGCTTACCTAATCCCAAACAAACGCGCTCTCGCTAAACGGTTCTACGACGCTGGTTATCAACTTGTTAAGTCAAGCCAGCTTTGCCCTATGTAGTTATGTTACGTTCACATGAAAGGGGCGGGGTTAGCAACATTTGACCAATCACAAACATGGAGAAGCGCACTGACAGCGCAGCGTCATACTTCCTGAATGAAAAGTCAACTATAATATTAGACATATATGAAGAAGTTAAACTTTAAACATCCATGACTTAAACACTTGATCAGGATCAAAGCCTCAGAGCTGCAGCTGCAAGGTGAATACAGCTGGAGCAGAACAAGTGTTTGAATGCGTACATTAACAGGTTTATGATATCACTGCCCGTCTAACACACCATCTGACTTTAATTACATTTGTCTCGAGGGTTTCCTCAACTTAATGTGTTGCTTAGAATAATACTTCTGTATACAGTATGTGACGCTGTGAGTGCTGCACGGCCAGATACGGCTCAGCTGACTCAGATCAGGAGATATGATGCATTATGAAGTGATGTGCCGCGGACTGTACTTAATGTTACTCTGATCCGGTTACTTATGTTGTGGCAGATATTTAAGTGCTTTCTTAACGCTAATGTTATAATAGTCAGATTGCTCTGAAGATGGAGGTGATATTCTATTCATGTTCACGTTCACACAGTCGGTGATTTTTGCCGGCCGTCTTTCCTGCAACGGCAGCTTTTCTGTATTTCCTTTCTCCTGTAATATGACTTGATCGCTTTGAACTCCGCACACTGAGCTCTGATTGGTCAGCAGGCAGTGCTTTCACTGAGTTGAGCTCTTATCCTGGAACCTAACCTGCTCCGGACCAGGCTAACCGTAAAGCATAAGTTACCATGGAGATCTACCCCGGTAAGAAGAGAACCAGCGTCGTAGGACCGGTAACCCAGAGTTTTCCTTAAAGTTACCGCTAAGCGAAAATCCTAGCTGCACCTTTACCAGCTTTGATAACACTTTAATTATCAATCATTATAAAACCAACTCGGTATCACGGCAAGACGTGAACATGTGACGATTTACCATGCTGGGAGACGTGAAGATGTCACGATTTCATCCCTTCAAACGTGACAGTTACACGGTATTGTTAACATGGCCCAACCAGTGGAGATATACCCGGAAATGCCGAGCAAATGCTACCCCGACGGTCGGTTGTTATTGTCAATATTACAGTAATATAATAATGATTTCTTTTTTAATAGTCACACTCGATTGCAGCTGGTCGACACTTCTTTGAGCAGAAACAAAGGCTACATTAATGTATTAAATCGATAATTAATCCATGCGTGTGGATGTGGAATTAACGGATGTGACGTTGTGCGATTGCGTTGCCAGGCAACAGCTTCGGTTCATGTTCATTTACAAACTATTCAACTCGAACCGTAGTTATATTTAAAAACATGTTAGAAGGCCTCACAAAATACTTTAGTGCAAATGTAAATGTGAAGGAATGTGTATATAACAAAATACATCCGTCATAAAACATACCGGAAACAGACGTAGGCAAGGTCCTCAGCTCGGTGATGGTTTAGCCGCAATGCACGTTGGGAAATGGTGTTTATGCGATGTGAAATCCGAAAAAAAACCGTTTTTAAATAATACTTTATTCCGAGTGTGCTTGCTTTTCTCTTTGAAAGTCAGCACATAACGACATTGTAATACACGGTTCGGCTGCATTACATATTACATATCTGCCGTAGTTCTGTATCTATAGAGCCCTGATGAGAAGACTTCTAGACACACTTACGACAATACGTCTCCTTGCAGTATCAACACTAATTCGGCTGACTTTTAAATTTGATCCAATTGAGATAGGCTGTATTTACACCATAACGGTGCAGAGCTGATAGAAAGGGACACCTGGTGGTTAAAGCACGTTATTGAATTTTATTATTCTTATTATTAGATATTAATAGGATCCCTATAAAGTATATTCATTACTCGTTATTCTCTACTAATTGTTAATTAAAGACCGTATATAATGACTATTTTGCACATCCCTTTCAAGATTTCAAGATTTTCAAAGGTTTATTGACATATCATATACATACACACATGAATGAAACACTTGGGTCACAGGTTCCTCAACAGGAACAGAACAAGACATCTATCAATATGTGTATACCTCCACCATTAAACTGTCAAATTCTGCACATTTCTTATTCTATCTACATACATAAGAGTATAATTAATGTGTATAATATCAGTTAAAATAAGTGCTTCAACATAGTTAACATAGCAGGAAAGCAATATATTAGACGTTAAGTACTTTGTCAGGCAGATGTAGATAGATACCCCCAAAGCTTTTTTCTTATTTGAAAGAAGACCTTAACCTAAAGTATTCTTTAATGTGTGAAATAGTTTGTCTGTTTTGCACCTCCTCCTATTGATATCTGTGTACATCCAGTACTAAACTGTTTTATTGTAGAGATCACTTACAGTATCTTCTTTATTTTTTATATTCTATATTTCTGTCATTGACCTTATACTTTCCCCCTATGAAAGTATGTACTCTAATATTTGTTTCATCAAATAACATTATTCAACAAAAATAACATTATTCAACAAAAATAATTCAATAACGTGCTTTAACCACTAGGCGGTGCACACAAGGTACACACAGCATACTAATAATAACTTTGTATTATTAGTGTAGCACACTTATGTATGTATGACATCTGAAGATGTGTAGTTTTATTCATGTTTTTACATAATCTTACAGGATATTACTATTTCTCATGTTTTATTTCTACACATTAATATCTGATTTGTAAAACATCACAGACAGAAAGGCATATCCGTCATTTAATGGTAAGCTATTGAAATTGTGATTCCATAGATGTGTCTCCCATCACCCAAAACCCCTGACTATTCTCTCAACTCAGTATTTACATTCTTATATTCAAAGAAAATCAGTAATATCTTTAAAAACTACAAGTCCTTTTCTATCAGCTGTGCACCGTTATGGTGTAAATATAACCTATCTACCAATAGGATCAAATATAAAAGTCAGCCGAATTAGTGTTGATACTGCAAGGAGACGTATTGTGTGAAGAGAAATTGAAGATGTTGTTTAATTGTTTATACATTTATGATCCACGTCACGTTTTCAGTTTTGGCGGCAGTTCTTCCTGTTTTTCCAGAAGTCTTCTCATCAGGACTCTATACATAGAGAACTACGGCAGATATGTAATATTTAATGCAGCCGAACCGTGTATTACAATGCCGTTATGTGATGACTTTCAAGAGAAAAGCAAGAGCACTCGGAGTATTATTTGATTTAAAAAGAAAATGTTTTTGGATTTCACATCGCATATACAACATTTCCCAACGTGCATTGCGGCTAAACCATCCAATCACCGAGCTGACGACCTTGCCTACGTCTGTTTCTGGTATTTTTTATGACGGATGTATTTAGTTATACACACATTCCTTCACATTTACAATTTAACTTACATTAAAGTATTTTGTGAGGCCTTCTAAAATGTTTTTAAATATAACTACGGTTCTAGTTGAAGAGTTTGTAAATTAACATGAACCGAAGCTGTTGCCTGGCAACGCAATCGCACAACGTTACGTCCGTTAATTCCACAACCACATACACGGATTAACATCGATTTAATACATTAATGTAGCCTTTGTTTCTGCTCAAAGAGGTGTCGACCAGCTGGGGCATCAAGAACATCGGCATAATCGAGTGTGACTATTAAAAAATAAATCATTATTATATTAATATTGACAATAACAACCGACCGTGCTTGGCATTTCCGGTTATTTCTCCACTGGTTGGGCCATGTTAACAATACCGTGTAACTGTCATGTTTGAAGGGACGAAATCGTGACATCTTCACGTCTCCCTGCATGGTAAATCGTCACATGTTCACGTCTTGCCGTGATACCGGGTTGGTTAAAACATATCATATATATTATTCTGAAATTGACCAATCTGCACAAAGACTACTTGTACTTTTTCTACTTTAACTATATTTCGATGCTAATACTTTTCTACTTTTACTTGAGTAAAAGGTGTTTACTCAAGTACAAGGTCTGAGTACTTCTTCTATCTCTGCTGAACTCAAGTCAAACTGTTTTATAGGACAGACATTAGTTCTTTCCATTTTCAAACAAACAAGAAGGATCTTAGAGTGACGAGATGGACTCAGTAGGGGACATGTGTGCAGGAAAACCCATCAACAATACTGATGCTAAGTAAAGACAGCATCTGTAGAATACATGGACACATGTGTCTCTGTTACCCAGTCTGAAGGAGGTGAAGTCCCCCACAAAGTCCACTCTGGGCTGAGTCCCGCGGGTCACCAGCCTCAGGGTCAGGTAGTTTCCTGTGGAGAGCACTGGCCGGGGGGGGCTCTTTCCACAGAGAGGGGGCCCGAGAAGCGGCGACCTCCTATCACGTCCATCGTAGAACTGAACGTATGAGCCCGCATGACACGGGTCCCCCAGACTCTCCCCGGAGGTGGGCTCCAGTCTGGGGTTGAAAGGGGCGGAGCCACGAGGGGACTCTGGAAAGAGAGGGGCTGGGCTCAGGGGGGCCACTCGTAGCAAACTGTAGACCAGGAAGAAGCGGAAGTGGAACTGGACCTTGTCTTTGGGCGAGCTGGCCTGCATGGTGAGGTGGCAGTCCGTCCCCATGGTAACAAAGTAGTACTTCTTGGACTCCTGGTGCGAGTTGACGATCATGCCATCACCGCGGATGTTCTGACCACAGAAGTCCACCACGTTCACTGATGAGAGAAAAAGACATGAGACACAAGCTCTTACATGGAGCACCCTGTAAGAAAATAATCTGTCTCTCTTTAAAAGTTATCAACAAACCATCTTCTGATCACAAAGGGTACTGTCTTTTGAATTCTAATTATTGGCAATATAAACAAAACTGTTTTCCTGTCATAAGACCATTTTTAAATGACAACAAAAACAGTGTTTGATGTTTCAAGATGACACTGAAATATATAGTACTAGCCCTAACTACTAGCCCTAACCATAGAATGTGTCTCTTATTATTATAATTCTCATATTAGAATAATATGATATGATCAGTCTATGGATGATACATGTCAAATGAATGGTATGACTAAAAGAACAGGTTTGGCCTGTGCTATACTCAACTACAATTTAGAGGGACTTGTGCTTGACTTCAGTATTTAAATGTTGTGCTACTTTGTACTTAAAGAGGTTAATGGTGTACTTTTCCTCCACTACATGTATTTAATACCTTTAGTTACTTTACAGATGAATGATGTGAAAAATAACCAAGTGTTGAATCAGATGTTAGTTCCAGCTGGAGTGAATCCACCAGCTACCCTGCAGTCTACAAAGTACTTCAGACTAGCTGCACCTCCACCAGCTACCCTGCAGTCTACAAAGTACTTCAGACTAGCTGCACCTCCACCAGCTACCCTGCAGTCTACAAAGTACTTCAGACTAGCTGCACCTTCACCAGCTACCCTGCAGTCTACAAAGTACTTCAGACTAGCTGCACCTTCACCAGCTACCCTGCAGTCTACAAAGTACTTCAGACTAGCTCGTTTACGCCAATCAGAATGCACCAAACTTAATGTGGAGTCGGTGTGTAGTTATGCTAAAACAATGTCGGACACCGTAATCTTCTCTGGTCCCCTCCCCAATCTGATCAATGATGACATGTATAGCCACATGTCATCATTTCAGTGCTGGTTATCTTGGTGGTGCCCAGCAAACAATGTGGGCTTCGTAAATAATTGGACAGCCTTCTGGGGAAAACCTGGTCTGATTAAGAGAGACGGCATTCATCCTACTTTGAAAGGTGCAGATCTCATTTCGGCAAACATTTCAGGGCTTTGTGGACGTAATCCATGACAAACTGGAGTTGAGACCAGGAGGCAGAGTCGCAGTCTTACACGCTTCTCTGCGCTCTCTCCTAGGTAGTCACCCATAGGAATCCCGAACCCAATAAAATACCCAATATTAGCGGTGTGTGTGTCTGCCCAAGGACAATTTAAGGTAAAACCTAATAGAGGTGTCATACATAATAACCTAATAAAAGTAAATGTAACAACTACTACAGTGCAACAAAACAGGAAGATTAAATGTGGTCTCTTAAACATAAGATCTCTAGCATCTAAAGCAATATTGGTAAATGATTTAATATCAGATTATAATATTGATATATGCTGTCTCACTGAAACTTGGTTGAGACATGAAGAATATGTCAGCATAAATGAGGCCACTCCACCCAGCCATGTCAACACTCATATTGCTCGAGGCACGGGCCGAGGAGGTGGAGTTGCAGCAATCTTTGACTCAAGTTTACTTATCAATACTAAACCAAAATGTAATTATACCTCTTTTGAAAGCCTCGTTTTTAGTCTTACGCATCCAACCTGGAAAACTTTGCAGCCAATCTTATTTGTTACAGTGTA
The DNA here is from genome assembly GCA_036324585.1 of Champsocephalus esox. Lineage (NCBI taxonomy): Eukaryota > Metazoa > Chordata > Actinopteri > Perciformes > Channichthyidae > Champsocephalus > Champsocephalus esox. The sequence goes on along the minus strand of CM070495.1, from coordinate 2,051,377 downwards.
TCGTGCACCAGGTCCTTATTCAGAATTCTTATCAGAATTCTCTGAGTTTTTATCAACTTTGGTTCTTAAAACAGACAAAGTAATTATCGTAGGTGACTTTAATATTCATGTTGACGATGATAAAAATAGCCTTACTGTTGCATTTAACTCTATATTAGATTCTGTTGGTTTCTGTCAGAGTGTAAATAAACCAACCCACTGTTATAATCACACTCTCGACCTTGTTCTGACTTATGGTATTGAAATTGAGCAACTATTAGTCGAACCGCATAATCCTGCTTTATCCGACCATTTCTTAGTAACTTTTGAAGTACTGTTACTAGACTACAAAGCATTAGTCAAAAGCTCTTGCAGCAGAAACCTATCCGTTAGTGCTATAGCCACATTTAAGGAAGAGATTCCACCAATACTTAACTCGATAGCATGTCTGCATGTAAGGGAGGAAACTTATACAAAATGTACACCACCCCAAATTGATCATGTTGTTGATAGTGCTATAGATGCGATGCGAATAAAATTAGACTCTGTTGCTCCTTTGAAAAAGAAGAAAATAAAGCAACATAGATTAGCTCCATGGCATAATGCCGAAACCCGCAAAATAAAGCAAAAGTCTAGACAACTTGAAAGGATATGGCGTTCCACTAAACTTGAAGAATCTCGTTTAATTTGGCATATTACTCTCAATGAATATAAGAAAGCACTGCGTAAAGCGAGAGCAGCATACTACTCTTCATTAATAGATGAGAATAAGAATAATGCAAGATTTCTTTTCAGCACTGTAGCCAGGCTGACAGAGAGCCACAGCTCCATTGAGCCTTCTATTCCCATAGCACTCAGTAGTAATGATTTTATGTGCTTTTTTAACGATAAAATTGTTACTCTGAGAAACAAAATTAATGACCTCTTGCCTTCGACCAGTATAGTGTTATCAACAGCTCCCGGAATCGTAAGTTCTAATATTACACTAGATAGTAAACTAGAATGCTTTTCAGCCATTAACCTTGAACAATTACATTCAATGATTCTCTCTTCTAAACCATCAACGTGCATGTTAGACCCAATTCCAACTAAGCTGTTGAAGGAAGTTTTTCCATTAATTAGCACTTCTTTCTTAAATATTATGAATATGTCTTTATTATCAGGCTATGTTCCACAATCATTCAAAGTAGCAGTGATAAAACCGCTTCTTAAAAAGCACAACCTCGATCCAGAGGTTTTAGCCAACTATAGACCTATTTCTAATCTTCCGTTCCTCTCAAAAATTCTTGAGAAAGCGGTCGCAAAACAGTTGTGTGATTACTTAAAAAACAATGATTTATTTGAAGATTTTCAGTCTGGCTTTAGAACACATCATAGCACAGAGACAGCTCTGGTTAAAGTCACAAATGATATTCTAATAGCCTCAGACAAGGGACTTGTCTCTATTCTTGTTTTGCTCGATCTCAGTGCTGCATTTGATACTATCAACCATGATATCCTATTGCAAAGACTAGAGCACTTGGTTGGCATACAGGGAACTGCTTTAGGCTGGTTTAGGTCCTATCTATCTGAACGCTCTCAGTTTGTACGTGTCAACGATGAATCTTCCACGCAAACCAAAGTTAGCCATGGAGTGCCACAGGGCTCAGTGCTCGGACCTATTTTGTTCACATTATATATGCTTCCGTTAGGCAATATTATAAGGAATCATTCTGTAAACTTTCATTGTTATGCGGATGATACTCAACTATATTTATCAATTAAGCCTGATGAAATTAATCATCTAAATAAAATTCAAGACTGCCTTAAGGACTTAAAAACGTGGATGACCTTAAACTTTTTGATGTTAAACACGACCAAAACTGAAGTTATTGTACTTGGCCCGAAGAATCTACGAAACAAATTATCTAAAGATATACTAACTATGGATGGCATTAATTTGGCCTCCAGTGAGACTGTAAGGAATCTTGGTGTTATATTTGATCAGGATTTATCCTTTAACGCCCACATAAAATCAATTTCAAGGACCGCCTACTTCCATCTACGTAACATTGCAAAAATCAGGCATATCTTGCCTCAAAACGATGCAGAGAAACTAGTCCATGCATTTGTTACTTCGAGGCTGGATTATTGTAACTCTGTACTATCAGGGAGTACCAAGAAGTCAATCAAGTCGCTTCAGCTGATTCAAAATGCTGCGGCTCGTGTACTAACCAGAGTTAGGAAAAGGGACCACATTACTCCTGTTCTGGCTGCCTTACACTGGCTCCCTATAGAACACAGGATAGAATTTAAAATTCTTCTTCTCGCCTACAAAGCCCTTAATGGGCAGGCGCCATCTTACCTTAAAGAACTCATTATACCCTACTGTCCTACTAGGGCATTGCGTTCCAAGAATGCAGGGTTGTTGGTTGTTCCTAGAGTCTCTAAAAGTACAATGGGAGCCAGAGCCTTTTCTTATCAAGCTCCACATTTGTGGAATCAGCTTCCAGTTTGTGTTCGGGCGGCAGACACCCTATCCGTTTTTAAGAGTGCGCTTAAGACCTTCCTTTTTGATAAAGCTTATAGTTAGGGCTGATTAGATTCAGCCCCTAGTTTTGCTGATATAGGCTTAGTTTGTCGGGGGACATCTTACTTCTTCCTTCTCTCTGTCTATACCCGTGTACTCTCATGTTCCGATTAACCCAGCTTCCCCAAATGTCTTTCTTTTTGGGGTCTATATATGCTGGGATCCGGAGTCATGGATGATCCTGCGGTCTTGTGTCCTGGATCGCGAGCGCTGGATCTTGAGTCGTGGCTGTGGTCCTGGATCATCGGTCCTGGATGGATATCCTCGTGGATTCATCTTCCTATTATACACATATGCATTTCCAAACATTTGGACTACCTATGTTGCAAATGTATTATCTTTTCAATTTACACACGGCATCTATTGCACGTCTGTCCGTCCTGGGAGAGGGATCCCTCCTCTGTTGCTCTCCCTGAGGTTTTTCCCATTTTTCCCTTTAAACTGGGTTTTCTTTGGAAGTTTTTCCTTGTACGATGTGAGGGTCTAAGAACAGAGGGTGTCGTATTGTCATACTGATATTCTGTACACACTGTGAAGACCACTGAGACAAATGTAACATTTGTGATATTGGGCTATATAAATAAACATTGATTGATTGATTGGTTGACTAGCTGCACCTTCACCAGCTACCCTGCAGTCTACAAAGTACTTCAGACTAGCTGCACCTCCACCAGCTACCCTGCAGTCTACAAAGTACTTCAGACTAGCTGCACCTCCACCAGCTACCCTGCAGTCTACAAAGTACTTCAGACTAGCTGCACCTTCACCAGCTACCCTGCAGTCTACAAAGTACTTCAGACTAGCTGCACCTTCACCAGCTACCCTGCAGTCTACAAAGTACTTCAGACTAGCTGCACCTCCACCAGTTACCCTGCAGTCTACAAAGTACTTCAAACTAGCTGCACCTCCACCAGCTACCCTGCAGTCTGCAAAGTACTTCAGACTAGCTGCACCTTCACCAGCTCTGAGAACACTTTCATGATCAATCATTATAAAACATATCATATATATTATTCTGAAATGGACCAATCTGCACAACGACTACTTTTACTAGTAGTGTAAGATTTTGATGCTGCTTTTTTACTTTTACTAAGTAACATTTTGAATGCAGGACTTTTACTGTAACAGAGTATTCCTACACTCTGGTACTTCGACTTTTACTCAAGTACAAGATCTGAGAACTCCTCCCACCTCTGCTGGCCATTCACAGATCCCCTGCTTGTTGGTGTAATGCTTTCTAAAGTGTATCTGAAGACATTAGGGTTCATCAGGAAATGTGTTCCAAAGGGATGTCTCTTTATAATGACCATGTTGTTACCATGGCTCCACAGGGAAGCACTGTGCACTTCCACACACTGCCTGATGCACAGACTCACACACTTCACTGGAAACCTGCTGATGCTTTTGAAGCAGCTCACTGCTCATCCACAGGCGGGACCAGGACAGATGGGGGGGCAGATCCAGCAGCCCCCACCCGCCCAGCCACCCTCCGCCCCCTGCATCTGGGCCGCAGGCCAAATAATGGGAACATTTACGACCACCCCTGGAGTTTATTGGCTCCGTTTCCCTGGGAGACAGCTAGATCCTCCTGCACTGACCTCCAGGAATGTCCCGGAGCCCTGGAGCCCCTGTTGGTGGGAAATAGCTAATCCACTCTGCACCGCACAAGTAAATACAGCCTCTGAAGCAACAGTGTGCACGGCGGAGGACACCAAGTCCCCAGTAAAGATTTTTGCAGGCTGAAAATTCAACCTGTTTAAAATCATTGTAAACGGAGTCCATTCCAGGGAGCGGATCAGAGGCGGGTCAGGGTCTGGGTCAGGGTCTGGGTCAGGGTCTGGGTGACACAGCGCAGTGAGAAAAGTGTCTGAGCCTGCATTGTGAGGAGAAGGGCAGCAGCTATTCTAACTCAACTCAGCATAGATGCCATGATGTCCCTGTACACTGAAACTCTTTAGTCCTGTTGTCCTCCAAGCTCAGTTTATAGACTGTACAGTGACAACAAGATACACTGGTCTGAAAACAAACCTGTTATCATATCATATGCAATACGATCAGGGAAAAGGCAGTAATGTGTGTGCTATGATCTCTGCGGCGTTCTCTGTTAAGCTGCGACACCTGGCACCTATTCTTAATGACGCTCCCGTTGAGAAAGGGCTTTACCGATTTGTCTTTGGCCAGCTGGGAAGAGACCAAGGGGTAGACCTAGGACCAGGTGGAGGGATTATATCTCTTGGCTGGCCTGGGAGCACCTTGGGACCCCCCAGTCAGAGCTGGTTGATGTCGCCAGGGAAAAGAAAGTTTGGGGCTCTCTGCTGGAACTGCTACCCCGAGACCCGACCACGGATAAGCGGGAGAAGATGGATGGATGGATATTTAGAAAATAAGAGACTTCATCACAGTGATGCAACATGTTTCAAATCCCATCTGAACATAACACTGCTCACTGATTTGCAATATTGTCTGTGTGTGAACTAGCTCTATGAACACAACTGGAATTCTGTGATGGATGACACATGTCTATTATCTCTGTTGGTGTACAACTTACTCATAAGTCATATCACTTAGAACTTCTACATCCTTTCGTCCTAGCCAGAGTAACATCATATAATGACATAATATATAATACAATGAGGATTTTTTTTTAAATCAAACAAATGAATAAAGCATGGTTAGTATAAGGACCTTGTGGCCCTGCATGTTTCAGATTCTGTACCACTAATCAGTCTATTGTTGTTGGAGTTCTGTTGCTGGGAAAACTTCAAAATCTGCATTTAAACTGAACTACACCAAAACACTAATGTGACTCGGATTGCAAAGAGTCTAACTCACATGTCATGAGTACATCGTCATCAGAACAAGAAGTGTAGTCGGATGTATGGCACGGCACGGCACGGCATTAGTTTAGTTGTTATGCTGAAACCTGCTCTGTAAGACTGCTTCTCCAGAGGTCTTTTAACTATTTTGTAACATTGCACTTCAACATTCCTTGCAACATTAAGGTATTAACAATGTCTCTTTTGAACTCATTGCTGTCTCTTTTATGAATTGTCTTTTTGTTCAATTCATTTAATTTTGTAATTGTTATGTGTTATTGTCGTAAAGCAGTTTAAATTGCCTTTGTGTCTTATGTGCTATATAAATAAACGAACCTTAACCTTATCTGGGAACACGCATTGATGTATAGCTTACTATGCATAGCCTACATACGTGTACGAGCATATAGCCTACTATGTGTGGGTGGGGGCTATACTATTTCAGTGGGTTATAGGAATATCTACATTTTCAAATGTAACAACATTCACTAACTTTTCCCTTTTTAAACTTTTGCTAAAGAAACAGAAGAACGCAAACTTTCACTACAGCCACTATTATTATACAAGTAGGCTATAGGCTACTATAACAACAGCTCTTCTCCACGCTGAGCGCCATCAGGTCGTTACGCAAGGACCTCAAGTCATCGTGCCCATAAACACGATCACACGTGAGGGTCCAGGCTTACCCGTCTCGATGGCCTCGCTGTGGAGCGCCATGCAGCAGAGCAGCAGCAGCAGCCGGCAGCTCTCCACCTCCACCTCCATCCTCAGGGGCCGCGCGCACATCCACTCCTCATCCGCGGTCACTGCGGGACACAGTGGAACATCTCGCTGTGAGCCATCATAAACACTCGCTGGCCTTTATTCCAGTTGAACCTCCCCTCGGCCCGTTGTCTCCATGACAACACCGAACCAATAGGCTTTAAGCCAGCTCGTGGACAAAGGTTTCCCTCCTGATGTAAACTTCCACATGTCGTCCACTAAGCTGCAGCTCACCATATCAACATCAAGTGAACATACTAAGAACATGAGTACAGTTGCTACACATGTTGAATGATAACACTGAGGATAGTAAAACATATAAGACTCCAAACTGTTTACTCAAACTCATGTTACTTTACATACAAAACGAAGTTGTGTTTATCCATTTAATGTTGCTCCCACTAAGCAAGGGTTTTAACGAGGTGTCTTTGGCATATTTAGAATATAAGGTACTTCATCACAGTGATGCAACATGTTTTAAAATCCCATCCGAACATAACACTGATTTGTTTACCTTCATATGACACCATGGGCCAGGGGGGTGGTGTTGCTACATGTCATGGTCCTTTGTATAAAGGTCTGTTTCCATGCTGTCACTGCTTTTTAATTTCACATGTCATGTTTTCACAGAATATTGGTATTTAGATAATGATTACAATACCAGTCACATGTCCGGCAGTGGCTCAGTCAGTAGGGGCTTGGACTGTGAGCCGTAGGGTCCGCGACCATATGGAGTGTTGTGGACTGGAGGGGTCCCAGTTCACCTCCTGCCCTGCCGTGGTGCCCTTGAGCAAGGCACCGAACAACAATTTCTCTGGCTAACATGTTTTGATGATTGTTTTACATTTAGTATGGACCAAATGTACAAGCAAAACATATTCCTTAACCCGCAGGTCCCTTGCAACAAGAGTGGTTTCATTGTTCAAAATATTCAAGATGCATTTATTACAACTTTTTGATATTTTTGTTGATTTTGATAAACTTTATCAATTGGATTTGTTATTATTATAAGTATAGTTTATCATTGCCCCTCCTTGCATGCAGTAACATGTCCCACATTGCTATGAACAGGGGCCTCAGCAGTTTGAACATGTTAGTATTGACACGAGTGGAGAGTGTGAAACCATAACACATGCATGGATAAACGTGGTACATATTGTTTTTATGGGGATTTCTTGAAGTTCTTAACATTAAAAGATACATTTGTTTTGCTCTTTATGAAGGAACGACCCACAGGCACATCAGATCATATGAAGTCAGTTATACGGCCATTTACAGAGGCAGACGATACTGTTGTCCTCAGTGTCATGAAAGTTTAACTGGTGGATAGATTATATTTTAAACTTTACAATACTGTTTGATCCCAGGATATTCTGTGTAGGTTTTACAAAGCTGGCTTTGTAAAACGTGATTACTATTATTATCATTTTTTAAAATGATTAAAAAAAAACTTTGTGTCCCAAGTGTCTGTAGCACAGCAGCAAAAACGATCAAGCTAGATAATATTCTGAATAGCAGTAGTTTGATATTAGATTGTTTGCATTTAAAAGAGACCGATGTTATCGTTTATACTTCTTCAATAATCAGAAAAGCTGATGAAACCAATGTGTTGGTTTGAGAAGCCTCTGATCCCCATACTCACTGTCGTTAGCTGTGTCACCCCCCCCCCTCACATATTCAATCAGCAGAGTCGCTGTCCTGCAGAACGAGTTCTGCTTCTGAAAGCTCAGGAGTAATAGAACGTTCAGAGGAACACACAGTAGCCTACCTGAAGTCTCATAGCTTAACTTTAGGTTCTAAATAATTATTACTTTTTATGTGAGTCCCAAATTCACATTTTAGGACTTTGATTATTGAGAAATAAAATGAAACAAAACAGGTACGAGTGATGGGTCAACATAACAAACATTTGAAACAACAACAAAACATGAGAATCCATATTACAATGGCTTCATTAACTAAAAGCATCACCAGAGACATCACACACCCCGGCCACTCACGGTTCAGGTGAATAACAGCACGCACCAACAGACTGAGGAACAGCTTCTTCCCCAGAGCGGTGGCCTCCATCCCTCCCATCCTGTCCAACCACAACACGCACTATAACATGCACACATGCACACACACTGCCTCCCACTGCAGACAAAAATACCATATGTTATTTATTTGTATATTTATTCAATATCAAACTGATATTTTTAGTAACTATTTATATTTAAACATTGTAGCTTTTCTTTATTAAATAATCTTTAAACATGTATTTTAACATTCTGATAAAGTGCATTTAAGTGATGACCCTGATTACACTCTGCTTTATGGATGCGTTGCTATGTATGTCTGCAGGGAGAGAAGCCGCTGACCGCTCAGCACGTTCACGCAGGAAGACCAAGCTCTTCATTCCATGTCATCTCAATACTCTCTCCTCCCTCATTGAGTGTCGGGGGGGCACTCCCCAGCGAACCAATCACTCCTCTCTCCATTCTCACAAGCCTATCGTTGCACCCGCTAATCCCTTTAAATCTGCTCTTCCCTCTCGTCGGCTGTCATTTCAGTCAATCGATCAGTCAATGTTTATTTATAGCCCAATATCACAAATGTTACATCTGTCTCAGTGGACTTCACAGTGTGTACAGAATATCAGTATGACAATACGACACCCTCTGTCCTCAGACCCTCTGTCCTCACACCCTCTGTCCTCAGACCCTCTGTCCTCAGACTCTCTGTCCTTAGACCCTCTGACCTTAGACCCTCACATCGTACAAGGAAAAACCTCCGAAGAAAACCCAGTTTAAAGGGAACATGGGAGAAACCTCAGGGAGAGCAACAGAGGAGGGATCCCTCTCCCAGGATGGACAGACGTGCAATAGATGCCGTGTGTAAATTGAAAATATAATACATTTGCAACATAGGTAGTCCAGATGTTTGGAAATGCATGTGTGTATAATAGGAAGATGAATCCACGAGGATATCCATCAGGACCGATGATCCAGGACCACAGCCACAACTCGCGATCCAGCGCTCGCGATGCAGGACACAGGACCGCAGGATCATCCGTGACTCCGGATCCCGGCGTATATAGACACCAAAAAGAAAGAGATGTGGGGAAGCTGGGTTAATCGGAACAAGGTGACAAGACGCAACCCTCCTCCACCCCTCTCGCCTCCCGTCTCCTACAGGGCCGAGCTAAACCTTCTCCCTTCAGACCAGTCCCACCTACTTATCACCACCCCCAGTGTCTAGACCCCGGGGGGTTTCATCGGAGCGGTTCTTCCCCCTCCTGAATGATTATCCTGCTAACCGGGGCCTAATCGCCAGACACCATTCACCTGTTATAAGTAAAATCTATCTCAATTACTTAATAAAACGTATTACTTATAAATGAGTAATATTTACTCAATCGTAGGCAGCTATTTACTTAATAATTGATCCATATTACACATTAATATGACTTTATTAGTACGGTTACCAGTAAACAATATATCGCCACACACAACATTTTATTGATCATGTTTTTTTGTATTGACCAAATGTATAAATGCAATATGGCCATACATTGAGATTATTTAAACAGCTAAGTGCATTTCAATTGTTAACACCGAGCAGAATCTTCAAAATAGTCATACAATCACATTGTTTTAACAGTAAAGTGGACATTGTAAACATTTTTAACATAATCTTCCAAGTGCAATTTACTCAAATATTAAAACCTTTACGTGCCAGTAAACAGTCCACTTTTAACAGAAAACGGTTTCTCCACATCCATTACATTCCACATCACATTATTCCAACAAGTCCTCCAACTCATACGACCAAATGGGTCGATTGTTTAAACCCTTATTACGACCAAATATGTCGTTTGTTCAAGCGCTTAATACGACCTATAATTACGTTTTAAAATTGTCGGCCTCGAGTGCTCCCGTTCAATGCAAACGTTACAGAGGGTCGTTTATTCACAAATAACCCTCTCTGTAAAATCCTAAATTGTAGGATAGTTTGGCCATTAAAACGCTTTATGATTAGATTTCTAGCGAGAAGTATATATTGTACTTTTAGAATCCACGTCCAGTCGATATGTAGGATCTATAGTTTGATAGATATTACGAAGATGATTTGAGGTTTCGTCAGGACAACGTGTATATGCGGCAGCCTCCATGTAAAGTTACGGGTTGAAAACAGTATTTCCGGTCTCGACGTTTTCATAATAAAACCAATGATCAAATGATTTAACAGTGATATCTGCACTACACATCCACTAAAACACATCAGTTTATCCTAGTTAATTATACGACATTAATTGGTTTAAATTGTGTACAATGCTTTTGTGTTTTTCCCATAGCTTTTTCTCTTTTTCGATTCTGAGAGACACATTTCTGAGGTTTTGATAGGCTAAAATCACGCCGCAATGCACGTCGGGATATGGTGTTTATGTGATATGATATCGGAAAACATTAAAAAAAATAATAATAATACTTTATTCCGAGTGCTCTTGCTTTTCTCTTTGGAAGTCATCACATAACGGCATTGCAATGCACGGTTCGGCTGCATTAAATATTACAGATCTGCCCTAGATATGTATTTATAGAGCCCTGATCAGAAGACCTCTAGACAAACTGGAAGAGATGCCGCCAAAACTGAATACGTGACGTGGACCATAAATATATCAACAATTAAACAACATCTTCCATTTCTTTTCACACAATACGTCTCCTTGCAGTATCAACACTAATTCGGCTGACTTTTATATTTGATCCAATTAGTAGATAGTCTGTATTTACACCATAACGGTGCACAGCTGATAGAAAGGGACTTTTTTGTAGTTTTTAAAGATATTACTGATTTTCTGAACTACCTTTCCAACTCCTCATGCAGTTGACTGTTACAGGTCTATACAGGTTCATGGTACAATGCATAAGCTTCACATCGAGAGACTAAAACTGTATTTTCCTTTAACGTTCTGTTTTAATTTCACAATAAAGTGAATAGTCATATTATGTACGATATTATTATGTTTTATTAACTATACCACTGGTCTAAACCGCACCTCCTAGTGGTTAAAGCACGTTATTGAATTTAGTTATAGAATAAGTTATATTTGATGAAAACATTTAAATATTAAGAGTAGCCTACATACAAAATAGGGGTCAATGATAGAAATATACAATGGAAAATATCAAGAAGATACTGTAGTGATCTCTCCAAGAAAACAGTTTAGTGCAGGACGTCCAAAGATATTAACAGGAGGATGTGCAAAACAGACAAACTGATAAGGCTGAATTTTACTCAGGTGTAACTAAAGTCTGATTTAAGGGTTGTTTATATTTCACATAATTAATCAGAATCTGCAAAGTAACAAAAATAAATGTAGTAGAGTAAAAATACCAGGTTAACCTCTGGATTGTAGTGGAGTAGAACAAAGTAGTACATGCTGCTGTAACAAAAACATTTCCCAACTTGGGATCAATAAAGTATCTTATCTTAAGATGATCGATGGCTACTGCCATATTTGCTAAATGTGCACCTGAACCTTGACAAGTGCATGTTTCAGGCTTATCAATGAACAACAGGAGGGGTCACAGACATAAGACCAGCTGTCATGTGGTATTAATGCTGCCCATTATGGACACAAGCAATTTCACCCATGTATTAATTATATGTTTTAAATTTGATAACACCAATGTGTTTAATATCCCCTAAACCTCCAGGGATGTATACAGTTTAATACTGGTAACTTCTAATTGTGGGAAATACGAAAACGTCTTTTAAAACTACATTTCCCAGTAGAGACGTGCCATAGAACATGTTGCGAAACACACAATAGCCAGCAAGTGTAATTCTGGGGGGGGAGGGCCGGGCTGGACCCGTCCAAGTCCAGTTTTGGATAGTCTGGCGTGGTTCCATTCCATTTCAAAGAGCTGTTTGACAGCGTAACCTTGTCGCACTGCCACTCCAATATCCAATCACAGAGCTTGAGGGCTAATCACGGGGTTTGTAAAGCAACGCGGATGTTGTAGTCCCAAACGATAGCTGGGGATTCTGGGTAGTGTAGTGTCTTCGGAAACTCTGTATTGTCTAAACTCCGAAAAAACTATTTGTTTCCCCGAATTGAAGGTTAAAAACACAAAAACATTGTACACAATTTAAACCAATCAATATTGTGTAATTAACAAGGATAAACTGATGTTTTTTAGTGGATGAGTAATGGAGATATCACTGCGTAATCATTTGACAGTGTGGGGAATACTTCCGGTTTTATTATGAAAACTTCGAGACCGGAAATACTGTTTTCACCCACGCTAACTTTACATGGAAGTTGCCCGGAAAAACACGTTCTCCTGGCGAGACCTCAAATCATCTTCGTATATCTATCAAACTGTAGATCCTACACATCCACTGGACGTAGATTATAAAAGTACAATATACACTTCTCGCTAGAAATCTAATAAAAAAGCATTTTAATGGCCAAACTATTCCACAATTTAGGATTTTCCAGAGAGGGTTATTTGTGAATAAACGACCCTGCGGAGCGTTTGCAATCGACAGGAGCATGTTTTTTCTTACACGACCACTAGAGGGGCTACACTTTCAAACGTGACTCTGGGTCGTATTTAGCTGCTGAACAATCGACCTATATGGTCGTTTTTTGTAGGAGGACAGGCTACATTATTTTGTGTTTGAGTCACTCGGCACTAAAACCAGTCAACATCCACTTCAGAACAAATTGTTTATTTGAGGCTCTGGACCTGTTTGAGCGGCTCGGCTCCATCAAGCTCAAAAAATAGTTTTAGAATACCTCAAATGTGTATTTGAGCTTGTTGGGTTATTCCAGGTTGAGGGCGTCGATGAATCCCATCAACAGTGCGCATGCCTTTGTTTGGTTTCCGCACAAAACTCTGTCTCCCTCTCTGACGATGGACACATCTGCTGGTCCCCTGTCCCCTGTCCCCTGTCCCCTGTCCCTGGCATCATGGATCACAAGCACCTTCACAGTTTGGTCCACGACGTTGTCATGCTCGTCCTCCATGTTGAAAAGAAAGAAACAAAAGCATATTCACTAAAAGCAAAACAAGATTTCTAACTTATATAAAAAATGTCAGGCCCAGTCAAATTGCCCATCGATCTAATCAATGACATTCAATTGATTCTTTCCCATGAACATAACTTTTCAGTGCATGATTTTATTTATCTTATTTCACTTTAACACAAAAAGAAGGTTTTTGTTTTTAAGTAGTTGTATATGTTAAGTAGCTAAGCACATCAGTAAATTATCCCTAAATCATGTTCCTGTGAATGCTACACCATTTATAAAAACAAAAAGATGTTTAGAGATTTACAGCAATACATTGCATATGTATTTGTTAGGTGTCAGAGTGGTTCATCACAGAAACTAAACAATGGTATCAGAGCAACCTCCGAAATAACTAAAATCTTGAAGTGATCGATCTTTAATGAAATACCTGCTGTCTTGAAAAAGGTCTTCTTGGCGTCCCCAAGGTCTCCAATTAGGCACCTGACCACTGCATCCCTTTTCCCCAATACTCTGGGCTGTGAGGAAATGCATTTTAGTGAGAAGACTTATTTCTGCATTTTCATATTCTTGAATGAAACATTTAAATAAATGTACCTCATCAGTTGTGCTCAGAAGAGGGCGCATCCTGGAGCCGGCATCTCCTCCTTTGGCGCATCAGCTGGAGCGAGTGATGTTAGTACCCATCCAGTTTCAGCATCAAAGCCTCTTCCAGTGAAAGAGTTGTTATGCGTCGGAACTCCTCCTTGATAAAGAGCATCGGGGACAACACTCAGTACTCACAGCTCGGATAACATGAGTTGAAATGGAAAAGAATAACCGTAACGTTCTCACCTGAGCCTCATTGAGTAAACCAGGCCATCTCTCCTGGAAGACACGGACACGTGGGCTGAGGGTCACCACCTCCACTCCACTACCAACTGTCTGTAGGATTTAAAACGTATAGGACTGAGGTGCTGTCTCTGAGGATGTTACACTTATATTCACATTTCTTACACTGAACATTACCAACAAAATAACACAATTAAACATTTATATGTAGAAAAATCCTAAAAGATATAACAATGAGCTTTGGCTCTGCTCCGTGGTAATCTATCCAGCCCTCACGATAACATACAGTAAGCTTAGTGTACACATAAGTCTATAGGCTATTGCTGCAGCTATACCTCAAAAAAGACAAATGAATCATAAATCATTATTACTGTGGCTTGGCAGAATATACCATGGTTATTTTTCACTAAGAGATAGTCGCGAGATAGTTGTCTCAGTATTTATCGTTTCATGCACGCTCATATTCACGCGCGCCGGGGCTGGAGTTTAACAACGTGTCTCATTCATCAAACGGGACAAACCGTATTTCACTCTCACCATTGTTAAGCACAGAGCGACTGAACACAACAACATATATTACCCGGACAGACCCACGAGGAAAGTGACGGCCGACGTTAGATAGACTAAGAGAGATGCTACAAGCTAGCTTCAACTTAGTTAGCCTTGTGCATCATTTGAATGTGTCCCCCGCAAACCGTTACTGTACTCAATACTACTCAACCGGGTCAGAGTTCGTCATATTACTTGAACTGACATGCTATTTAATAAACGGCTACTGATTTTTGCAGTGTGCATCACGTATGCATGTCCATTGGATACTGTGTGGAAAATAAGATTGGACAAACACACATTATATAGAGGACGACCAACTTCAAAGGTTGATTTAAACGAATGCGGCCTTCCGCACGGTGTTCTTGTTAGTACTTGGCTAGCAAACAATAGCCTTCTCTGCTATAAGCATGCACGATGCTAACGTGAAACACAACTTGGCTGGTTAACTTACATCAGTGGCGGTCGGCCCATAGGGGCGCTAGGGGCGCCGCGCACCCTCTTCCCACATGTTTGATTGTCATTACAAATTAAAAAAAAATTTAAAAAATGTATTTTTTATTTTTAATGAACAAGGCAAATATTATATAGTTGGTATCAGTACAATGTATAATCTACAATAAAATCTCGTTTAAATTTGTTTTACGATGTCTAAAGTTACTGATAAGTCACATGTTTCCTGCCTGGCCGCAGCGTGTATCATTACCCTCTCTCGTCCGGGCGGTAGAAAGGAGCCCTCAGCCAGAGCAGCCGCAGCCAACAAGCTGACTGTTGCTATCTGTATACTATGCCGCCGAAACATAATTTCAGCCAATCAGCGTCATCAGATCTGATGCTCAAAGGGCGCCTTTGTCAGCGCCCTGGCCTGTGTGTCTGTGAGTTGTTTGGACTCGTATCCAAGGTGACGCTACAGTAGTTGTCTGCAGGTGGAGACTACGGTGCTAGTGGATCGCCGGAGCTGTAGATTAACATTTACATGCTTATTGTAGTTGTAAGGGCAATGCCTGTAGGGCATTGCCTGTGGGGCTGGACCTGTATTTTACAGGAAAGGAGTGAGCAGAGGGTGGAGTTGTCGATTCTTGTTCAGTTTTCATCTTCCTCACCCTCTCAAACTTTGAATTCCACGCGCTGCTAAAGAGACGCGCTACCATGGAAACCAAACAATGGTGTAGCTGTATTAAAGTCCAAGTGGAAACAGTCGTGAGTCAATCTGATTTTGTCAGAAATCGGGAGAAATATGACCCCGGGAGGAAACCGGGGAGAGGGCAATGAAATCGGGAGTCTCCCGCGAAAAACGGGAGGGTTGACAAGTATGAGACACACACACACACACACACACACACACACACACACACACGCACATAATGTTTGTATTTAGTCTCCTGATTTTAAATGGGAATTCAATCATTTGAGTGTTCCCAAAGCACCAGTGTTCTGCAGTTTGTGTGGGCCTACTGTACTGTTGCACAGTTTTGGAAGATTCATAGCTAACCACACTGAAGATTATGGATTATCTCATATTTTTAAGCCTCAATTTGTCCTCAACCCTCTAACATCACCAGATCATTGAAGGGGTCATTTCTCAAAAATGTCTTCCGGGGCGAGGATCCCCCCGGTCCGCCTTAGTATGGTTTGGTCCCTATTTCCATAGCCCCACCAAAAATATTTTCCACCAGCCGCCACTGACTCACATTAACATACAACTGTCCGCTTAACTCATTTCAGACAGCATGCCGTCAACATACACATTATTGCTGTGATAACAATTATTAACAATATGAAGCTAAACATCATAGTGCTTTACTCTTAGCTCCTATGTTAGCTACAGCTATCTAGCATCAGTGACCAACTTCCAGTGAGTAATAGTCGAGAACAAACTTAAATTCCTTGTCTAACAGTGAAGCAAGCAGACAACAGTAGTCTTGTGATGAACCTCAAAAAACGTGAACATTTATATGTAGGACATGATAGACAGTAATATCTTACCTTCCAACATTTCCACACACCAGGAGGAGGGAGGCGCGAAAGAGAACCGTTCCTCTGGCCTGCAGCCAAGAATCACCGCAGATGCATGCGCAAAGGGGCAGTGTGGGCCTAATGTATTCAAGTAGATTTTACCCAGATTGTTTGTGTTTCAGTTGGTACTGTCAGAAATTAGGTAGTGTAGGTAGAATTTACCGATTCATATATACTAACAATGCAACCCAGTCTCACGGCATTTCGGGTTCACCAACACGATTTTTAATCTATTGATTCGTGTTCACCATCACGATTTGCCCCTTTTTTTCGTGTTGCACAGCACGATTTTAAAAGCAATGTATTTCTACTGGTAACGTGTTTCGTGCCTGCAGGCTGCTGCACGTCTTTTTCTCCGGTCGGGTCGTGGAAGACCGGAAGCTGTGTGGTTCATAAAAACATGTTCTTACTCAATATCAAGCCACAGTTATTGCTTTTATTTTAAATCGTATAATTTCGGACTTTTGTTGCCGTCTGTGAAGAAAATAAATGGGGCTCAGAGCCTCAGGATACTGAAATCTGTATTTTTTAAATCTTTTTTTCCTTCTAATTTGTTATTCTTTTCAAAATAACACACTGTTATTTACTCACCAATAACACTCAATTATCCTTGCTTTTATTTATTGGTTTAATTCCATAATCTCGGGCTTTTTTGGCTTCCGTCAGGAACTGAATTTCAAAATAAATATAACCGGAAAAAGACGTAGGCATTTCGAGCGATTACCCAAGATCCTCAGCTATGGTTTTAAGCTCGTTGATTGGATGTGTTAGCCGCAATGCATGCTGGGATTTGGTGTTTATATTATATGAAATCCGGAAAACATTTTAAAAGTATAAAATAATACTTAATTCCGAGTGCTCTTGCTTTTCTCTTTGAAAGTCATCACATAACGGCATTGTAATACACGGTTCGGCTGCATTACATATTACAGATCTGCCGTAGTTCTTTATTTATAGCGCCCTGATGAGAAGACCTTTGGAAAAACTGGAAGAAATGGCGCCGAAACTGAATACTTGACGTGGATCATAAATATATCAACAATTAAACAACATCTTCAATTTCTCTTCACACAATACGTCTCCTTGCAGTATCAACACTAATTCGGCTGACTTTTACATTTGATCTAATTCATAGATAGGTTATATCTACACCATAACGGTGCACAGCTGATAGAAAAGGACTGTAGTTTTCAAAGATATTACTGATTTTCTTTGAATGTAAGAATGTAAATACTGAGTCTGAAATAGTATAGCAATATGCTGTAAAATGATGTGAAAGCATGCATAAAACTATACATCTTCAGATGTTGTACATACACACTAATAATACAAAGTTGTTATGGCTGTGTGCACCTTGTGTGCACCTCCTAGTGGTTAAAGCACGTTATTGAATTATTGTTTTTATGTGTTATATTTGATTAAAAAAATATTAAGAGTACATACTTTCATAGGGGGAAAGTATAAATATAGAAATATAGAATATAAAAAATCAAGAAGATACTATAAGTGATCTCTACAATAAAACAGTTTAGTGCAGGATGTACACAGATATTAATAGGAGGAGGTGCAAAACAGAAAAACGGATTAACCTTTATTTAAACATTAAACATTAAATATTAAGCCTGACAAAGTAATTAACGTCTAATATATTGCTTTCCTGCAATGTTAACTATGTTGAAGCAATTATTTTAACTGATATTATACACATTAATTATACTCTTATGTATGTAGATAGAATAAGACATGTGCAGAATATGACAGTTTAATGGTGGAGGTACACACATATTGATAGATGTCTTGTAATGCACTGTTGATGAACCTGTGACCCAAGTTTTTCATTCATTGCATAACTACACCGTAGTTGTGTATGATATGTCAATAAACATCATTAATCAGAATCTGCAAAGTAACTCAAATAAATGCAGTGGAGTAAAAATACCAGGTTAACCTCTGAATTGTAGTGGAGTCAATGAGTCATGTGGGTATATATATATACGGGTATATATATAGATATATATATATATATACGGCATTAATATAATGCTGCGCATTATGGACACAAGTGATTTTCACCCATTTATTAATTATATGTTTTACATTTGATAACACCAATGTGTTTAATAATGGCAACTTCTAATTGTGGGAAAAACGAAAACGTTCAGTAGAGACGTCCCATAGAACATTTTGCGAAACACACTAGCCAGCATGTGTAGTTCTGGGGGGGTGTTCGATTCCAGTTTTGGATAGTCTGGTGTGGTTTCGTTCCACTCTGCGTAACCTTACGGGAACTGTAGTCCTAAACGATAGCTGGGGATTATGGGTAGTGAAGTGTCTTCGGCCATCCTAAACTCAGAAATGTTGACAATCGCAATGATGCTCGAAATGTCCCTTATAGGCCTACGTCTGTTTCCGGTTATTTTTATTTTGAAATTCAGTTCCTGACGGACACCAAAAAAGCCCGAGATTATGGAATTAAACCAATAAATAAAAGCAAGGATAATTGTGTGTTATTGGTGAGTAAATAACAGTGTGTTATTTTGAAAAGAATAACCAATTAGAAGGAACAAAATATTTAAAGATACAGATTTCAGTGTCCTGAGGCTCTGAGCCCCATTTATTTTCCTCACACACAACAAAAGTCCGAAATTATAAGATTTAAAATAAAAGCAATAATTGTGGCTTGATATTGAGTAAGAACATGTTTTTATGAACCACACAGCTTCCGGTCTTCCGCGACCCGACCGGAGAAAAAGACGTGCTGCAGCCTGCAGGCACGAAACACGTTACCAGTAGAAATACATTGCTTTTAAAATCGTCCTGTGCAACACGAAAAAAAGGGGCAAATCGTGATGGTGTTATCTGTGTGTGATTATTCTAGCGTCCAGGACAGAAGTTTAAAAGGAGACTAAATGGAGTCTCTGAGAAGGTTCAAATTGGTACTTTAATTAATAAAAAGCGTGATAATGTCACAAACAGAATATTGTCCGAACAGGAGAGTAAGGCTGCAGCTCCCTCTCCCTTGGTGGCCGTGCAGAAGAGAGCTCACAAGCATTCGTCTTTCCCGCTTGCTGGCTGTTCGCTCCTCCTCTCTGGGAGCTGTAGTGACGCAGGGGACTTCCCCCCTCGTTCTCCTGTGTCCGATATCGCGTTAAACAGAGGATTTCAACATTTTACATTCATTGCTTACTTCCACATGCCTTTTCTCCTCCTTATCTCTTTCATAACATTATATGTAATACATGTTAACGGCGTCAATAGCCCCTTTAATGATACTAAAGGGCGGTAGTCCCGATGTCGCATGACGATTTTCAGAATAAAAGCTTAGTATTGAGAACTCGGGTTTTTCCAGAATAAAATAGCATTTAAACTGACGGTATGTTTAAGGTACATTATGCCATAAAACATTGATTTTAATTTCTAACAGTCCCTCCTTACACACCTAAAAGGTGTGTATAATACTGAAATCAATGAGTTCTTCATCTGAACTCTGCATAGTACATAACTCATAAAAAACATACAATCAAATGGAATGGTTTTAATATCAACCTTAGGAAAATACAAAAATACTTTGACTGTTCAAACATAAAAGTTTTCCCTTGTGCATACTTCTAGTGTCAACATTCAATATGGTTCTCCAGAATAGCTGCATTCTTCGTATCAGAACATTTATTCCTCCCTCCTTTCACAGAAACCGTT
>CM070495.1:1770000-2030635 GCA_036324585.1 Champsocephalus esox | reverse complement strand
TGAACACGAATCAATAGATTAAAAATCGTGTTGGTGAACATGAAATGCCGTGAGACTGGGTTGAACAATGCTCACTTATATACCTTGAGTACAATTTAAATGATTTGCTTGGATAATATATACTACCCTCCAAAGTCCTTTTTTATAGTGTAGAAAGTGGTCAGAAACTCAAAGAAAGATGAGATTTTTGGACAGAGAAGCAGCGAACAGTGAGCGCCAGCGTCCTCTCACGCCGTGAAAAATGAATGAATGTCATGCAAAGCTGCCTGCCTGCCTACCTTTGATTCTCTCTGAACTGCCTGGTCTTTTTAATGTTTAATGTCAACCGTTTGTGGAGATAGCATGAAGTAGAACAGATCGGCGATCGCCGATGCTAGCATTAGCATTTCTCCCCCGGGCTTAAATGGTGTATTATAGAATGATCACACCGGTGACAGTACTCTTCAAAGGGTTCACAAAATATGACTACTACTCTTACTGTACATTTTGGGTTACTTGATGTTACTTCATGTTAAGGCTAATACAAATGACAAGGCTGTAATGCTAACTAACGTGCTAGCTACTAGCTAGGTAGCTAACTTGATCCAGCCACTCCTGGTCCTTTCATCAGACGGGAAGCGAAAGAACGAGCAAGACCCATTGCTGGTATGATTACAACCTGGTACCAAGCACACAGGCATCTTGTTAAAGTTATATTATTTTAGCCAGCGCCATATCAACCCTGTCTCCTAAAAATGACGTTCTCACAGAACTAAACTGCATTCTCAATTAAGTTTAGCTAGAAACGTATTGTCTCCCACGTTACATTCGTTATGCACGTATCTCAAATACGTTTATATTATATGTTCTAGAAACGTATTTTCTCCCACGTTACGTTTCTTATGAACGTATCTTAAATACGTTTATTTCTACATATCTTTGCCATTTATTGTCTTGCTTATAATAATGATAATAGTCATTTATAAATATCATTTTAGAACACACATTTGAAATCAGTAGGTGAGGCTGTCATTTCTCCAGC
Organism: Champsocephalus esox; assembly: GCA_036324585.1. Classification (NCBI taxonomy): domain Eukaryota; kingdom Metazoa; phylum Chordata; class Actinopteri; order Perciformes; family Channichthyidae; genus Champsocephalus; species Champsocephalus esox. Next base: position 2,029,614 of record CM070495.1, on the reverse strand, counting down.
TGTTACTCTCATGAGCGAGGCAGAACATAATAGTTTTAACAGCCAAAAAGCTGCTGTGTCGTTTATTGCATCTCAAACATTAAAACTAGGGCTGTCAAACGATTAATATTTTTAATCAGATTAATCACAGCTTAAAAAATAATTAATCATGATTAATCACCATTCGTATATTGTTGTGGGAATGGAAAGATAAATGAAAGAAGGCGGATATATCAATTTAACATACAGTAGGCCTATCTATGTTTATTATAAAAAATGTCTGCATGTCAAAATGAAAGACAACACACACACACCTATCAATCATCAAACCATAGGGTCTTAATTCATTACGTGTTGATTTCTATCAACGGGGGAGTACTTCGTGACCACAGAGTGTGAACGTTGTGATCAGCTGTTTTAGCGCAGTTCTCCAGTGAAGGGGGGAGTCTCCCTCCGCAGCCGGTTGGCGTAGTTTTGGCACAGTTCCGTTGTACAGACCGACGTTAACAGCAGCCCTGTCTGTGCACACGGAGACCGACTCTGTCGTCCGGTGATCTAACCGCCTTCTGGAAAAGCTTCACAAGTACGTCGGTACGCAAATGCGCTTTGTGACACAAGTGACGGTACGCATTTCAGATTACACACATAACCTGCTGCGTACCAGTTATGTACACCCCTGTACCAGAGCCATATTATTACTATTATATGGCTCTGCCCTGTACTACAGCAAAGGTATTCTGCGTCGGGACTTCCTGCAACAACACCACGCCGTTATCAAAGATGTTCTATTGAGAAGACGATCACTACGTGACAAAAGTTTTCAAAACCGTGGCTCCTGAAATCAATCTTACTAACTGCTGTCTGTGCAATTTTCTCCGCACGAGTTGGCAGACTTTATTTTGTTTACTTTAACATCATTTTTCATGGTGGGGCTAAGCCATTTCTTGGTATGGGTGTAGCCTACCCCAGCCATACCCTGGCGCTGCCACTGGTGGCACGTATGGGGCGGGCTATTCTGCACATGCGTTAAATGCGTTAAATATTTTAACGCAATTAATTAAAAAAATTAATTATCACCGTTAACGCGATAATTTTGACAGCACTAATTAAAACAAATCCAGAGTTACGTGTTTCTTTACTTCCTCTAAGAAGAAAGGACAACAGAAGATGTGGTGTTGTTAATGCAATATTTTATCCGAAAACAAATTCAGTTTAGGATGGCCGAAGACACTACATTACCCATAATCCCCAGCTATCGTTTGGGACTACAGTCCTGTTAACAAACCCCGTGATTAATCTTCAAGCTCTGGGATTGGATGTTGGAGTGGCAGTGCGCCAAGGTTACGCCGAGCGTCAAGCTCTTTGAAATGGAACGAAACCACGGCTGACTATTCAAAACTGGACTCGAACACCCCCCCAGAACTACACATGCTGGCTATTGTGTTTCGCAACATTCGTTCTCTATGGCACGTCTCTACTGGGAATTGTAGTTTTAAAAGACGTTTTCGTTTTTCCAAAAATTAGAAGTTGACACTGACAGTATTAAACTGTGTACAGCCCTGAAAGTTTAGGCGATAGGAAACACATGTGTTCAAATTTAAAACATGTAATTACTAAATGGGTGAAAATCGCTTGTATCCACAATGCGCAGCATTAATATATACCCACATGACAGCTCATTGTTACTTTGTAATTCTACTCCACTACAATTCAGAGGTTAACCTGGTATTTTTACTCCACTACATTTATTTGAGTTACTTTGCAGATTCTGATTCATGATGTGAAATATAAACAACCCTTAAATCAGACTTTAGTTACACCTGAGTAAAATTCAGGGAAGGTGATTGTCAAGTGCCAACAATCAGGAGAGATATTTGATAGTTGGTGCTTGAGAAGACTCAATTCAATTCAAAACCTTTATTTATCCAGGTGAAATCCCATTGAGATCAATGATCTCTTTTTCAAGGGAGACCTGCAGCAGTAGGTTCCACAAGAAGACATAAAAACATAAACAACAGAACAACAAAAGGACATCATTCAGCAAAATGTACAGGGATTACAATTTACATATTTAAGCACATGTACAGGTACCAACAGCATCTGATTTTGTAGCATCCAACCGAGCTTTAAAAACATGTAGTGGTACTAGCTTGGTAATTTTCCATTCTTTTTGCAGACTGTTCCAAGTTAGTGGAGCTGCACATCTAAAAGCTTTCTTCCCTAAGACAGTCCTAGCACTTGGCACATTTAATAAAACCACAGCATGCGATCTCAGGCAATAAGTACTTTCAATTCGCAGAGAGATCAGGGAGCAGATATAAGATGGTAGTTTATCCAACATGGCTTTGTAAATGAAAAAGTACCAGTGACTGAGCCTCCGTACAGTAAGTGATGGCAAAACCGCCTTGGTATACAGGGTACAGTGATGCGTAAGTGCTTTACAATTTGTCAAAAATCTCAGTGCACTGTGATACGCAGCATCTAACTTGCTCAGGTAATTGGCAGGTGCATTCATATATAACAAATCACCATAGTCCAGCACAGGTCAAAAGGTCACAGTGACTAGCCTTTTCCTGGCCTCAAGCGAGAAACAGGACTTGTTCCTGGAGAAGAAACCTTTTTAAGCAGGTTATTTACATGACATTTAAAAGTGACACAATCATCAAGCCAGATACCAAGGTATGTGTAACAGGTAACCACTTCAAGTTGTATTCCTTGCGTAGTTACAATATCCAAAGCAGTCTCCGGTGTATTTTTAGCTTTAGCTTTAGAAAAGAGCATTACCTTGGTTTAATCAACATTTAAAAGAAGCTTTAGTTCAGAAAGCTGCGTCTGAATAATGTTAAAAACAGCCTGTAATTTAACAACAGCCTCGTTAATCGAGGGACCTGCACAGTACATAACGGTATCGTCCGCATAAAAATGTAAGGTTGCTACTTCGACATTTTCAACTTAACTATTAATATATATGGAGAATAAAAGTGGACCTAAAACTGAACCTTGTGGTACACCATTAGTGATGTTTAACCACTCAGAAGACAGCCCATCAAACTGAACACATTGGGATCTTTCAGAGAGGTAGTTTACAAACCACCCCACTGCATGGCTGGATAGGCCAATACTGACCAGCCTCTGCTTCAAAGTGCGATGATCGACGGTGTCAAAAGCTTTGGATAGGTCAACAAATAGAGCTGCACAACTCTGCTTATTATCTAAAATACTCGCTACATCATTCACCACTTTCATTGTGGCAGTGATGGTGCTGTGTTGCTTTCTGAAGCCTGACTGATGTTTAGACAGGATGTCATTTGTACATAAAAACTCCTTTACCCGTTCACTCACTAGGCGTTCAAGAACCTTAGCCAGAACTGACAATTTAGAGATGGGTCTATTACTATTTAATAAGGTGGCCTCCCCTCCTTTTAGTAGTGGCAACAAAGAGTAGTAAGAGGTGGAGCAATAAAATCTGCAGCTATCTTTAAAAAGTAAGGTTCTACGTTGTCCGGACCAGCTGGCTTTTTAGGATCTAGCTTGGTTAAGACTTCACGAACAACATCAACAGTAAAAGGAGTAAAACTGAAAGGGTTTTCCAGACCACATTGTTCAGAGTCACATACTGTAGTGTTCAATCAATCAATCAATCAATCAATGTTTATTTATATAGCCCAATATCACAAAATGTTACATTTGTCTCAGTGGTCTTCACAGTGTGTACAGAATATCAGTATGACAATACGACACCCTCTGTCCTTAGACCCTCACATCGTACAAGGAAAAACTTCCAAAGAAAACCCAGTTTTAAGGGAAAAATGGGAGAAACCTCAGGGAGAGCAACAGAGGAGGGATCCCTCTCCCAGGACGGACAGACGTGCAATAGATGCCGTGTGTAAATTGAGAAGATAATACATTTGCAACATAGGTAGTCCAAATGTTTGGAAATGCATGTGTGTAATAGGAAGATGAATCCACGAGGATATCCATCCAGGACCGATGATCCAGGACCACAGCCACGACTCAAGATCCAGCGCTCGCGATCCAGGACACAAGACCGCAGGATCATCCATGACTCCGGATCCCAGCGTATATAGACACCAAAAGGAGAGACATTTGGGGAAGCTGGGTTAATCGGAACATGAGAGTACACAGGTATAGACAGCGAGAAGGAAGAAGTAAGATGTCCCCCGACAAACTAAGCCTATATCAGCAAAACTAGGGGCTGAATCTAATCAGCCCTAACTATAAGCTTTATCAAAAAGGAAGGTCTTAAGCGCACTCTTAAAAACGGATAGGGTGTCTGCCGCCCGAACACAAACTGGAAGCTGATTCCACAAATGTGGAGCTTGATAAGAAAAGGCTCTGGCTCCCATTGTACTTTTAGAGACTCTAGGAACAACCAACAACCCTGCATTCTTGGAACGCGGTGCCCTAGTAGGACAGTAGGGTATAATGAGTTCTTCAAGGTAAGATGGCGCCTGCCCATTAAGGGCTTTGTAGGCGAGAAGAAGAATTTTAAATTCTATCCTGTGTTCTATAGGGAGCCAGTGTAAGGCAGCCAGAACAGGAGTAATGTGGTCCCTTATCCTAACTCTGGTTAGTACACGAGCCGCAGCATTTTGAATCAGCTGAAGCGACTTGATTGACTTCTTGGTACTCCCTGATAATAAAGAGTTACAATAATCCAGCCTAGAAGTAACAAATGCATGGACTAGTTTCTCTGCATCGCTTTGAGGCAAGATATGCCTGATTTTTGCAATGTTACGTAGATGGAAGTAGGCGGTCCTTGAAATTGATTTTATGTGGGCATTAAAGGATAAATCCTGATCAAATATAACACCAAGATTCCTTATAGTCTCACTGGAGGCCAAATTAATGCCATCCATAGGTAGTATATCTTTAGATAATTTGTTTCGTAGATTCTTCGGGCCAAGTACAATAACTTCAGTTTTGGTCGTGTTTAACATCAAAAAGTTTAAGGTCATCCACGTTTTTAAGTCCTTAAGGCAGTCTTGAATTGTATTTAGATGATTAATTTCATCAGGCTTGATTGATAAATATAGTTGAGTATCATCCGCATAACAATGAAAGTTTATGGAATGATTCCTTATAATATTGCCTAACGGAAGCATATATAATGTGAACAAAATAGGTCCGAGCACTGAGCCCTGTGGCACTCCATGGCTAACTTTGGTTTGCGTTGAAGATTCATCGTTAACACGTACAAACTGAGAGCGTTCAGATAGATAGGACCTAAACCAGCCTAAATCAGTTCCCTGTATGCCAACTAAGTGCTCTCGTCTTTGCAATAGGATATCATGGTCGATAGTATCAAATGCAGCACTGAGATCGAGCAAAACAAGAATAGAGACAAGTCCCTTGTCTGAGGCTATTAGAATATCATTTGTGACTTTAACCAGAGCTGTCTCTGTGCTATGATGTGTTCTAAAGCCAGACTGAAAATCTTCAAATAAATCATTGTTTTTTAAGTAATCACACAACTGTTTTGCGACTGCTTTCTCAAGAATGTTTGAGAGGAACGGAAGATTAGAAATAGGTCTATAGTTGGCTAAAACCTCTGGATCGAGGTTGTGCTTTTTAAGAAGCGGTTTTATCACTGCTACTTTGAATGATTGTGGAACATAGCCTGATAATAAAGACATATTCATAATATTTAATAAAGAAGTGCTAATTAATGGAAAAACTTCCTTCAACAGCTTAGTTGGAATTGGGTCTAACATGCACGTTGATGGTTTAGAAGAGAGAATCATTGAATGTAATTGTTCAAGGTTAATGGCTGAAAAGCATTCTAGTTTACTATCTAGTGTAATATTTGAACTTACGATTCCGGGAGCTGTTGATAACAATATACTGGTCAAAGGCAAGAGGTCATTAATTTTGTTTCTAAGAGTAACAATGTTATCGTTAAAAAAGCACATCAAATCATTACTACTGAGTGCTGTGGGAATAGAAGGCTCAATGGAGCTGTGGCTCTCTGTCAGCCTGGCTACAGTGCTGAAAAAAAATCTTGCATTATTCTTATTCTCATCTATTAATGAAGAGTAGTAGGCTGCTCTCGCTTTACGCAGTGCTTTCTTATATTCATTGAGAGTAATATGCCAGATTAAACGAGATTCTTCAAGTTTAGTGGAACGCCATATCCTTTCAAGTTGTCTCGTTGTTCACAGAAGCAGAATTAGAAACAGAATGAAACAGAGAGCCACAGGACACAAAATGCTCATTAAAACAATTTAACATGGTAGCCCTGTCCGATATAGTGCCAGATGCTGTGGTAAGGCACGGAGGTAGCTATTCCTTAGCTGCCTAAAACGCTGCCATTCTACCTCTGAGCCTGATTTCCTAGCCTTTGCCCCAAGACTAAACATATATCTGCAGATCCTTATAAAGTATATTGATTACTCGTTATTCTCTACTAATAGTTAATTAAAAAGTGTATATAATGACTATTTTGCACATTCCTTTCAAGATTTCAAGATTTTCTAAGGTTTATTGACATATCATATACACAACTATGGTGTAGTTATGCAATGAATGAAAAACTTGGGTCACAGGTTCCTCAACAGTGCATTACAAGACATCTATCAATATGTGTGTATACCTCCACCATTAAACTGTCATATTCTGCACATTTCTTATACTATCTACATACATAAGAATATAATTAATGTGTATAATATCAGTTAAAATAAGTGCTTCAACATAGTTAACATTGCAGGAAAGAAATATATTAGACATTAAGTACTTTGTCAGGCTTAAAGGTGGGGTAGGTAAGTTTGAGAAACCGGCTCGAGTGCGCTAGAATTTGAAAATACACAACCGGAGAAAATCTGCCACTTCCTTATAGAGCCCCTCCTCCAACACACAGGAACGCGCACATGACCAATGAGGGCACGAGAAAAGTTTTTGCCCCGATGGAAGGCTGACAGGCAGGTAGGCCATCCAGTTATTTTAGCTAAAATAATTGGTCGTGCTTTTTACAGTATTACGGCTTCCACAGATGACATTTTTTTATGGATTTTTGTCAAAGCACTTCAGATATTCATTGCTATCGGGATGTTAAGAGCATTCCATGGAATATAATAAATAGTGTATCTCGAGCCGGTTTCTCAAATGTACCTACCCCACCTTTAAGATAGATACCCCGAAAGCTTTTTTCTTATTGGAAAGAAGACCTTAACCTAAAGTATTATTTAATGTTTAAATATAGGTTAATTAGTTTGTCTGTGTTGCACATCCTCCTAATAATATCTTTGTACATCGTGCACTAAACTGTTTTATTGTAGAGATCACTTATAGTATCTTCTTGACTTTTTATATTCTATATTTCTTTCATTGACCTTCTACTTTCCCCCTATGAAAGTATGTACTCTTAATATTTTGTTCATCAAATAACATTATTCAACAAAAATAACATTATTCAACAAAAATAATTCAATAACGTGCTTTAACCACTAGGCGGTGCACACAAGGTCCACCCAGCATACTAATAATAACTTTGTATTATTAGTGTAAAACACTTATGTATGTATAACATCTGCAGATGTGTAGTTTTATTCATTTTTTACATAATTTTACAGGATATTGCTATACTATTTCTCATGCTTTACTTCTACACATTAATATCTGATTTGTAAAACATCACAGACAGAAAGGCATATCCGTCATTTAATGGTAAGCTATTGAAATTGTGATTCCATAGATGTGTCTCCCATCCCCCAAATCCCCTGACTATTCTCTCAACTCAGTATTTACATTCTTATATTCAAAGAAAATCAGTAATATCTTTAAAAACTACAAGTCCCTTTCTATCAGCTGTGCACCGTTATGGTGTAAATATAACCGATCTACCAATTGTATCAAATATAAAAGTCAGCCGAATTACTATTGATACTGCAAGGAGACGTATTTTGTGAAAATAAATGCAAGATGTTGTTTAATTGTTGATATATTTATGATCCACGTCACATATTCAGTTTTGGCGGCAGTTCTCCTGTTTGTCAAGAAGTCTTCTCATCAGGGCTCTATAAATAATGAACTACGGCAGATGTGTTTTTGTAAAATGTTTTTGGATATCATATCGCATTAGCATCATATCCCAACATGCATTGCAGCTAAAACATCCAATCAACGAGCTTCAAACTGAGGATCTTGGGTAATCTGTTAAGTGGGTTTGTGGTGTGTATCGCTCAACGACGGGAAAAAAAGTCCGACATTATACGATTTAAAATAAAAAGATAAAACACTGGCATGTAATTTACGTTAGAATAAATAGAATGGTTTTGAATAATACTTCAAAACCATTTTTGCAGAAACCAACGCTGTCATTTGAACGGCAATCAAGCCTGAAGCCACAGAGATCTTCTGTTGTCAGTAGTTATACACATGCCGTTTCAATCTCATTAGTATTCATAAATGTGACAGGTCGCCACGCCCCCTTTTTACCGGAAGCCCCGCCCCCATAAATATTAATCAAAAAATTAATCAAAAAATTGATAAAATTAATTAAACTAATTAAACCGCTTCCGGTGGATGTCCCGATTCCGGTTTACAAAATTAAATTAGAAAAATAATATGCCGTTGTTTCAATTAATATGTCCTGCCTCCTAACCACTTCCTGTGTGGTTAATCCTGTATATAGTATTGAATGTAACTTACAAATAACATGAGATTAATTAAAGCATCTAAAAACAAACATTTATATTTTTAAACCTCTCTGTTCTCTGCTAGTAGGACATAGTGGTAAAACATATGTTCGTGGAGGATGGGGGAACACACACACACACATTCCCTGGCCCCCCACCTCCCCATGACCTCGCGGCGTCACAGTGACTGTTCTCTGCTAGTAGGACATAGTGGTAAAACATATGTTCGTAGGAGGAGGGGGGGAACACACACACACACACACATAAACACATACACACACACACATTCCCTGGCCCCTCACCCCCCAGAGCCCCGTTGTTAAATATTTTTCAAGTGAGAGAGAATGGCCAAGAGACGTCTGGATATGGGTCTCATCAGCGAGACACCGGTAACAACTTACATCCATCCATTGGGTGCTCCAATTCAAAGTAAAACATTTTAAAAAACAGATATATTAAAAGTCAATCTTTTCATGCTAAAGGATAAGGAGGGGTAAAACCCCAGACCCCTGGGGGGAAACCATAAAACCCCCGGGGTGACAACCATGTGTTAAACAGAGGGTGGTAGGTAATATACTTAAAATAAATATAGAAAGTCAGAGAATATTCACCTGAACAAAGATACATACACTTTGTATAAACCTACAAGGGTGCATTGGTGTACGAAACAGAGTTTTCGTACAACAATTTCAAGCAGATCTCGCTAATGATACAGTTTTTTAACACACAGCGAGATACATAAAAGTTGCAAATGTGGAGGTATCTTACAGCTAAAAACACTCATAGACCTAAAACAGTATCTGTTCTACCATAAAAACCCCAATATAACGTTAATTTGTTAAACAGGAATAATCCTATTGGCTGTTTTTAGAGTCATTTACATATTGTCTAACCTATAAAAGTAAATTCCGAATATCGGATCAGCCTCTCAACTAGATGGGGCTGTGTTAACTCTGGTGTCTTCCCGAGATCTACATGCAACCAAAAAGAAGTCAGCCTTTTTGCGACATATGGTGGCCGACGGGAGGGGACACACACACACACACACACACACACACACACATCCCCCGCTCCTCACTCCTTAGAAGCTGTCTAAATAAACAGCCAGGAAGATATGCTTCAGTCTCCTCTGTCTTGAAGGCATTCTTAAGCACATAAATGTAACATTAGGCTATGCATAAAATAACCAAACGATTATTACATTAACTAATTTGAACAGTAATTCACATCATCATCTCATAACAAAATAAGCTAAGGCAACTACTTGCATTCAGTGACTTGATTTTTAAATGAAAACCAGGGATATCTTTTTTGTTCTGCAGTCCATATCTCATTAAAAATATCTAATGTTAGTAACTATTAAAGAAAAAATGGGGACAATTCTGTTTTAATGTAGTTTGACCATTGTAACTGCTGTGCAGACATACTGATAAATAGGGCTTCTAACTAATTACCTTAAATAAAATCACGAATTAATTAAACCAGTTCAATACGTATTATTCTTATTCTTATCATTCTTTATGAGCGCAGTAACGGTAAGGTATCTAATTACTTATGTATCTAATATTCCATCACATAATAACAGAGAGGGTCAAACTGAAGTAGAGACATGGCAGAAATCCTACAATGAAGTGGGAACAGTGAAGGGGAAGTCTCTTTGAAGAGGGTAAAAGTAGTTTAAAGATCTTAATGCCCCTTGATCATATCTTTTTTTATTTTTAAGACATTTTTTACAGACACTCGGCAGATTTGTGTGTAATTCTCTCACAAAGGAACAGTAAGTCTCTTACTTTTTTTGATAGTGTTTTTTATGTATGACAACTTTACAACTGGTAGAAAGTTAAGTACTTTTTCTGAGCAGATTTTCTTTAAGACTGTGACTCTTAACAAACCAACCCCCCGAGAGACAGACATACTCACCCCCTTTTCAACGTGTAGGACTTCAAGATATGTTGCATGTCATGCATAAACACGGTGTCATCTTTTCTTGAAACTGATGTGCTGTCCGTTTTTACAAACAAGTTATGTTTTTATGCTTCTTCATCCTCTAAATGTTCCTCCTATTGTGAAGAAGGACCTCTTCACAATAGCAATCAAGGTGGATCTGTGAAATGAAACACCTCTTCCCAAAGTGTGACTACCCTATTGAGGGCATGCGTCTTGGGCAGTAGGGTCTAAATCGAGGGGCCAGATATACTAACATGCAGAACGTACGGTATGTTTGAAAAAGACTAACCATATATCCAGTTCAAGCTGTCTTTAAGATGTGACATCGCTCTCTGACTATTTCCCATAAAATCGTGACAAACTATTACTTGTTCTTACATTTGAACTCTTGCTGCTTGGCGAAACATTTAAAGTGGTCCTTGAATCTTCATTTTTTCAGAAACATTCTGTAACATTACCGAAGAAATGATACTTTTAGATACAGTTTGGTGTCTGAAAACTGAAACTAGTTGAATATGAAGTACTTTATAAGGAATTTGGATTCTTTTAAAGGCAGATTTTGGCTTTTTTCTCTTGCCAAGATACTTTTAGACACACTTTAAGGGTGCAAAAACTTTAGAACAGGGTAAAATATTCATTAATTTGTATTGAATTGAATTGAGTTTTTTTTTGATTTTCAACATACTATATGACTTTTACATATTTTCTGACGTACTATACTTTTTTGACTTTTTTTTCTGTAGAATCTTGACAAAACTATTACAGTACTTGTTCTTAAATGATGACCTATTGCTGGAGATGAGATGAAAAAGCTACAACGCTTAAAGAACTTTTTTCTAAAAACTCTCAATTCTATAACTGACTACCACCATTCAACGCAATAAGCCCCACCCTCCGCTCAGCAAATCATCTAAAACGAAGGACTGTTTTCAATTAAACAACCATTACACAATGAAAATGTGTTGCTTTCATATATAGTAATAATATTGTAAACGAAACATTTAAAGTGGTCCTGGAATCTTCATTTTTTTCAGAAAAATTCGGATTCTTTTAAAGGCAGATTTTGGCTTTTTTCTCTTGCCAGGATACTTTTAGACACACTTTGAGGGATGCAAAACCTTAAAACTAGAAAATGAAGTACAGTCTGATTAGATTTTTTCTTAAAGACTGTTTCTCTAAAAGGTAAGTTTGTGATTTTAACAAATTTCCCTGACACTTGGCAGATTTGTGTGTAATTCTCTCACAAAGGAACTGTCAGATACACTTTGTATGTATGCAAAACTTTTTTGAAAATAAAATACTTTGTCTGAATACATTTTCTTTAAAGGCACTTTTTTGAAATTATTTATTTATTATTTCAGTGGAACAATCCAGTGTTTGTTAACATTAACGCTTTCTTCTCTTTTTCTTGTGTTACTAAGATACTTTTAGAAACACTTGTTCAGTTAAACAAGGGTTTTTTTTTCTGATAAACTTACAGATTTTAGTTATTTTATGTTACCAAGATACTGTGAGATACACCCTGATGTACGCAACACTTAAAGGGTAAAATATTCATTAAATTGTATTGAATTTAGTTTTCTTTTTTTTTGATTTTCAACATACTATTTGTACACAATGACTTTTCCATATTTATGATAAACTATACTTTTGACTTTTTTTCCGTAAAATCATGACAAACTATGACTTATTCTTAAATTTCACCTATTGCTGGAGATGAGATGAAAAAGCTACAACGCTTAAAGAACTCTAAAAACTCTCAAATCTATAATTGACTCCTCCATTCAACGCAATGAGCACCACCCTCCACTCAGCAAATCATCTAAAACGAAGGACCTCACTAAGGCGATCGTTGTAAACTAGCCATGGAGCAGAGAAAAGCCAAGACTCCCCCCGCGAGTTGCAGCCAGGAACAGAGTCCACCAGCAACACCACCATGTGGGAAACCCGAATCTTGCAGTACTACTGCTGCTGATGCTACACCTCGGATCAAGAAGTCTCAGTTTAGGGACACATTGAAATCGGAGTTGTTTCATATTCTGGAGATGGTGATGTATCGGTACAGAAAAGAAATCTGCAAAGAATGCCGACGCAGTAACCCCGACCAGAGGCAACACGAATGTCGGAATGACATGCCCGATTTCTTCTTCAGAAACAATTACAAAGCGTTAATGAAAAGACTTTGGCTAGCCGACTTCGTTGCAGTGATTGACCAGAGTCTTATTGAAAAAGGCATTTGCGAGGATAAACTGAAGATAGGACGAGCTTCGGAAGCCTTTCTGCACAAGCTTGTAAAATGCAGATGCCTCAAGGAGAGACTTGAAATATCCATACAGAGTTGGATGGAGAAGAAGAAGAAGAAGAAGACTAACAAACAGCAGTCGGATGGAGAAGAAGCCAGAGACTTGTTCAATGCAGTGACTTTTTTTCTTTAAGTAAAATAAAAATGGGAAACAACTCTGCAAAACGCTCTGTATATATTGATCATAATGTAGTCCTTACCCGTTTAATAAATGTGATGATGGGGACGATTGAAAACAGAACGAGTAGTGACCCCTGTGTAAGCAGAATGGCTGAAGTTTGTAAACTGAAAGACATTTTGGATATCGTTCGTTCTGGCAGTACTAGTCCGGGTCACTGGGAAACCATTGTAAACGAAACATTTAAAGTGGTCCTGGAATCTTCATTTTCAGAAACATTCTGTAACATTATCTCAGAAATGAAACAAACATCAAAAGTGTATCATGTGCTCTCATTGTATGCTCTGTTTGTAGATGTAATGCATCTCTGCGTCGAAAACAGCATACACGTGAATATTTTGACTGAAGTGAAAAACCTCCATCACGATATCTCCAGTAATATGGGGAATGCTAAGCTGGAGACTGTCCTGGGGATGCTACAATCAGTATAACTATTGATTTTGTGTGTGAAAAAATAAAAAAAGTGTTTTTACATCTAAAAACTGTTGTCATCATTATAGCAAGGGAGCGTGTCTGATACATGTGTATTACAGTCCTTCTTGTTGTTGTGTTTTCAGTGTTTTTTGTGTGTCTGTACACACAAGGCACACTTCATAATCTACTTTTCAGCTTTTTTAAAAAGAAAAGTGCATCTTTCAGTAACTTTACCAGAGAATTTAAGCATACATCTGTCAAATGTTTAAAACTGTTTCACTGAAATACCCTCAAAATGACAAACTGCCATTAAGAGTCAGAATCCTAACCAAATCTACTGACACAAAGTTCTTCATTATCTACTTTCCAGCTTTTAAATACAAAAGTGTATCTTTCGGTAACCTTCTTGAGAGAATTAAGCATAAATCTATCAAGTGTCAGGGAAATTTGTTAAAATCATAAACTTACCTTTTAGAGAAACAGTCTTTAAGAAAAAAATCTAATCAGACTGTACTTCATTATCTACTTTTCAGCTTTTATACACAAAGTGTATCTTTCAATAACTTTACCAGAGAATTTAAGCATAAATCTGTCAAATGTTCAAAACAGCCTTGTTTCACTGAAATACCCTCAAATCTCCTCAAACAGAGTACTTTCTACAGATGACTCCTCCCACTCAACAAATCATATAAAACTAATGACGACCGTTAAAAACTAGCCATGGATCTGAGAAAAACCAAGTCTGATGTAGCCTGCCCTTATTATCACCAGGATAACGGATATGGGCTTAATGACTGGATGTTACAAAGTAGGGGAGAGGATGTTCCCGAAGAAGAGCTCTCGTCTATAACACATCCATGTAAGATCTTTAGGACAAAAGAGGACCATGATAACATGACATATGAAGAATATCTTTCTTTAAAAGATGGTATTATAGATAACCTTTATAGAAACAGTATATCTCATGCCACTCGCCAAGATCGTAAACGACAATTAGCAGAAAAGAATAGAAAAAGTAAAGAAAAACGAAGAAAAAGAAAAAGCAACATGAAAAGGAGAAGAAAAATTAAAAGCAAACGCAGAATGCGAATGAAAAGAAAAGGGGCCAGAGGACGCAAAACTAAAAAGACAAAAAGAAGGAAGGTGAAAAGAAAAAGAAACAAAGTGAAGACATTTAAACTAGAGGATGGCGTTGTAGAGCCATTACCGGATCATAATAATCTTATAGATGATCTCCCGCTAACCGACTGCTGCGAATGTGTTGAACAAATACCAAAAGCAATATCAAAAAAAAACAGAGCATACACTGAAAGCACATGATAGACTATAAATGTTTCGTTTACAATACTATTATTTCTGTACCGATACATCACCATCTCCAGAATATGAAACAACTCCGATTTCACTGTGTCCCTAAACTGAGACTTCTTGATCCGAGGTGTGCATCGCAGCAGTAGTACTGCAGATTCGGGTTTCCCACATGGTGGTGTTGCTGGTGGACTCTGTTCCTGGCTGCAACTCGCGGGGGGAGTCTTGGCTTTTCTCTGCTCCATGGCTAGTTTACAACGATCGTCTTAGTGAGGTCCTTCGTTTTAGATGATTTGCTGAGTGGAGGGTGGTGCTCATTGCGTTGAATGGAGGAGTCAATTATAGATTTGAGAGTTTTTAGAGTTCTTTAAGCGTTGTAGCTTTTTCATCTCATCTCCAGCAATAGGTGAAATTTAAGAATAAGTCATAGTTTGTCATGATTTTACGGAAAAAAAGTCAAAAGTATAGTTTATCATAAATATGGAAAAGTCATTGTGTACAAATAGTATGTTGAAAATCAAAAAAAAAGAAAACTCAATTCAATACAATTTAATGAATATTTTACCCTTTAAGTGTTGCGTACATCAGGGTGTATCTCACAGTATCTTGGTAACATAAAATAACTAAAATCTGTAAGTTTATCAGAAAAAAAAACCCTTGTTTAACTGAACAAGTGTTTCTAAAAGTATCTTAGTAACACAAGAAAAAGAGAAGAAAGCGTTAATGTTAACAAACACTGGATTGTTCCACTGAAATAATAAATAAATAATTTCAAAAAAAGTGCCTTTAAAGAAAATGTATTCAGACAAAGTATTTTATTTTCAAAAAAGTTTTGCATACATACAAAGTGTATCTGACAGTTCCTTTGTGAGAGAATTACACACAAATCTGCCAAGTGTCAGGGAAATTTGTTAAAATCACAAACTTACCTTTTAGAGAAACAGTCTTTAAGAAAAAATCTAATCAGACTGTACTTCATTTTCTAGTTTTAAGGTTTTGCATCCCTCAAAGTGTGTCTAAAAGTATCCTGGCAAGAGAAAAAAGCCAAAATCTGCCTTTAAAAGAATCCGAATTTTTCTGAAAAAAATGAAGATTCCAGGACCACTTTAAATGTTTCGTTTACAATATTATTACTATATATGAAAGCAAAAAAAAATAAAACACATTTTCATTGTGTAATGGTTGTTTAATTGAAAACAGTCCTTCGTTTTAGATGATTTGCTGAGCGGAGGGTGGGGCTTATTGCGTTGAATGGTGGTAGTCAGTTATAGAATTGAGAGTTTTTAGAAAAAAGTTCTTTAAGCGTTGTAGCTTTTTCATCTCATCTCCAGCAATAGGTCATCATTTAAGAACAAGTACTGTAATAGTTTTGTCAAGATTCTACAGAAAAAAAAGTCAAAAAAGTATAGTACGTCAGAAAATATGTAAAAGTCATATAGTATGTTGAAAATCAAAAAAAAACTCAATTCAATTCAATACAAATTAATTAATATTTTACCCTGTTCTAAAGTTTTTGCACCCTTAAAGTGTGTCTAAAAGTATCTTGGCAAGAGAAAAAAGCCAAAATCTGCCTTTAAAAGAATCCGAATTCCTTATAAAGTACTTCATATTCAACTAGTTTCAGTTTTCAGACACCAAACTGTATCTAAAAGTATCATTTCTTCGGTAATGTTACAGAATGTTTCTGAAAAAATGAAGATTCAAGGACCACTTTAAATGTTTCGCCAAGCAGCAAGAGTTCAAATGTAAGAACAAGTAATAGTTTGTCACGATTTTATGGGAAATAGTCAGAGAGCGATGTCACATCTTAAAGACAGCTTGAACTGGATATATGGTTAGTCTTTTTCAAACATACCGTACGTTCTGCATGTTAGTATATCTGGCCCCTCGATTTAGACCCTACTGCCCTAGACGCATGCCCTCAATAGGGTAGTCACACTTTGGGAAGAGGTGTTTCATTTCACAGATCCACCTTGATTGCTATTGTGAAGAGGTCCTTCTTCACAATAGGAGGAACATTTAGAGGATGAAGAAGCATAAAAACATAACTTGTTTGTAAAAACGGACAGCACATCAGTTTCAAGAAAAGATGACACCGTGTTTATGCATGACATGCAACATATCTTGAAGTCCTACACGTTGAAAAGGGGGTGAGTATGTCTGTCTCTCGGGGGGTTGGTTTGTTAAGAGTCACAGTCTTAAAGAAAATCTGCTCAGAAAAAGTACTTAACTTTCTACCAGTTGTAAAGTTGTCATACATAAAAAACACTATCAAAAAAAGTAAGAGACTTACTGTTCCTTTGTGAGAGAATTACACACAAATCTGCCGAGTGTCTGTAAAAAATGCCTTAAAAATAAAAAAAGATATGATCAAGGGGCATTAAGATATTTAAACTACTTTTACCCTCTTCAAAGAGACTTCCCCTTCACTGTTCCCACTTCATTGTAGGATTTCTGCCATGTCTCTACTTCAGTTTGACCCTCTCTGTTATTATGTGATGGAATATTAGATACATAAGTAATTAGATACCTTACCGTTACTGCGCTCATAAAGAATGATAAGAATAAGAATAATACGTATTGAACTGGTTTAATTAATTCGTGATTTTATTTAAGGTAATTAGTTAGAAGCCCTATTTATCAGTATGTCTGCACAGCAGTTACAATGGTCAAACTACATTAAAACAGAATTTTCCCCATTTTTTCTTTAATAGTTACTAACATTAGATATTTTTAATGAGATATGGACTGCAGAACAAAAAAGATATCCCTGGTTTTCATTTAAAAATCAAGTCACTGAATGCAAGTAGTTGCCTTAGCTTATTTTGTTATGAGATGATGATGTGAATTACTGTTCAAATTAGTTAATGTAATAATCGTTTGGTTATTTTATGCATAGCCTAATGTTACATTTATGTGCTTAAGAATGCCTTCAAGACAGAGGAGACTGAAGCATATCTTCCTGGCTGTTTATTTAGACAGCTTCTAAGGAGTGAGGAGCGGGGGATGTGTGTGTGTGTGTGTGTGCGTGTGTGTGTGTGTGTCCCCTCCCGTCGGCCACCATATGTCGCAAAAAGGCTGACTTCTTTTTGGTTGCATGTAGATCTCGGGAAGACACCAGAGTTAACACAGCCCCATCTAGTTGAGAGGCTGATCCGATATTCGGAATTTACTTTTATAGGTTAGACAATATGTAAATGACTCTAAAAACAGCCAATAGGATTATTCCTGTTTAACAAATGAACGTTATATTGGGGTTTTTATGGTAGAACAGATACTGTTTTAGGTCTATGAGTGTTTTTAGCTGTAAGATACCTCCACATTTGCAACTTTTATGTATCTCGCTGTGTGTTAAAAAACTGTATCATTAGCGAGATCTGCTTGAAATTGTTGTACGAAAACTCTGTTTCGTACACCAATGCACCCTTGTAGGTTCATACAAAGTGTATGTATCTTTGTTCAGGTGAATATTCTCTGACTTTCTATATTTATTTTAAGTATATTACCTACCACCCTCTGTTTAACACATGGTTGTCACCCCGGGGGTTTTATGGTTTCCCCCCAGGGGTCTGGGGTTTTACCCCTCCTTATCCTTTAGCATGAAAAGATTGACTTTTAATATATCTGTTTTTTAAAATGTTTTACTTTGAATTGGAGCACCCAATGGATGGATGTAAGTTGTTACCGGTGTCTCGCTGATGAGACCCATATCCAGACGTCTCTTGGCCATTCTCTCTCACTTAAAAAATATTTAACAACGGGGCTCTGGGGGGTGAGGGGCCAGGGAATGTGTGTGTGTGTATGTGTTTATGTGTGTGTGTGTGTGTGTGTTCCCCCCCTCCTCCTACGAACATATGTTTTACCACTATGTCCTACTAGCAGAGAACAGTCACTGTGACGCCGCGAGGTCATGGGGAGGTGGGGGGCCAGGGAATGTGTGTGTATGTGTTTATGTGTTTATGTGTGTGTGTGTTCCCCCCTCCTCCACGAACATATGTTTTACCACTATGTCCTACTAGCAGAGAACAGAGAGGTTTAAAAATATAAATGTTTGTTTTTAGATGCTTTAATTAATCTCATGTTATTTGTAAGTTACATTCAATACTATATACAGGATTAACCACACAGGAAGTGGTTAGGAGGCAGGACATATTAATTGAAACAACGGCATATTATTTTTCTAATTTAATTTTGTAAACCGGAATCGGGACATCCACCGGAAGCGGTTTAATTAGTTTAATTAATTTTATTAATTTTTTGATTAATTTTTTGATTAATATTTATGGGGGCGGGGCTTCCGGTAAAAAGGGGGCGTGGCGACCTGTCACATTTATGAATACGAATGAGATTGAAACGGCATGTGTATAACTACTGTTGTCCTTTCTTCTTAGAGGATGTACAGAAACACGTTACTCTGGATTTGTTTTAATGTTTGAGGTGCAATAAACGACACAGCAGCTTTTTAGCATGTTACAACTATTATGTTCTGCCTCGCTCATGAGAGTAACGTTTGTCCTTTCTAGCTAAACGTAATTGAGAATGCAGTTTAGTTCTGTGGGAACGTAATTTTTAGGAGACAGGGTTAGCCATATAGATTATATCTATATAGATTATATCTATATGGCGCTGATCTTAGCTATCTCTTAGTGGAGGAAAACAATTGTGACATCATTTGCGACTCTGGGATTTGTAGTCTTTCTAGTTGCATATTTTTCATGGTCTTATATTTCAACAGTTTTACGACTTTTTTGACATGGAAATTATTTTTTAAGATTGACAAACATCAAATCTGTAATTCATGGCACAATTCAAACGGTATCGAAAGATACGTGTTCTCTCTCCATTGACTTCTATACATTATTTTTCCGAAATAAGGTCCCATGTAGATGGGCGTGACTTCGCCACTCTATCCTATCCATGTGAACCTGTCTTATTTGTGATGACCTCACATCCTCTAGGGGGGTCTGGGGGCATGCACCCCGGGAAGATGTTTTCTTTAAATTGAAGTTAAAAGCATAAATCTGGTGCACTTTGAGGGCTACATTAAAAGATGTATGGATACAGCTCTCAACACTCATATGAAACATAACTGTATATATTTCAATAATCAAAAAACCATTAGAATATTCTCACAACCAATAACACATATTTGATCAACTCCTCTCTCCTATTTTTATCTTAGTCTGCATTCTTTCTTATTATGTATGCATATTTTAACAATCACTCCCCTTTCAAACTGTGTGTTTTATTTTTGTTCTGACCTATAGTTCACATTGGAAGGATGTCTTAACTTATTTTATATACAACTAATATTACATAGATGGAAATATTTGTTTCCATAGATGACCACTGAGATAACTTAGACTTAGTTTACAATCTAATCGCTCAGAGTCAGGGGCGGCGCCAGGGAGGAGCTAGGGGGTGCTGAAGCACCCCACAGGATTGCCAAAGCACCCCTAAGCACCCCCAAGAAATGTTTTTTTTGTTTTTTTTCTTCCGAAAATTATTATTATTATTTTTATTAAATTAAAGTAGAAAAATTATTGATTACATCAATGCAAATGTGAAACAAACACATTTTTGACCAAAAACATAAAGCCAACACAGGTGATATGATTAGGCCAATGGCCAGCACCCATTCGATTTTTGACCTACCCATAGGCTAAATTACTTGATTGACTTCCTGTTAGCTAGAGCGCCAAATTATTTGCTAACAGCAAAGTGAAACATTTATCATTTTTTAGTCCTTAAACGTCCACGTGTGGACACTCAATCAAAACCACCTGAAAGCGAGAGGGATTCTGTACATAATAGCATAGCCTCGTGAGTACAAGTAGCTTACTTTTGGGTCTCTGTGTTTCATTCAAGCTCTGCTCTGTGTGTGTGTGTGCGTGTGTGTGTGTGTGTGTGTGTGTGTGTGTGTGTGTGTGTGGCATGAGCCATTTTGTGTGCGCACTGGTGGGTATCTACTGGAGATCGTTGTGGTTAGCATCTGGTGCTAGCTAGTGTTAGAAATTAAAATCAATGTTTTATGGCATAATGTACTTTAAACATACCGTCAGTTTAAATGCTATTTTATTCTGGAAAAACCCGGAAGTTCTCAATACCAAGCTTTTATTCTGAAAATCCGTCATGACGACATCCGGGACTACTGCCCATTAGTATCATTAAAGTGGCTATTGACGCCGTTAACATGTATTACATATAAAGTTATGAAAGAGATAAGGAGGAGAAAAGGCATGTGGAAGTAAGCAATGAATATAAAATGTCGAAATCCTCTGTTTAACGCGATATCGGACACGAACGAGGGGGGAAGTCCCCTACGTCACTACAGCTCCAAGAGAGGAGGAGCGAACAGCCAGAAGCGGGAAAGACGAATGCTTGGAAGCTCTCTTCTGCATGGCCATCAGGGGAGAGGAAGCTGCAGACTTTCTCTCCTGACTGAACAATATCCTGCTTGTAACATTACCGCGCTTTTTATTAATTAAAGTACCAATTTTGAACCTTCTCAGAGACTCCATTTCGTCTCATTTTTTAAGCTTCCTACCTGGACGCGAGAATAACGAACACAGCATAACAATTGGTGACCCTGACGTGATTTCGTGCGCCAGGGAGAGCAGTTGCAGTTTTCAAAGGAGTTTGAACAATGCTAGCAGATATACACTCGGGCCCAATAAAGAAAGGTAAAAGAAGTACCTGTTTATTCAAAATCTTCAATAGATTACAAAGTGAACAATAGGAGTGTGTGTCTGTCTGGTAAGTTGGACTCCTGAGAGACTGCCTAAATTAATATTAAAACAACCAAATCTATATCTATTGACGCCGTTAACATGTATTACATATAAAGTTATGAAAGAGATAAGGAGGAGAAAAGGCATGTGGAAGTAAGCAAAGAATATAAAATGTCGAAATCCTCTGTTTAACGCGATATCGGACACGAACGAGGGGGGAAGTCCCCTACGTCACTACAGCTCCCAGAGAGGAGGAGCGAACAGCCAGAAGCGGGAAAGACGAATGCTTGGAAGCTCTCTTCTGCATGGCCATCAGGGGAGAGGAAGCTGCAGACTTTCTCTCCTGACTGAACAATATCCTGCTTGTAACATTACCGCGCTTTTTATTAATTAAAGTACCAATTTTGAACCTTCTCAGAGACTCCATTTCGTCTCATTTTTTAAGCTTCCTACCTGGACGCGAGAATAACGAACACAGCATAACAATTGGTGACCCTGACGTGATTTTGTGCGCCAGGGAGAGCAGTTGCAGTTTTCAAAGGAGTTTGAACAATGCTAGCAGATATACACTCGGGCCCAATAAAGAAAGGTAAAAGAAGTACCTGTTTATTCAAAATCTTCAATAGATTACAAAGTGAACAATAGGAGTGTGTGTCTGTCTGGTAAGTTGGACTCCTGAGAGACTGCCTAAATTAATGTTAAAACAACCAAATCTATAACAATAAGAATTATATACCTTGGGGCGTTGCTTTGTCACAAGCAGGGTGAGTTCATATTTATTCTTTTTCTTACATTTAACCCTGCATTTTACTAATTTGTGTGTGTTACTATTTTAACTATAAATGTGTGTGGTCATTGTACTTTGGATAGGTGTCTTGTTGCATTTTCATGCAGGTGTCTCTTGTTACGTTAGTAGTTAGTTAGCCTATGACGTAAGGATATATATGTCCATTTAACGATTATTGTTAAGATCTATGAGACATAGCGAGTTGGTTACGGGCCAAGTAATTGAAAACCAACAAGGCATAGCGAGTCAACTTCGGGTTGAGTAACTGAAGACAGTGCTAGTCGAAAACAGTTGAGAACTGTTTTAAAAAAGTCCTTTTTGAGGAAAAGGCTTGATTTAAGGTGTAAGCCTTTATCAGTGGTCATAACTGTTCTATTTTCAACTAAGATATTGCGGGTGGAATACAGTATTTGGGGTTACAGCAGCATTACGTTAAATTGACAACGGTCATTTAATAGTCGCTGATAGTTTTCCATAATACATCCACATAGCGTGTCTAAATGGCAGCATCATTGACTGTAGTGGACTATAAAGTCAAATATTACGCAGATAAGTTTATGGCTTAAGCGTAAAGGGTTCCTAACTTTAAGTGATGATATCAATAAGATAAAGCCCATTTGTTCATAGTAAACTAGATAGAAATGTTATTTTAAACTACAGTGTTGTTTTGTGTTGAATTTTCTTGACAAGATTGCCCTCCGCCATTATTTAAACCACCCCTGAGGTGTGTTATCAAATCCCATTGTTCTTCAGGTTAAAGGTTGGAAAATCAGTTGCCATCTTGTTTTGCCCTCATGCTGAAAATAAGACACACGGAAGTCGCCATTTCGTGAAATGCTAATTGAAAGTACTCTGTTTGTTTTTACACACTCAGTCACACTCACATGATGCTAGGCACTCCATATTGAGAAGGACAAATCATATCTCTTGGCAGAGTTGGAACTATAAAATAGACAGGTTATCTTACCGTGGGAAGTTTGGTATTTGTAGGAGTCATGGTTTTGGAAGTATTTCTACTTCGGTTTATTTGAGATATTCTTGTTTACAAGTGTGTATTAGCGTTTTTCATTTGAATATTCTTGTTTGCAAATGTGTTTTGGCGGTTGTGGGCTGTGTTGTTTAACCATATTCTAATTTTCTTCCCATTTTTAAGGAAATAAGCTACTTCTTGTTCAACATATGTCAGTTTTGCAACAGCTATCCCTATTGGATTGAGCTGGAAACAGTTTGCATAATTTGTATCTTTTAATTTACTTTATTAATATTTTATAAAAAAAAACAAAAACTAAAAAACACTCAGATTTAAAGTTAAGTTCGGATGACATAGGATATTATTTATCAAGAACGAAGGTGCTAGTCGGGAATTAGTGTTTCAATCTTTGATAACTTAATAATATTCATTCGAATAGGAAGAGAGCATGTCACCGAAATAAACTAAGTTGAGACCAGAAGCAGAGTCAGGCTCAACTGCAGATATTAAGGAAAGGGTAAAAATCAGATCAGATGCTTTAACCTTTTCAATTAAAAGACAGAAGACATGGAACCAAATAGAGAAACTGTTGGAACGGTGGCAAACAAGAGGACTGATTCCAGCAGATGATCAACCTGGACCAACCAAAGCCCATAGAAGAGCAGTGCTCGACTTTGAGCATGAACAATGCCTACAAAAGCTAACTATATGGAGGGAAGCTGAAGAAAGATTTATAAGAGTTACAAGTCTGATACTCCATCTGGAATATGCCAGCCTATTGGCACACAGCATAAATGTGGTCCGAGTAGCAGACCTGCCAGTGAGGGAAGACATAGCAGAAAAAACAAAAAACACCGTAGCTTGTAGGAACAAGACAAGGAGAAGGGAGGGGAAACTTCCAGAGATTCAGGTGCAGAATCAACAATTCCGAGGAAGACAAAGTGGCAGAGGAGGAGAACCACGATCAAGACGAAGAACAGATGAAGGCTGCTACAAATGTGGTCAGCTGACACATTGGTCCAGAGAGTGTCCGTAGAACATTGCACCAAACAACGGCCCTCCATGCCGATACCCCGGGGGAAGTTTCCATGATGACGACGGAGGCAGGGGGTCCCAGAGATGTCAAAGACGAACAGGGGTGCCAACCATGACCCAAATGCCACTGACACCCTGGTAACAATCACAACAATGAGGAAGCTCAGAGGACCAGACCACCAGGTGATGCATCTTCAGCACAAGGGTATTTTGAAATCCAGCTACATTGAGCCATATCTGTCATCACAGGAGGGAGAGGTTTAATGTAAAACAAGATAGTGAGTATCATATTGCATTTACACATAAAGCATAACACACAGTAGAACATTTAGCAGACTATTTTTGTAATTATGAGAAGGAAAGAGATTATGAGTGATGTTGTTCCCCTACACAGAAAACTATTGTGACCACACAGCTAGTGAGGTCAAGACGATGGGGTTCCACCCAAAATATGAAGACGGAAACCTAGTACTCGCCCAAGACGGAGGATCCTTACCAAGTCCTCCTGTTTACACCGACTGCAGTTCAAGGGGCGGCGATACACCAGACGTGGAACTGTTGAGACCTAAAAACAGAAACCCAATTCTGCTGTGGTGAAGTCTGGCTACAAAGGGAGGTGTCCGATAGGGTCGCTTGTCTCAAACCAGTGAAGAAGTCAACAAGAACCCAGCAGAACTAGAGAGTGACTGTTGGCGGGAGAACAGAGACGGAGCGACACAGACTGGCCCAACATTTTCCAGCCAGTACATAGATAGACCCCGTCAGAAGACCGGGGCTGTGTTTAAAGGGGAAATTCATTTATTGTTCGTGGAAGTGTCGTTTTTTAGTAAAAAATTATGTGATTTTTGGAGTCAGATTACATTATTCTCATAAACAAAATGTTATAATCGGTTAGAAGTATCTGTTTTAAGGCAATGAGCTGCAAACTAAATAACATAACACTGATTGAGAGCTTGGATGAAGAAGTTGTAGGGTTTTTACAACAGTTTCAAGAATCAGTTTTTATTTATTTATTCTTGAGTGACTTTACTGATTTATAATGTTGTGCGTAAGGCAATATCTCATTTTGAGTGAGGGGCACCAGCCCTCCATGCATGTCACCCTCTGTGAGAATAGTTCGTATTTTCCCTCTAGTTTGGAGAAATATTATTTTATCGTATGTTTTGTTCAGCAGTATCAAACAATCCTCTAATCCTAGAATTATTGAGACGCATTAGCGATACCAGGGGTATTGTTTTTCGCAGCAACAATGATGCATAATACCAGTACAAAAGCCATTCCTGAAACAAGTAAACACATTTTTGTGCTAATGGCAGATTTTAGTGAATATGTTTGTATACCATCAGAAAGCCATACATCATACGATGTTTTTTGTACGCCTTATGGCTACACGGAGAAGTTATATTTATGTTGTGCAACGTTATGGGTTTTACGTGTCCTGTTCAGAATAGGGTAATCATTGCAATATTGATTGAGCATGTTATGCTCAAAGGAGGGAGTGTCATGATTATACAGATATGTTGATTTCAGTGACGTTGTAGTTAATAAATAATAACATGAATTTAATAATGGGTCTCATAACGACAAAAGGTATGCCGAAGCCTGGGCCTCCTCCAAGGAGGGAGTGGTCCAGTTTTAAGATATTAGACGAATAGAAGTGATGAATATGTCAGAACTCTGAGTAATATTATCCCAAGTTTTGTCTACACAGGCTGGAAAGCTACAGAGATACCAGACGAGACTCCAGAAGAGACTCCTGTTCGGCCAGGTGATTGGGTGAGGGTGAAAGTTCACAAAGTGAGCTGATCCCGGTGGACGGAACAGGGAGAAGTTGTAATGAACTTCACATGCGCTCCGGTTTAAAGGTAAAGACAAAGGAGCAAATTGACACCACCTCACACATTGTCACCCTTCACTGGCAACTTCCAGAATATTATTGGGAGTTAGGACTGATTTGGCAGAGCTGGAACAAAACAATAAATAGAAATAAGATAAAGACAGAAACAGCTCAAAAGACGAATTGTCTATAGATTTTTATAGATTGTACACTAAAGTGAAAACCTTTTTTTGTTTTACATCTGAAAAAGAGTCCAATTTTCGTATATGTTATTGTAGTACTCACTATTTAAATTCTGTAACTGACACAACCATGGAGAAAATAGAGATGATGTCAAGAACAAAGCCAAACCAATTGTGGGGTCCACTAGGGATAAGAGTCAGAATAGCATTGTTGATAGTGCTCATTACACTTGGCACCTTTTTGGTTGGATGGGGAGTACAATAAGTAAGACATGATCCATTAGTTCACTCATAGAGAATGCCCACATCACTAACAAAACTCCCGCTGTGTTTCAGAGAGTTTCACTTATCCCCAGAGCCAAAAGATCAGCTGAGCAACAAGAGGAGGAGTTAGAAATACTCGGTCCCAAAGGTGAGGCGGTTACGATCAAGATGATTCACCCCATATATGCAGTTCTTGTATCAAATGATGAGATGGGTTTAAGTGATTGGGATATTCAAGTGATGGGGATTTACAGATTCGGGGAATCTCCAAATACACTGGATCCATGTTTAGTCTGTACCAGAAACACCCCTGTTAAATGTATGGACAATCGACCGGTGACCTGAGCAAAATTATTGAAAATGATTACAGTAGAAACAGGCTACTAGCCCACGAGTACAGCTTTGTACGTACAAACTCTATAAACAAAATTCCCCAGCAGATTGTGGCGACATTGCAGATATGTCCAGTCACAAGTTACTAATGTTGTAAATAACAGTGAGATTTAAAGTAATGGAGAAAATATGGGGACGTTCTTTTATAGTGTGTGAAATATGTGGTGCTTGAAACATGTAGGTATTTTTAATTTATAGAAGAAAATGGTTTCCTGAAAGAGTTATTTGGAGTAGCCATGTTACAGTGGGTGAAAGCAATGTTTAGGGATATGGCACAACCATTAGTAGACATTAATTGGGTTTAGATGACATTTAACATCTAAGACAGATAGTAAGATTATGAAAATGGAGTAGAAAGGATTGGATATATTTTACCTCAGTGTGTTGGAATTAGCTATCGGTAATGCGTCCCGAGATCTCTCTCTCTCTCTGCCTGTCAGACTGCTACGACCCCATCTTCAGACAAATGACCTCACCACAGGAGACTCCTCCTCCATCGAACAGACAGAGAACCCGAACTGAACCAACAACAACCTGAGGCATCCAGAACCAGCTCCACCTGAGGCATCCAGAACCAAACCAGCATGCTGACAAAGAGGCAAACTCTCATCGGTCCCTCAATCAGGACCAAACTGAGCCACAAGATTTGGCATAAGAGCAGACATGAGCGGAATACGCCCTCCATGCAACAGCGTAGAGACTGAAAGGGAGGAGATGAAATGCAAAGCAGTTGGGCCACTGGAAAGAGTTACAGCGGGAGGATTCAAGAGCGGATGGACAAAGGAGAAGGCAGGACAGAGGAGAGGACAGGACGGAGGAGTTGGCATGGGCCAGCAGAACCTCAGGGGGTCGTGGTTTGACGACCAGAGGGGGAGAGAAGGAACACGGGAGTGAGTGAGTTTACACATAAACACACTTATTAGAAAATAATCCTAAAAACACACTGAGGGTAGAAACACATTATTCAATCTTTTCATCATATAAACAAATTATTCTTATAGAGATTCTTATTCATGTGAGAATTTGGGGAAGATTTAATTTGTTACAATATAGAAAGCAGACAAATCTTTATTTGAATGGAAAATGTTAAAGGTAGAGCTAGAGCCAAGCCAAAGAAGGTATTCCAATCTAGAGTATTGATGTCTCCATTGTAGCATGGATATTACCATAGGAGAACTGTTAAGGTGGAAACAACATTTGTTTGTCGTCCAAGATGTAGAGTTTTAAAAAGACACTGGGAAAAAAGCGATTGCACATTTTTTATTTTGAAAAACTAGTATAATTGGGAGTAATACATGCAGGGCCTTGGATCACTCATTTTAATGGTGCATATTTTCAACAACAAATATGGTTCAGGGAGAAGGGGTCGCTCAACCCACCCTGCAGATGTTTTAAATCTTACTTGCAGCTTCAGAGGGAGCGCACGGCACCAGAGTATGAGTTTTAAAAGACAAGTGCCACCACCTCCTAATGCTCATCCATTAATCAGTGATGACCTGACATTTAGAGATGTTATTTAAAAGGAGAAACATATCTGCCATGAGTGAACATTCCTGAATTGAACTACAAACCATTAATGAAATGACTTCTGTTTTTAAAGTCCTTGTTAAAGGAGGGAGTAATTATCACATGCTCGGCACCCAAAGTTCCACACACTGTTAAAGGGGTTAGCATGGTTCTTCAAGTAGACCAGAATTGAAGATAAATTAGTATAATGCGTTGGTGATATTCCACTGGTTTTCACACCATTTCAGGGATTTTATCACATCATTAGAACAGACCACCCAAAGCTACTGAAGTGGGAACTTTCAAGTGATGAAACTCTACAACTGTTGTAACTGACCAAAATCTTCTCCCAGAAATGACTGTCTAGAATGCCGTACCCCAGAGTAGATGTTTGGTGGTATCATGGAACTAAAACCTTGTACTCAGTCTTGCCACAGGATTGGACTGGGACCAGTGCACTAGCACAGCCAGTGATGTTTTTTATGCAGTTAATCAACATGTCGAAACCCCCCAAAGCCAGTAGGGCTAAGAGACCAGTCCCAGGGGGAGTTTAGGCTCCACAGTGCACAAGGATAGCATAGGGGGCCCAGGAGAGGCCTAGATGTTGCATTTCCATGTCCTAACGTACCGATTGATCACAACGGCCTCTTCTAGAGAACATATTACTTTCATACCTTAAATGGTATGAAAGGAGGGAGGGTACATTTCTCATGAGGAGACGGTTACAAATGCTTGCAGAACAAGACGACCCATATACAGATATTGATGAGATTGTTCAATGAATGTCCAGCTGATGTGATACTTTAAATTATGAAATCATGTGAAGAAGTGAGCAAACTAAAATGCTAAAATGGAGTGAATCCATTAATTCCAAGATAGTTTATTTATTCTTTATTATTTTTCACTATTCTAATATGGTAGATCTCATGTTTCCAAATCATTGCTATTTTAAAATGGTTTGTTTCTTTTCACTTTGTAAAAACAAGTGCCTTAACACTGAGCGTGGTGTGGGAAAGGTTTCTGTGAAAGGAGGGAGGAAGAAATGTTCTGATACCAAGCCATTGCTGCCATTTTGAAGAATGAGTTATGCACAAGGGAACACTTGTATGTTTAAGCACAGTCAAAGTATTTTTTTGTATTTTTGTAAAGTTGAGGCTATTGAACCATTCTATGTTTTTGATATGAGTTATGTACTGTTAGAAATTAAAATCAATATTTTATGGCATAATGTACCTTAAACATACCGTCAAGTTTAAATGCTATTTTATTCTGGAAAAACCCGGAAGTTCTCAATACCAAGCTTTTATTCTGAAAATCCGTCATGACGACATCCGGGACTACTGCCCATTAGTATCATTAAAGTGGCTATTGACGCCGTTAACATGTATTACATATAAAGTTATGAAAGAGATAAAGAGGAGAAAAGGCATGTGGAAGTAAGCAATGAATATAAAATGTGGAAATCCTCTGTTTAACGCGATATCGGACACGAACGAGGGGGGAAGTCCCCTGCGTCACTACAGCTCCCAGAGAGGAGGAGCGAACAGCGAGAAGCGGGAAAGACGAATGCTTGGAAGCTCTCTTCTGCACGGCCAGCACGAGGGGAGAGGAAGCTGCAGACTTTCTCTCCTGACTGAACAATATCCTGCTTGTAACATTACCGCACTTTTTATTAATTAAAGTACCAATTTTGAACCTTCTCAGAGACTCATTTAGTCTCATTTGTTAAGCTTCCTACCTGGACGCGAGAATAACGAACACAGCATAACACTAGCCAAGCTAACGGGTATAAGGAGCTTTTTCAACAACAAGGTGGAGGGAGAACTCTCTCCTGTCAGACTGAGAGTCTCATATAACCTCAGCTCAGGTGAAGTAAAGGACTCTCAGTGTTTAGATAGTTAACTTTAGTCTAGTTATCTCATGGGTCTCAAACGGTTTGTTTTGAAAGGGGAGTGATTTGTAAAAGATCTATAAAGAAATAGATAATCTGTTTACAGTTTTGTTTCATATGGGTGTTGAGAGATGTATCCATAGATCTCTTAATGTTGCTCTCGAAGTGCACCAGATTTATGCTTTTGACTTCAATATTTAAAAAAAATCTTCCCTGGGAAGCATGCCCTCAGACCCCACTAGAGGAGGTGAGGTCCCTCCTAGAGGAGGTGAGGTCCACCCCCCACCTGTAAAAATAGCACTTTACCCCTGCTTACACCTATATGCCGTGAGCTGATTATCGAGCATTCATTGTAACAGTCGCGGGTACACAGTGTGTGCGCAGGGTTGGGAGGGTTACTTTTTAAATGTAATCAGTTACTGATTACTGATTACATGGCTCTGAAAGTAATCCGAATACAGTTATAGTTACGTGTCTTAAAAAAGGTAATCAGATTACTTTTGGATTACTTTCTTTTTCCATCACAGATGGATGTTTTGGTGAACAGGAGACACAAAAAAGCAAAAGGAAACTGAACGTGTTTTTACTGTTTTAATGGCTCATCAAGAGCACACTGAAACATAACCTCTGAAACGATGTAACAACATAATACACTTGTTGGGGATGCAGCTTGTGATGTGAGGAGTGAGGGACACGGCTTAGAACGGGCGTGTCGCCTTCTGTCCTGCCAGTGTTGGCAGGACATGAATTAAAATGTCGGACTCGGACTTCATTTTAAGGACATGTCGGCCAGGGGTGTAGCGCTATAGTTTAAGCACCGGATTGGCAAAACAGGAGAGTGTGTGCACCAGTCTGCCTTCATCTATGAATTAATGTCCGTGACTCTCACAGTATCTGCTGCCCACAGCTGTGTTATAGAAGGAACACCTCCTTCACTTCATGACATCTCTGCAGCGCCAGGAGGCAGCGGGAGCGTTAACTCAGCCTCTGAGAAGACGAGCGTGCCGCGCAGTGCCTTTCACGCACCGCCTTCGCTGTGTTTACTTTCAGAATCATAAGGCTAAAGAGCGGTGTGGCTGATGTGTTTTAACCACACACACCTCTACACATACACGACTTAAACGCAGACTTTTGTTCCTCCATGTTTCGTTGTTATTGTTTCACTGAGTGGACCCGCCCCTTTTTTTTCAAACGCTCCCTTTTTTGGTCCATCTGCGGTGGTAAAAGTTGTTGTGCGCTGTGATGATTTGGCTGTACCTTTAGTAATGAATATTAAATGTTGAGAGGAAATCTTTCCACCAATAATTCCAATAAGTATTCCAAAATGTATTCACTTCAGGTTTACGAAAGTAACTGTAATCAGATTACTCGTTTTTTAAATGTATCGTGAGCTGAATACAGTTACTTGATTTTTGTATTCTGATTACGTAACGCCGTTACATGTATTCCGTTACAACCCAACCCTGTGTGTGCGTGTGGGGAGTGTTGCAGTAGAAAATGCAACTGTTGCGCTGGTGCATTAATGGGAAACCCTTAATGTGTGAGCACCCACTATGAAACGTCAAGCTACCCACAGCACCCCCTAGAGAACATCTCTGGCGCCGCCACTGCTCAGAGTCCTTTACCTCCCTGAGCTGACGTTATCTCTCTCAGTCAGACAGGAGAGGACTCTCCCTCTCGTTATTGTTGAAACAGTTTCTAATCTCCGTTAGCTCCAAGCTAGCACCAGATGCTAACAACAACCCCTGTAACTCTCTAGCCTCATCCCGATACCCCTCCTCGACTCCTCCTTTCCCTCACTCGCCTCCCTTCCTTGCGTCTTAGCTCCGCCTCCGTAAGATGCGAGCGAGAGACGCGAGGAGGAGACGCGAGGACAGAGGAGTCCTCAGGTATTAATTGGGATGTCCTCGGTCACTCAAACGTCACTTGTAAACGGCGTCTGTTAATGATGACGTGCACAGCTGTATCCCCTCTCATCGGGCTTAACTGGATAACCTTTAGAACCGGCCCATTTGTTGTTAAACATTTATTTAAATGAATCTTTCTCTTGTTAGTCAAGGAATTCAATGTATGATGGTTGGTCCTGCTTTTGTGTTCCGTTTTGGTGTAAAATGTAGCCTACATTTAAATAAGTATATAATGATAGTAATGTGAAAGCCTTTACTCTGAAAATGTGTGTCCTGTATATACCCACATTCACCACAAACCCACATTCAGGACTGTGCATTTTAAATAATTTAACTCCTGATTATCTTAACACAAAACAATACAAATAATTGTTATCTATGAAGATCTAGCCATTTATGAAATAGCTTTCTTAATAGCTATGTTTTAGTGACGTTCAAGATCATTAAACATGACTTAAATTGTTAGTATAACCTTGAGAAATGAATTGCACATAATAATTCCCACGGAGCTGTGAGCACAAGGTTAAATGGATTCCTTGCGTCCCTCACTTGCGTCGTTTCCCTGCGACGAGTCCCTCCCACCAGGGAAGCATGGAGGGACGCAAGAGAGGCTTCTCAATACTCAAATGTCCCCTCCTCGACTCCTCTGTCCTCCGGTAGTGACCCGGAAATGAATTTCAGCACGCCATTTTGAAGGACGTCTCCTTTCTCTAAATGCACACCGAGGATCGAGCGTCGAGGAGCCTCTCTGGAGGAGCTATAACCGAGGAGACACTGATGGTTCCTCCACGGCTCCTCCGCGGATGCATTTCCGGGAACTGTGGAGGAGTGACGCACGGCCGGACTTATCTCAGCCAATGACAGCTCTGCATGCATCCCCTGGATATTATTTTAGAACCTGCTCTCATGATAACAGCTGTGAGGTGCAGAAAGCAGAGCAGTGTGTAAAATATATCTCACTCAGTATAACAGGCCTACTCTCTGTATTTGCTGTAGTTTAGTAGATATCTACAAACAAAGAGTCGATCTTTTTCTAAGACCATTTGGTGCTTCACATAATAAAATACACAACGGCTGTAGCCTGATTATGCTTTAGGAGCTGGATGTTCGGATATATTTATATAAATATATTTGTGTGTGTGTCCGCATCTGTAGCCTGGTATTGTCTCATTATACCGCACTCTCAATTAATTCAAAGTAAATATGTGGGAGAACAATGTTCAGCTGATCTAACAGAGATTATAAAATATGACAAAACACTCGCCAGCTGTTGCCAATAATGAACGGACGTCGCTTTAATATGACCGCTCAGAGGAGAGGAGTTCTCATTTCTTTAACCGTCTGCTGCTTCCCCTCCTCTCTCCTCGGTTCCCCTCCTCGGTCCTCCGCTCGCATCTCCTGTGGGCGGGCCTAAGTCTCGAGGAGGGGAGTCGAGGAGGGGACATTTAAGAATTGAGAAGCCTCTATTGAAACCACGAGAAGCAATGGGACGTCCTTTCCTCCAGAACGTCACGTGAAGCGACGTCCGTTTGTGATGACGCCGCACAGCTGTTCTCTGACAGCAGCTCTGTCCCGTTGTTTTCACAAACACCCCCGCCACACATTTACTGACACAAACATTTGTATCATCTGTTGTAGACCCCAATAAATAAAATCAAATAAGAACTCATTCGCAAAAAAGATAAACGCCATTCTTAAAATGTATAAACGAACATTAGTTGGATTAATATTGATTAGATTGCACAATAGAAATAAAATAATTGAGAGAAGAAAAAGAGATATGTTATCCATCAAAACCCAGTTAGATTAACATTCATTGCACTCTTTGTGTGTTTGTGTGCATATGTAGCACATTAACATTTTAAAAGCACTTAATGACTGAATGGAAATGACAATAAATGAAAATGTAAAACGAAAAAAGCGATCATGAAAATGTTTCCAATAAATGAATAAAATGATTTGTGACCCCTTTGTTGCAGATGTATCACATGTTTGTAACAAAATGAAACATGTATTGAAACAAAACACAGTATAAACTGAGGAGTGAGTCCCGTGAGGTTCATGTGTTTTCTTCACTACGCTGGGAAACTGCTCTCATGTCAAGAAGCATCAGATCAGTGCATGCGCTGCATCGTCCAATCAGTGAGCGAGACACAGTAAGGGGGCGGGGCGAGTGTCTGAGGATTTCATCGAAGGATGGTCTGGTGGTTCCTCGGTTATCGCTCCTCGCTCCTCACTCCTCGATCCTCGGTCCTCCGGCAGAAATAAGAGCCATGGGATGCTACTCAAGATGAAGCAGACAAATCAACTTCCGGTGAGACCAAGGACCGAGGAGCGAGGAAATGAAAATAGTCGACCTGAGACGGGGCCTTGGACATTTATGTGACGCTTTTCCACTCATCTTCCAGTTGTCGGTTTTCCTCTGTTGAAATGGACCAGCTGTGAAGGTGGGGGCGGGGCTTTTATAAGCGAGTAGTGAAACACTTCCGCATAGTCTGCTCTCGTGTATCCTCCCTTTCGTCTCCTCCCTCACCCCTCCTCGACTCCTCCGTGTGCATGTCAGCTATTGGGACCATGGGATTGGGACGTCCTTCAAAATGGTGTGTCTTGATCGATTTCCGGGTCAAGTCCCGGAGGAGGGGATGAGAGGAGTCGAGGAGGGGTATTAGGATGAGGCTTGTGTCTCTCTGGCCGTGTCTCAATTCAGGGGTTGCATCCTTCGAAGGGTGTATTCGTAGACCGCACACGTCACTTCTGCCGAAAGAAGGCTGTCCCAATTTTTTTTAAAGACGAGACTCCTCCGAATGCGGCCCACGAATGCAGCCTTCTTTTCCCGGATTTGAAGGATACATCTGATGTACAATCCGCGGCCTACCATATCCCAGGGTGCAATGCGCGCAGGGAAGAGTGAGTTATTTTCAAATGAAAAGGCTTCCGGTCTCCCCAGCAGAGTGGATTTAAAAGCAGCAGCGAGCGGAGGAATCACTAAGAAATGTGAGTATTGGGTTTTAACTTACTTTAAGGGGCATTAAAACGTACATTTTCGTTAAATAATACGGATACATATGTGACACTAGCTAGCTGGACGTACTGCACTGTTGTTTACACTTATGTTTAATTCAATTCAGAAGTTTACTAAAGTCATACAGAGATCTTGGTTCTGTTATAGATAAGTTATACTTTATTTTGCATAAACAGACCAAAGTGAAAACATTTAGACCGGTATAGCCTACGGTGGGATTTATAAAATGCTACCCTGACGTGTAGCTGCTGTTAGCTTTATTTATTTCTCTGACATGTTCCAATTAGGGCTGCAACAAACGACTAATTTGATAATCGATTAATCTATCGATTAATGAAACGATTAATCGACTATTTGGACTATTACTGTATGCCTTGCACAATCTCTCAAACGCTCTTATTTAGCCATCAACTTTTAGATTTAGCTTGAGGTTGTTTTAGGCATGTGGAAACTAACAATGAAGACAATAAAGATGAATACTTGATTCCAAAATACATATATTATTGAAATAACTTAAATTGTGAACAAAACTAACATTGCTTTTTATTCAAATTAAATAAATAATATTTCACATCAAAAGAAACAACAGTATTTTAACAAATCGTATTAAATAATGTGATGACAGAACTGTAAACAGAATAGCTGAAACTTTAACAAACTAAATAATAACAATAATATATATTTTTATAGCGCCTTTCAGGAAACCCAAGGTCGCTTTACAAGTCGGGTAGGGGGGGGGAGTAGGGGAAAAAAGGCAGACAGGTTAAGGGGGTGGGGGGGAAGTAGCGGACAAATAAACCTATTAAACTAACTATACAGTGGGGAAAGCCTCGGTAAAAAGGTGCGTTTTGAGGGCTTTTTTGAAAATGTCCAGGGTTGGGGCGCTGCGGATTTCGGGGGGGGAGAGAGTTCCAGAGGGTGGGGGATGCCACACTGAAGGCTCTGTCACCAAAAGTCCGCAAATAACTCTGTTACCTCTAATCATTATGTTTGTATAATGTAGTTAGCTCCGTGTGTTGCTGCTAGCATACAGAACACCTGACGTGAAAACGTTACTCGTGGACGCGGCTACAGAGCTACTAGAAAGACAGTGGAACCCGGTGCATTCCTCCGTCTGGATGTGGAGCACTTTTGCTAAATGTTTAGACAAATAGCTCGTGTTACCGCCCTTACGTGCTAAACTCTTATTCCACTTTTGGCAACGAGCATTCTCCACATCGAGACAGGTAAAGTTTAACCACCTCGGAGCGCGTTCTCTCCGCCATCTCCCACGTGTGTGTGTTGCTGCATGTTGCAGGGTGTGTAAACTGCCCCGCCCCCTCGCAAGCAGGCGGGGGAGAGAAAGATCGAAAACACATCATAGACGCATTTGTTTGTCTTTTTGCATATTAGAAACGAGTTGGCGACTAAGACTGCGATATAATGTCTTTGTAGCAATAATACATGACATATTTTTTAACTGTCTCCAGTACCGATACAAAGACCAATAAAGTTAGAGCTTAACGGGCGTAAAACACACGTGATGACGTCACCAACGAATCGACGACTGAATTAGTTGGCAACTAATTTGGTAATCGATTTTAATCGATTAAGTCGATTAGTTGTTGCACCCCTACTTCCAATCGAAAACACATCATAGACGCATTTGTTTGTCTTTTTGCATATTAGAAACGAGTTGGCGACTAAGACTGCGATATAATGTCTTTGTAGCAATAATACATGACATATTTTTTAACTGTCTCCAGTACCGATACAAAGACCAATAAAGTTATTAAAGTTTATTACGGTGGCCCTGAAGTGCAAGACACCACAACATTTCACAAAACACCACAGCATTTCACATTGGACGGAAAGGGTATTCCTTAGGGAGAACACTTCTTGTTTGTGATTGGACAGAGCCAGCCAGAGAAGCACTGCTGTGATTAGGGTGACCAGATGTCCCGCTTTGCGCGGGACTGCACAGCATTTTCCCGACTTTTGGTGCGTCCCGCAAATTGAGACGATGTCCCGCATATTTCATTTTGATTGGCTAAAACGCTTTTCTTTAAAATCAGATTCATCCAATGGCTGTCAAAAGACACAGAAAATGCGATTCTCACAAGAAACATGTCGCTCAAAAAGAGACATCCCACTCTATGAAGACATTCCTCCTCAAACCAAAAAATGATGGTCACTCAGACAAGGTGACAGCAGCAGAAATAACCAGTGTTTACCACGCAGTGCAACACTCCCATTCATACCGGTCACATGACTGGTAACAAGCTAGCGCCGACCATTTCTCCAGACTCTGAGATAGTAAAGAAAATGTCATGTGGTCGTACAAAAGCAGCGTCCATAATAACGGATGTGCTTGCCCCTGCCTCTGTGGAGAGTTGTTTGACAGAGTCAAAGACACCGGTGGTTCTAGGTGACAAAATAGCCCACACACTGTGTGTGTGTGTGTGTGGGGCTGTTGTTGCTGTGATGGACAAAACTGAAAGCTGTTTTATTTGATGTATTATTATGTTTCTGTTCCCTCCTGGCCAGTGTTGGTTTTATTTTATCTATTAATTTATGTTGTGCCTACTTGTACAGGTAATACACTCGTTGAATTAAGAAGATGCATTTCTAAACACTTGAAGTGAATAATGTCTGCTGCCTTGGTTAGCCTTAGTTTACTTTTCTTTATTAAAAAACTGCATTTTGACTTCCCTTTCTGCTCTGTTGTTATATATTTGTTACGGGGTTTTTTTCCGGGGGTTGGGGGGTGCTGTTGAGAGGGTGTCCCACATTGTCCCACACAACCATAGTCCTTGTCCCACATTTGGTTTGTTGGGATCTGGTCACCCTAGCTGTGATTGGTTGTTTTTGTTGCCAGTCAAGAAATGACGCTTCGTGATTGGCCCAACACATCAGCCGTTAGCTGTTAGCACACACTCAGAGCTCACAGCTCCTCATATCTGTTCAGAAACTGGACAAAAGTTAAACAAGTACAAACCACAGACTGTCTGTGTCATGGCGAATACAGTCGCTGCTTTATTTATGTCTGTATGACGTTGTGAGTGGACAGGTTAGTTTAGCCTGATCGATCCGATTTACATGGAGATACGCCCCGCCCCCTCTCCAGCGTCTTGTTTAAATGACAGGAGTAAACACAGAATTAATGCTTTATTAATTCATGGTTTTTAAGGGGCTTATCTCCATGTAAATACTATGGCCGTGTCTCAATTCAGGGGTTGCATCCTTCGAAGGGTGCATTCGCAGACCACTTCCGCCAAAAGAAGGCTGTCCCAATTTTAAAAAAAGACTAGGGCTGAAGTCAAATAGTCCATTTAGCTTAGGAATCTTCCTAACTGAGTGAAATGACCGGAAGTCCCTCAGTGGCAGCCATGATAAGTGGACAACAGGAGTCATTTGGTGGGGCTCTTGGGAAAAAAGGTTGGGAACCACTGATCGAATTCACTGATTCAAACGGCACTTATCAAGGCCGCGACCATGGTTGTAGCACTTGCTACAACCATGGTCGCGGCCTCCGTTCAGTGTGTGTGTGTGTGCTCTATAGTGGCCCGTTCACTGGAGTCCATTTATTGTGTAAATAGCGCATTTAGTGTGTGTGTTTTAACTTCTATATACATAAATACAAATTAGAAGCTGATGGGATCCCCTCTCTCTGTGAGTAACACAAACAAAAATGGCATGTTTACACCAGGCCAGACAGGACCAGAAAGTAAGGTCACGTTTAAACTTACAGTTAACCTGAGAGGAAGCTGCAGAGGACATCATGGGCACGGGAAGGGGGGTGCTGAGGGCGCTGCAGCACCCCCTAGCGGCAGGCAGGCGGTGCGGAGCTCCCCTGTCTGAATTATTATTTGACGGTTATTGCTGCTCCCGCTGTGCATATATGTAGCCAACAAATTCCACACTGTTGGTAAAATAATATTTTACATCTTTGTAGTGTGTGTGCTCGCCAGTGGCGTCGCCTGGCCTGCCCCGAATGATTTTTCTGTCGCCCCGGACAATTCTACCTCAATAATATAATACATTAACCGTACTTTACGTGAACCTCATCATGACATTAGAGAGGACGGCAGGACTGTAATTTCCTGTCTGTCTGTCTGTGTGTGTGTGTAAATAGCGCATTTAGTGTGTGTGTGTTTTAACTTCAATATTTAAAAAAAATGGGGAGCATTCCCCCAAAGAGGAGGTGAGGTCCGCCCCCCACTCTTTACCCCTGCCTATATGCAGTGAGCGGATTATTGAGCCTTCATTGTAACAGTCGCGGGTGCACTGTGTGTTTGCGTGTGGGGTGTTGCAGTATAACACTCCACTGTAGCGCGCCTGGTGTTCGCGCTTGTGTGCGTGCTCTATAGTGGCCGTAATAGTGTTCACTGGAGTCCAGCACCCCCACTCAAAACACCTTCCCGCGCCTCTGGAGGACATGCACAGTCCAAACAGAAGGTGACACTCTTCTCTTTTTGAGTTTAGCTGTTCTTTGCATCCACAGCTGGACAAAAAGCTCACTCCACCCAAATGTTGTTTGTGTGAAAACCTGTGAGGCTGCTGTGGAAATCAAAACGTTGTTTGAGCTAAAGACAACACAAGAAACCCTCTCAAATCCCACTGCATCTGCCTTGAAGATTCTTCTCAACCTTCACCCACCGGCTGCTCCCGTATCACTGATCTTAAATACAACATGGTTTATTCTCATCTCCATGCACACACCCCAGCGAAGACTCTGCTCCCTCTAGTGGCGCAATAGAACAGTGCACGTTTAATAAAGAAAGGGTACTGATAAAAAGGACATTTCAGCTTAAGAGATGCATTGAGTCAGGCACTGGATACTTGCAGCAGAGGAGTACACGCTGTCAGTGTTGCAATATAACTCACCCAGGGTGAAAATGTTATTTATTTTAATCTCATAAAAGGTCTGTTTTGAAAACAAACAAAATCAAAGATACAGAACATTTAAAAGCAAACCATTTTCAAAAGTATATTTACAGATATGATTAGTGCTGATACAACAGGTTAACTGTGTGTTGTCCAGTGTTGGTGGACCTCAACGATCTCCATGCACTGGTCATCAGCACGAACATACAATATTGTGGAATTTGTCACGTAGTATTTAAAGGTCCAAACATGTCAATCAAAATGAAAAGAAGAATGAACACAATGAAGAATCTGCAGCAGCCTGACTTGATGCTGTTGTGACCCACAGCACTGTCGAGTGAAATGATTGGTTTCTTAAAATCCTTAGGGAACAAATCAAAATCACATGATCAAACTGATGGTATGCATTTACAAGAGATGAGAGCATCGATGTCACAAACATGGATGTAGAGGCAATTGATACGGCGTTGTAAATTCATATCAAAGTTACTCAGTAGCTCATGAAGTCCAAACATGTCTGGGTGGATTTGAGTATTTGTAATGGGAAGATGATTGACCCAAAAGGGTGCCCCTCAAAGTCAAAGGAGAAATGCTATAAGGGGACCAGTGGCCACACAACAGACACGGAAGTTGCAATCGGACTGTTTGGCCACTGCTTCTTTCTCCGATGCACTTGCTACAACCATGGTCGCGGCCTTAGTTCATTCTTCTGCAGTCACATGCCATCAGGCGCGAGCACTGGCTCCTAACTGGTGTCCTTTTCTCTCACTCAGTAATAATCTAAACTCACACATGGGTCTGGTGTCACTAACACTAAGAACAACAGCTACATGGTTATGTTAGTGTACTAGTTAGCCAACTCAGAATAACATTAGCATTGTGTTGCTCTAGCTAAGTGGAGCTAGCTCGACTTGTATTGTAGCAGTTGTTGACCTTGCCAGTGCGGTTTGTAGAGAGAGTAGACAGAGACTGTTTGAGATGGAATAGCCTCAAGTCAACCTGCCGCAGAGCAGCCAATAATAACCTATGAACACAAGTCACTGTGTTTTACAAGCAGGTGAGAAAAAAGATGCCTCTTCGGGCACTTTCAGCCAATCTATATTTTAGAGGTTTACCTTTACTACGACTACTGTCGTTGTCATTGTTGCATGTTTCATACTTTGCATATCTTAGCCTATTCATTACTGTACATATCTAGTGACGCCTATTCATATCAGTGCCTTAGCCGATTCATATCTTTCGCTTCGGTTTATTCTACATTTAGATGTATTCTATACCCGTTAGGATCTGCTCCTGCTTTTCAGCCCTCACAGACCAGCGCTCTTCAACTGTCTCCATGTTGTTCTGGTCAGAAGGCTAAGGGGCCTCGGACGAGACATTATTCAGAGGAGGACAAATTAACCGACTCACCCTTTCTTTGACCACCTTCTCTGTTTCTAATGTGTATCCATTGGCTAGCCGTTTGGAAACACACTTCAGATATAGCACACGAGAAAGGTCTATGCCTTTTTTTCTTAAAAAGGCGAGAGAAATTAGCAAAATACAAAATGGCAGGGATTGTCCCTGTGCTGCCTGAGATTACTGTGACAGCATGCATGGTAATACATGATAGGCTTCTCTCTTTCCCATGATGATGCTGCTGCTGCTGCTGCTGCTGCTGCTGCTGCGTGGGGATCAGCCCGCTGGCCACCAGTAGAATAGAC
The DNA here is from genome assembly GCA_036324585.1 of Champsocephalus esox. Taxonomy (NCBI): domain Eukaryota; kingdom Metazoa; phylum Chordata; class Actinopteri; order Perciformes; family Channichthyidae; genus Champsocephalus; species Champsocephalus esox. The sequence goes on along the minus strand of CM070495.1, from coordinate 1,987,735 downwards.
GTCCTATAGTGGCTGCTCCATTTTGTATTTCAATGAGCTCTAACCAAAGTCCAAATGTGCAGATCAGGGATCGCACTTTTCTAAAGAACCACTGATCCAAATAACTTGTTACAGTAAGTCAATACGTTGTTTGCACTTCTGGTTCATCTTGAGAACCTAAACTGCTTTTTCAGCACATGTACCAGTGCACTGACAACGAGCGCAGAGGTGGAAGGGAAAGCAACATGTGTTGTGCTTGTGTCTGTGATTCTCTCCACATACAATCAGGATGAGACATTATTTGATATAATGGCAGCCGTTTGTCCTACTTGAATAAACTGGCCCTTGGACCTAAGGGGCAGTACCTGTACCAGGTGGCAGTGAGATGTGTCCCAGCTCTCTCTTGAAAAGGCACTGGAGCGTACACACACTTCAGAGTGGCACGGGGGCCATGATTGGCTGGAAGGTTAGAGGGCGCGGAAAACACCACTGTCATAGCAAATACTAGTCATGCGAATGTGAACTAAAAACAGTGACTTTAAGAAGGAAAAAAGGCATTTTGAAATAAAAATGACTAATACATACAAAATAACATTAATAACACCATTTAAAATAATGAGATGAGTTTCAACTATCTCATCAAATATTTCCCAAATTATCAGTTCATTGGTATATTTTACACAATATATTCATATTGGTTTTTTATCTATTCAATATTGGGCTTCAGAGTGTACTGTGTGGACCGGCACGCGAGACATGACGAACAGGAACAGGTATGGCTTCCGTCTGAACTGTGAGCCCCACATGTCAGTGATGTCTGCATCTATAGACCGTACATGACCTGCGCTAAACTAAAAGGCCAATAGGGAGATCGTATATGTATATGTAAAATATATTCTGAGGCTGCAAAAATATAATGTTGTGCTGATATATGAGGCCAACAGTGGCCTTAACTCAGATGGTGTCCATCAGGCACTAGCCAGTGTTCACCATACCTGATGACTACCTTAATCAGAAATACTGTATTTTTTTATTAAGTTATTGTTTTGTGAGAAACAGCTTTTTGCTCCCTTTCTATATGTTCAGCTTAACTTGATGGGTGCCTTTGAGAAACACAGAGTCTTCACTCCAGTGCACCCTGTTCAAAGTATTCTAAGGTCTACGCTCTAATGAACCCCGTTGAGGATGTGATTGCGCAGCAGTTCCTGATCCTGGTTGTGCAGGGTGGGGTTCACGTCCTCGTCCCTCAGCTGGGCGTTCTTCCTGATCTCCTCCAGGGAGTAGTCCTGCAGCAGGCTGCCGTTCTCATAGACGGTCACCAGCAGGTCCTGAAGACACACAGAAGTCACTTTAGTTCATGCATGCAAATGAGTCGACGCTGATGTTAAACAAGCGACTGCCTGTTGCTCCTGGCCAAGGACAGGTTCCTTGAACACACCGTGTCATCACGTGGTGTTCTGTTCAGGGTTCTTCACCTTTTCCAAAGTCAAATTCAAGCATTTTCAAGGTGCATTTTCCAGCTTTTCAAGCATCTTACAGCTGTTGTAAATTACATATTTATATACACATACTTATACTCAAATGATTATTTCCCTACCTCACATTAAATCAGTTCTTTATGCTATAAACAACCAAATGTGTGTTTCGTGATAGCCTTCTACACGAGGATGAAAAGAAAACTAAGTTTAATATTTCAAAATTAGTAATCTGTACGTAGACTGGGCCTCCCATATAACCTGGCTGAGCCAAATAACTTTTCAATACATTATTGATTACTATTTTTGAGGTACTTTTAGGTTGGCAGTAAACATAAGTCAGCGGTACATGGTGTACTTCTACTCATTACAGTTCAGAGGTACATGGTGTACTTCTACTTCTCTACAGTTCAGAGGTACATGGTGTACTTCTACTCCACTACAGTTCAGAGGTACATGGTGTACTTCTACTTCTCTACAGTTCAGAGGTACATGGTGTACTTCTACTCCTCTACAGTTCAGAGGTACATGGTGAACTTCTACTCTACTACAGTTCAGAGGTACATGGTGTACTTCTACTCCTCCACAGTTCAGAGGTACATGGTGTACTTTTCCTCCACTACATGTATTTAACACCTTCAGTTACTTCACAGATCTGGATGAAGGATGTGAAATCAGACTTTAGTTCCACCTGGAGTAAATCCACCAGCTACCCTGCAGTCTACAAAGTACTTCAGACTAGCTGCACCTTCACCAGCTACCCTGCAGTCTACAAAGTACTTCAGACTAGCTGCTCCTTCACCAGCTACCCTGCAGTCTACAAAGTACTTCAGACTAGCTGCACCTCCACCAGCTTTGAGGACACTTTCATGATCAATCATTATAAAACATATCATATATATTATTCTGAAATGGACCAATCTGCACAACGACTACTTTTACTGTCTTTCACTATATTTAGATGAGAATACTTTTCTACTTTCACTTGAGGAACATTTTGAATGCAGGACCTTTACTGTAACAGAGTATTCCTACACTCTGGTACTTCTACTTTTACTCAAGTACAATATCTGAGTACTTATTCCACCTCTGGTAGTGTATTAGTCTGAATTGTAGCCACAAAATCACAGAGCTGCATAGAAATAGACTCACAATGGTAACAAGTAGAAAATAATATTTACAAACGTGCACAATAATTTTAGGTAATGCTACTCAAGACACCTGACTTATACACCTCCAAAGGAAGACTGTGTTCATTCTACAATTACCATTAAAGCTAAATGTAGTTTTACTTGTATAATACTTCAATTTTATATAAAAGACAGTTTGTTTTCAAATAAACAAAGTCTTGGCTTTCAGAATATTAAACTTGTTTCGGCAAATTCAGATGATAAATACAACTTTGAAGCTTCGGCATAATTACAAGCAGAGAACGGAACACACACACACACACACACACACACACACACACACACACTTCGATAGAGCAAGTCACATTTGGTTTAGGCACGAAACAAACCACCAGTAGAAATACATTGCTTTCAAAATCGCTCTGTGTCGAATCAATAGATTATATTTTGTGACTATAACACGCGTTGCTTCATCCTCTGAACACCACACGATGGCGAATGTAACGCACATAACATAGGTACGCTCCTCTGAAGTGATTGTCCCCTGCAATTATTATTATCCCTCATGGAGTTCGCTATTCAGCTCGCTAACATTAGCTTAAACAAATGTAACATGCAACGTTAGCCTAATATAAAATGCTCTACTCCGGCGTACCTTTCATGGCTCGTCAGCGCAGACTCTCGCATCGTTATGTTGCAAACTTTGCAGGAGGCTACTCGTGGGCTTGACCCTCGTCTTAGCCATGGCTTGTATTTGTCTTCTGCTAGCCAACGCTCGTTGAAACGGCAGCCTCCTGGCACACAGTCATCTATCTCTCATCAGAATGCCCAGGTCACAGTAACACAAACACTTGCAGGTCGCGCGCATAGCGCGGGAAGGTACAGTGGGGCTGTTTTATGTAGAAGCGAAGCAATTATTTTCTTTTAATCTAAAAAGCGAACTATTCAGTCAGACAGCAATTTATTGTAAAAGTAAAGCATTTACATTTTCAAGCACTTTATCTCAATTTCAAGCACCATTCCCAAAATTCAAGCACTTTCCCAACCTTGAAAACACCACGTCAAATTTCAAGCATTTTCAAGGATTTCAAGCACCCGTACAAACCCTGACTGTTGACAGAGAGCCCTTCAAATATTGCAGCACCCATAAGGAGCCGTACACATGCGCAGTGTTTGCCTGGCTGTGTCTTTAGTTGTAAGCACAGTGGCGATCTGTTGTTGTTAGCATCTGGTTAGCTAGCTATGCTAACACATTTAAAGAGCTTTTGTACAACCAGGTGGAAGAGAGCTCTCTCCTGAGAGGCTCACATAGCCTCAGCTCAGTGAGGTTAAGGCACACCTTGATATGATCATTGGTTATACAAAAAATAAGAGAATAAAGTAAACGGGTATAAAATACTATAGGACAGTAAAAAAAGATCTTATTAATAAACAAGAATACAGTTTAAAAGGCGAGTGATTTGTAAAATATCCATAAAGAAAAATAAATCTGCTATCATTAAACCAACACATCCTCACTCCCAGGTCGGCCTATGTTGACGTTATGTCAAGTCCCCTGCCGGCTTTTTCCAACGCAAGGGGGGGGGCCTTAGCGTCCATTTTCAACGCCAGGGGGTGGGCCTTAGCGTCCATTTTCAACGCAAGGGGGGGGGCCTTAGCGTCCATTTTCAACGCAAGGGGGGGGGCCCTTAGCGTCCATGTTCAGCTTTCCGGGATGTCCATGTGCTTCTATGGACGCTCATGTAAGCACGGCATTCGTTTGTGTCAACTGCCCTTAAAGGCAATGAAGACACTACACTACCCAGAATCCCCAGCTATCGTTTGGCCTACACCATGTGCTCTGTTTGACGTCACGTGATTTCTCCCTGCAGAAAAAGAAAACATGGCCGAACTTCGTTTTATTCTGGGTGTAAAATGCCTATTTTAAAGTTAGTTTGGCCATTAAAATGCGTTTTGATGTCATTTGATGCGAGAAATATGAGTTGTTATTTCAGATTATGTGTGCAGTGGATGTACATGATCTTTAGTTTGCTAGTTATTACGAAGATTACTTCAGGAAATTGCGTCCAACGTTTTCATTGTTACCAAGGTGGTTGCTAGGGACGCTGCTATCGATATTATTTCTGTTATGTTCTGTAACTGTTTAATGGTGTTATCTTTATTGCTACCCCCTTCCCCGTCAATGTATAGTGTTGGTCCACAGCCTAAACATATTAGTTTAACACAATCCGCATCTAAAGATACGTTATTTTCCCCTGTGCAATTCCAGTCTCACATCTCACAGCACATCGTCATTAACAAATACCGGAAACAGACCGAAAATATTTTTAAAAAATAAAATAATACCTTATTCCGAGTGCTCTTGCTTTTCTCTTTGAAAGTCATCACATAACGGCATTGTAATACACGGTTCGGCTGCATTACATATTACATATCTGCCGCAGTTCTGTATTTATAGCCCTGATGAGAAGACAAAGATGAGGAACTGAAAACGTGACGTGGATCATAAATATATCAGCCATTAAACAACATCTTACATTTCTTTTCACACATTACGTCTCCTTGCAGTATCAACACTAATTCGGCTCACTTTTATATTTGATCCAATTGGTAGATAGGCTGTATTTACACCATAAAGGTGCACACCTGATATAAAGAGACACCTGGTGGTTAAAGCACGTTATTGAATTTCATTATTTTTATTATTAGATATTAAAAGAATCCCTATAAAGAATATTCATTACTCGTTATTCTCTACTAATAGTTAATTAAAGACTGTATATAATGACTATTTTGCACATCCCGTTCAAGATTTCAAGATGTTCTAAGGTTTATTGACATATCATATAGGCCTACACAACTGTGGTGTAGTTCTGCACTGAATGAAAAACTTGGGTCGCAGGTTCCTCAATAGTGCATTACAAGACATCTATCAATATGTGTGCATACCTCCAGCAATGTTAACTATGTTGTATGTATACTATGATGTAACGCAAATGTTCCAACTTGGGATCAATAAAGTATATCTTATCTTAAGCTGATCGATGGCTACTGCCATATTTGCAAAATGTGCCTCTGAACCTTGACAAGTGCATGTTTCAGGCTTATCAATTAATGTAATGTAATGTAATGTTATCAATTAACAACAGGAGGGGTCACAAACATAAGTCCAGCTGTTAAATAAAGCTCTTCTGACCTTAGCTGGCGTGTGGGTATATATATTAATGCTGCCCATTGTGGGCACAAGCAATTTACACCCATTTATTAATTATATGTTTTAAATATGAGTGTTTCCTGTCCCCTAAACCTCCAGGGATGTACACAGTTTAATACTGGCAACTTCTTATTATGGGAAATACGAACACGTCTTTTAAAACTACAACTCCCAGTAGAGACGTGCCATAGAGAACATGTTGCGAAACAGAATAGCCAGCATGTGTAGTTCTGGGGACAGGGGTTGGGGGAGGGGGGGGACGCGGTGGACCCGTTCAAATCCAGTTTTGAACAGTCTGCCGTGGTTCCATCCCATTTCAAGTGCTGTTCGAGGCTCGGTAACCCTCGGAGCACACTCTCCAATCACAGAGCTTGAGGACGATCACGGGGTTTGCCAAACAGAGCACATGGTGTAGTCCAAACGATAGCTGGGGATTCTGGGTAGTGTAGTGTCTTCATTGCCTTTAAGGGCAGTTGACACAAACGAATGCCGTGCTTACATGAGCGTCCATAGAAGCACATGGACATCCCGGAAAGCTGAATATGGACGCTAAGGCCCCCCCCCTTGCGTTGAAAATGGACGCTAAGGCCCCCCCCCTGGCGTTGAAAATGGACGCTAAGGCCCCCCCCCCTGGCGTTGAAAATGGACGCTAAGGCCCCCCCCCCTTGCGTTGGAAAAAGCCGGCAGGGGACTTGACATAACGTCAACATAGGCCGACCTGGGAGTGAGGATGTGTTGCATTAAACACACACACACACACTCACCTCCTCCGGCTTGCCTGCCCCTCTCTCTAGTGTCTCGAGCAGGCCGTCAGAGTTCCTCCTCAGCAGCAGGCGGCCCCTCTTGGAGCCTTTGGACGGGTCGGTCACCGGCTGCTTGTAAACGTCCATCTGGTAAACACATGCCAGCTAGTTACATAAAGTCCACATGCTTGTAAGAATATAGAAAACCAGTCGGTGTGAGGCTTTCTGTGTCTGCGGTCTTTGTGTGGATGTTCTATAGATAATGTAATATTAAAAGGTCATGGTTTTAGCAACAAAGTGCTTTATTACAGAGCCCCACGGGCAAGTAGGAAGGACAGCAGCTTTACGGTAGACACTTACTTTATTTCTCAGAGTCTTGATTTTGTAGTTTTGCCATTAAAACCACTTCCTTGATGAAATGGATGAGCATAACAGAAATGATCAAAAGCACTAAGTTCTTTAGTGATTGCATTAACTTGCCCTTTTTGATAAACGTGCCCGATGAGACTGTTGTTTTCATCGTGTGCCTCACATGCCTTCATTTAGTCTATCCTTTTACCAGGCATATTCATGTGTTGGAGGTCATCCGTTACACTCAGTTAAAGGTGGGGTAGGTACGTTTCAGAAACCGGCTCCAGATACACTTTGTTATATTCCATGGAATGCTCTTACCATCCCGATAGCAATGAATATCTGAAGTGCTTTGACAAAACATCCATAAAAAAACACGTCATCTGTGGAAGCCGTGACACTGTAGAAAGCACGGCGATTGCCGCCCTGTCTGTCAGCCTTCCATCTCGTGCACGCACACATGTATCTCGTGCCCTAATCGGCCGTGCATTGCGCGTTCGTGTGTGTTGGAGGAGGAGCTCTGTAAGGAAGTCTGGAGGAAGGGGCGGATTCTTTTCGGCTGCGTACTTTCACATTTTAGTGCCCTCGAGCCAGTTTCTGAAACTTACCTACCCCACCTTTAATGCAGGTTGAAAGTCCCCCCCCCACATACCCCCTTCCCCTCAGTCTCCACATAGCTGCACTTGAAGGCACAGCTGAGTGTGTCTCTGTTGAGTTTCTGGAGCAGGGAACTGCCACAGCCGAAGAAGACGTTCTCAGCACTCCAGCCTTCAGCACTCAGCTTCGTGAGAATCTACAGGAAACAAAATAAAATGGGTTTGTTCACTTCACGTTTTATGTAAATATTTGGAGAAGGACAGTGGAACTTTAAGTGCTCTGCAGTCAAGATAACTGCAACAATGTGTCTTTTAAAAGGATAGGGTTGGCCATTTAAAAAATACAATCCTTTTTTTCTATAATTGATGACAAAAAAAACTTAAGTGGGTTTCAACAGAGATATGCTCCGTTGTAAAGAAAATCATACAATTTGAATACAAACAAAAAGAAAGGAGGGAAAATAACCTGGTTCAGAGTTTGTGCCATTATCTGTCTGAGTTTCGTCCGTCAGCGTTTGAGCCGAGGTCTTGGATACAGTGATGACCTGAGTCACAGCTTCATAGTAAGAGAGCAGCCGGGTCAGAACAACCGGAAACTAAATCATCTTCATCCTCTGGGCTGGGATACCAGTGTTTGCCCAATCCCAACAACGAACCATGGAGTACCTTGTACAATGTCACCATGACAACACGATGATAGTCAGCACGGCCATCCCCCCAAACTCATTTGAAGCGTCTCAGTTTCACTGTACATTATTCCAATGTTTCACTTTCATTCCTCTACAAATCAGTGAAAAGGAGCAAGCCTGCCGTCTGTCGTGGGCAGTGATCAAAAAGGTACGACTCAAACGACAAACGGAGGGAATATAAGGAGAATATACACTAGATAAGATTTGAAAGAAAAGTCAAGATGAACCCGGACCATGACACCCAAACGTTTCCTCACCTCTTCCACCGAGACGAGGTCGATACCGTCTCCCTGAATGATCCGCAGGTAGGAAGGCAGGACCTTGAACCCCACAGAGTTCAGAGAGCAGCCAAAACGCTCCCCAAGAATCTTGATGACCTGAAAGTGGCATTTCAACGGCTTAATTTTGGAGTTAGTTTCACACACGTTGGTTTCCAAGTGGACGCAGTAAACATCTTACAACGATTAATAAACACTTCATGAGTACAAGGGATCAGGGTTACGTTGTGCCCGGGCTGTCTGCGGCGGCGCGCGCTACAACACCTGTATCTCGGTTTATTCAAGGCATTCATTTTGTTATTCAACAGTATTGTTGTTTTATAGTTATTTGTTATTATAAATAACCCAATTTATGTTCTTTGAAATTGAGTGTGCCAGTGTCATTTGGCTTGGGTTCCTATTTTGTATGGACATGCTTTTATTTTGAAGGCGAGTTAGCGCTGTTGACAGGAAGTTGTTGTTGCTATGGAAACAACGTGAAAAGGAGTGGAGATTAACGGAGCAAAGTCAAATCTACATATAAAGACGGAGAAAGTCAAGGATAAAGTTTATGGTTAAGTGTTAGCGCCCCCGAAGAGGCACACACTCTTACGTTGATATTGGAGATTTCAATAAATTCAAATTTCGAAAAAAAAGAATATCCGAATAACGAAATTGAAAACCGAATAGTAGGCCAACGAGCGAATATTCGGGTACAGCCCTAATATGCGTTGACTTTATTTTTGAACAGCAGATCTCTGCAACGGGCTATAGTTTGCCGGCTTAGTGAGCGTGTGTCTCTGCTCCGACCGTGAGCTGTTCACCGCAGCCCCGGACCTCGCTGCGGCTCCTCAAGAGTCGGCAGCAGCACCCCCAAAACACCCGAGCCGTTGCAGCAGTTGCTTTAGGATTTGGCTTCATATACAGCCCTTAAGGTGAACATAATTATACTAATGTGTAAGACTGAGGGGCTGTAAAACCAAACTAGTCCTACATTATGCTCGTGTCCCTTTTTCTTTTGCAGGTGCAATATTCACCCATCATTTAGTGCGTATCAAGTCTCAGAATTTAGATGTAAAGGAAAGACGACAAAAGGTGGATCTTTTGGAAAGTAAAGTTGGGAGTATTATGCTCCGAGTATGAAGGAGACGGAAGTCTTTTGAGATTCCTCTCAGACCTCTCATAATAAACTTCAGTCTTTCTACTTTAGGTTTCGAGCTCAAACTAGAATGACAACTTCAGTGTGTGTTTCACCTCGATGAGGGTCTCTGCGGGGTCTCCAGAGTCCGGCCTGATGACCAGGCAGGAGTCCTGGCTGCGCTCCATCACGCGCTCCTTCAGCTCGTCCCCCCAGATGTGTTTACAGGCGTGAAAGATGTCGTAGCTGTCACTGACTACAGACACCGGCCCCGAGGAGAACTGGTCCAGGACTCGCTCAAACGCCTCCTTCTCTCTGCTCCTCCCCCAGGAGATGATGGTACTGCATTACAGGAAGTAATGAGCACGGTCAGTGGGGCTGGAAATACTCATGCAGCTCGTTCTTCAATTTGATGTCAATGTCATTAACGGTGTTTCCTCATATACAGTCAACGACTAAGACAATATTAAACAGTTCATGAAGGATATTATTTTGATTAATTATGATGTATACTTTAAGGTGCAAGATGTACTTGTATGGTGGCAAGAAAAATGTCAATCCTTTGGAATAACCTTCATTTATGTATAGATTATTATTTTATTTTTTTAAAGGTCTGATCTTCACCTAAGTGAGAAGCTTCACTTACCTGTTCTACCGGTTAATGGGTGTGTTCAACAAAGACATGAAAGATTATTAATGTGTGTGTGTTATTAACACATTGTGCTGTAATTGCGACTTGAATGAAGATCAGATCACATGTTATGACATGAATAAAATCAGCCCGTTCCAAAGGGTGCACATACTGTCCGTGTGTTATACCTGTGCTCCGCTGCGGGAATGGAGAAGCCGGCCATCGGGCAGCTGTAGTAGCGCTGAGCCATCAGCAGCCCAGCCACGGTGTCTGTACTGCAGAAATTAACCAGGTGGGCCGCTCCCCCCAACGCTGCAGACTGGAGGAGGAGGAGGAGGAGGAATCACTTCACTGCTCAAATGGCTTTCTTCCATTCATTCAAAACAAGTCTCCTTTAAAAAGGTTCATGATTCAGCAACCATCAATCAGACACAGGAAAATGATACCCAGTTTGTTTCTGTGGATGTGTTGTTGTTGTTGGAGTACACTCCGTTCAGCTTGAGGAATGATTGTCAGAGTTACTTCCTACACTGTATTATAAACACTGCTCTGACGCTCCTCTGCCTCCATGTTGTTCGACAACGGCTGCCTGCTTTTTAAAACATGTCACGTCAAACTTTCAGTTGAAAGCAGGTCCGATAACAATTGTATTTTAAAATCCCTTAAGCGCTGTTCAAGAGATTAAGAACAACTTTACATTCCAGCCTCATGCATATTATGCAACGCTTTCCTTCTGACTTTGAGTTCTCTCAGTGTAACCTTTGTGCCTTGAATCCGTGACGGGTCCACGAAGCCCAACAGCAGTCACTCTGTAGCGTCAGCATGCGTAACCACAAAGTGGAGATCACGAGGTGATCATTCGGTACTTCCTCTGTGGAAGCACCCACCAGGGACATGGGACTCCAGGGGCTCTCGTGTCCTCTGTGACCGTGACCGTGACTGTGACTAAGGAAATGATCTTGGTGTAAACCCAGTACCTGTAAACCCAGTACCTGTAAACCCAGTACCTGTAAACCCAGTCCAACACGGTGCAAGAGACGGGACTACAATGAGAGACTGTTAGCGTATCACTAAAGAGAGTGTTGCTGACCTCCTGTGAGGAGACTCCTCTGTAGCCAAAGTCATGCAGTTTCAGGTCCAGACCCTCCAGGCTCCCGGAGGTGGCCTTCAGGTGCTTGGCCAGGATCTTCTTAAACTCCCTGGAGATGGTGGCTACTGTGATGGGATACCACATCTGGACCAGCATGGTCTATAGTTGACAGAGGGGGAGGGGGTTATGGGTTTTGGAGAGAACAGATGGCAGTTGTTGCAAAGACAGAAATGGAGGATACAGTGAGGGTGATCAGCTGGCAGGTCCAAACGGGTCACCTAACACATTAGCTATCTAAGCCCCTATCTGGAGACCTTTTGAACAAAGTGCTGGTGAAAGGTTCCAAGGAGGCTACTGGCCCACAGAAGAGTCCACAATGTTTTACCTTCAAAGTAGTTAAAAAAAATAGTAAGAATTGCAGTACTTTGCTTAACTTATATAGGTCAACGTAAAAGTAACATCAAGAGGTCTTTCCTCCCAACAGTAAGAGTAAGTCGTGGTGAACAGTAAAGGGATCCTGGCACACCGTGTGTGGTGTACCTCAATGTAGTTGGTGAGCCAGTAGAAGTCTGGGTCAGTGTTCTCCACGGTGAAGAGCACGTTGCCTCTGGGAACGATCCTTCCCTCGGGGACAGCTTTGATCCGGATAGGAAGACGCCCATTGTGTTTCTGACGTAGCAACAAGCACATTTACTTCAGGGTGGATGGATAGAGATCGATCTTCAGCTGAACATATGTTTCTATTAAACTGTCCATTTTCAGAATCATTGATTATTCGTGTAATCATCACATTCATTTTCCCACTGGGAAATACAGAGCTCACTCTAATGCCTTGATATACTGGTGGATGTTTTATCTGCAGTATCTCCAGAGCAGAGATCCTCGGAGGAGCGTGCACTGCAGGGTAGCAGTTACACACCCTTGAATTGTTTTGCACTTTGAGTAAAGTTAACCTCTGGCATGATGATGATTTCAGTGCTTCAGTAAACATAGAAATGTACTTACTTTGTTACATTTCACACTAAAGGGTAAGGGTAGGGTTTCTGCTGGGTAAGGGTGGAATTAGTAACTATGCGGTTCCAGTAACCACTGTATGTGTTGACAATATGCTGTGTGGGCAACTGTAGCTCAGGGGGGTTAGTCCGCTGATCTGAACATCATGGGGTCAGCAGTTAGATCCCACCTTCTGACAACATGTGTCCTCAGCCCACATTGCTGCCGTAGGGGCAGTCTGCAGTATCAAGGGTATTTAGGCTGCTTTGGATAAAAGCGTGAGTAGATAATAATGTAATGTGTATGTGATGTGTGAACCATGGCGACCCGTGCAATAGGCCACTTCCAGTGATGTACAGTGATGTTCCAAAGCTCTGCGGCAGGCCTCTCAGCTGTTGGAAAGCCACTGTACATCAGAGCTTCCAGTGGCTTCTTGCTTACTTTACGTATACCTCAAGAACTTTCCTCCAGCTCTCCTCGTCAAACACCGACTGCTTGAAGTGCATCTGGTAGAACAGCTTGGCTTCTTGAATCTTGTCCTCTGTGATGACTTGGCCTGAATAGAACACACCAGGTTACTCCAACCGCGCTCGCATGCAGGACATAGAAAGGATGTACTCACCATCCAGAACCCTGGCAAGCCCGCGCTACCGTCACCTTACATGAAAGTGTACCATCTCATCTCCCGTTTGTTTCCAGGTAAGGTTGGACTTATTCAAACATTGGGTACCACTTCACAATAAGACCACCCTGACAAAGGGTTTACCAATAGTCTGCAATTCATTTATTAATTAGGTTGTGAACACTTTATAAATCCTTCATAAGCTTTTACAAGACCGGTTGCTTGCCAAATAGTGAGCCCACATGTATCTGTAAGTCTTATATTGGCTACTTAGCTTACTTCGTCTCCTTCATCAGCCAGCATCCTCGGTATCTGTTGCTCACTGAGTTGATTCTCGCTAAGTAGCCAATATAAGGCTTAGTCATCTTGCCAAGTAGTGAGCCTGTGTTGATGTATGTTAGAAGTGGATTATAAATGGTTCTTAATGATTAATAAAGTGTTTACAACCTAATTAGAAACCCTTTATAAGGGTAGTGGTATTGTAAAGGGGTACCACACGTTGTAACTGACATGTTGGGGTGTGGACAGCATGTGTGCAGCAGTTTAAACACAAGGCACTGCATTGTCTCATGTTCTTGTAACACTCATTATCATTTCTCTCTTCTTTCCTGTATCGTTCTGTCAAATCATTTCTTAGATCAGAGGGGAGGATGCGAACGTACCTAGGAGGTATTTCTTCAGCAGATACTGAAGGCCAAAGAACACGCACTCACTGAACTGTGAGCCTTTCTTGCGTCTGCATTCGAAGTAAGAGTAGATCTTGCTGACATTTGGAGGATACTGCTTGTAGTGTGTGATCTGAAGGACACAAAACAGACATGCCAAGCATATTTAAATGATTTGAAACACGTGCAATGTAAGTCTCATGTAATGAACCCTTATTATAGGAAATACTAATAGATCACTTCATCACACCAGAGTTGTATTGTAAAATGGAATCCAAGAGAACTCCAGTATGCACACCACCAAGCTGAAAAGCATAGGAGCGTGATGTCTGCGTGAGTCTGCGTGGTGTCTGCGTGGTGTCTGCGTGGTGTCTGCGTGGTGTCTGCGTGGTGTCTGCGTGGTGTCTGCGTGGTGTCTGCGTGTGCAGTGAACATGTTTCCTGGATCCACGTGGGAACATAAGACGGCAGTTTCAAGTACAAGTCTCTCGTTGTGCTCCTACAGCTCTAATTGAATAATCAACCTCAACAACCACTGGCTCAATTAGCTTCAAGAATACATTTTTCTGCTTCATCCTGTCCCCTATTTCACTTTCTGCTCCTTTTCCCCTTTTCTATCTTCAAGAGAACAAACACAGAACGTTACAAAACAGGGAAACTCAGGCCTCTTTACTGGAAGCAATATTAAGATTAGTCATGTATAAGATGACAATACCATTATGTAAGTGAAAGGAAAGTCGAGGAGAGTAGAAAAGTAGTATTTGAATGTCTTTTATTGAAATGAGCATTGGAAAGTCCACACATGATGTTCTTGAAAAGTCATTCTTTGGCATGTCAGCGTTTCTATTGGGAATCCTGGCCAACCAGAGGAGTCACATGAGCTATAGAGTCCAAGCTCCTTTTGGTGTTCGTCTGGAGTATGGCATGGAGGAGGGGTACTTTCAGCTATTCTCACAACGTGCACATGAATGAGTAAGACAGACTCTGGAACCCCCTGCCACCACACATCTGATTCCATAACAACATTCAAAACCCCCCTGTTCAAACTGGCATTCTCTTTATAGACTGTACCCTGTGTCTTTCTGTACTCCATTTCCTGCTGTTTGTCTCGTCTTACCCCGGCTGACGTTTCATTACATCACTGTTAATGTTCCCTATATTACCCTATGCCCTGTAAGGTGTATGAAAGGCGCCCTCCAAATAAAATGCATTATTATTGTTATTATTATTCATCTGACCAACTAAGAGGATTTAAGAATATCTGTATGGTCGGTAAGATCCTGATGAACCATTTCATTTAAACCGATGCCAAGAACTGCTGGATTTTAAAAGCTGCTAAAGAAATGAATATACTGTTCGTTACATTTCAGATGGAGACCACATTGTGTAATTGTATTTAATATTCCTATTTCCAATGCACTCGTTTACTGCGGTTATCCATAAACAGACACACAAAAGATCTTGTTCAACATAGCCATTGTTTGGTGTGAGCAGAAACCTAGTTTTAGAGTTAAATGACCACAACAATTGATTTGTAGTTAACTTAGGAAACTTTGCATATTTAAGTGTTGAAGTGCTTTTTCACTTATTTAACAAATCACATGGATGGCACAATGCTGTATTGTACTTCTTTATATTTTTCCTACATTGCCCATTAAAAATGCTTTGCGCTGGTCTCGGTGTATTTAGCTGAAAGAAAGATATCAAATGCAATACATTATTACATCTTTTTTTTTAGAAACACTAGGAAAGTGGATCTGATCAATCAAAAAAGATTGGATCTCCTTTCAGGACTGGTGGCACACTGAGGGGCGTGGCCACTCCATGGACCCTGTTTTCGAGGTGCAGAAAGGATGATGTAACCGACGGGACATCCTCGTCAATATTCACCGTGTTCTTTGAAGAGGTCGCACCCACAGGTGTGGTTAAATAGTTTTACATTTGCTGCCGACCTGAGGGTGAGCTTGGTGTTACAGGTTAACTTTCCCTTATTACTGTGTAACTGCGTTTACATATGTTTTTATATCCCTGGGGATGCATTCACAACATGTTTGAGAATAAGCTGATTGAGCTCGAATAGTGGCACTTAGCCTAAAAGTGAGTCGAGGCTTAGAAGTGAAACCCTGAAGATAGAAACCTGATCGAGTCAATCCCAAAATGGTTCCGATTCTACGGTCTGTTGCCAAGTTTCTTAAATATCTCATATTATTTGATATTGATGAAAGAATCCTGTGGCTGTGCTGCGGCTATGGACATAGTTCCAGGAGTCGTTGTTGCTAATAAACAGACTGTTCGGTCATCATCCAGACCTTTGCCATTTGGCTGCAGTGCAAACCTTTGAATGACATCTGACATTTAACTCTCCTGAGCCGCGCAGAAGCTGCTGTATAGACTAACACAGCATGCTTAAGCAGTGGACTGACTCACTTCTCCATATAGATTCAAGGTTGACTAAAATGAAAATTAAAGCTAAATGGCCAATACAATGTTGGACTGTCGGAAACACAAAACTACACCTTACTGCATTGTAGTAAAAAAGGGTTTACATATGGATGTAATTGCGACTGTTAACACACTCAACTCTTTTAATGCTGCACATTAAGAATGAAAGACACACAGTCGGACTGGGTTGGTAAAAGCTTTTGGGGGATTTTCACCACTGACTGATAAGCCAGCACATGTTTGGTATTTTATTCACAAAAGGCTATTAATGTACTCGCATAATTTAGTAACATACTACCATACTACCATACTGATGCCCCTAGCTTGAACCTTGCAGATGTGACATGTCGCCTAACTTTACTGAGCACAAGTTACACTACATCATATCAGACTGTATATTGTTATAGTCTATGATATCAACACATTCTGCCCAAGCACTGCACAGTAAAATATGCTGAAGACCGGCAAATCTAAATCTCTCCGGTCAAAATGTCGCTTGTCGTTTAGGTGTCCTTTGACACGCAGGCAGTTATATCGTTAGCTAGAACTAGCTAGATGTGATCGATATAGAGAGAGATCAGAGATCCGATTGTGATGCGGAGCAAAACACACACTTCAAGTTAGATCATCACACTATTTTAATTACCTCTCAAACTACCTAAACTAGTTATAAATATGTTTATTTTGACTGTCGGGTCACTCATTACTGGATCAGCCAGCTGCATGAGACGGATACTGACTGGCTGTCAGGAGAGGGGGAGGAAAAGAGAGGCTCCACATATTATTCTTATATTATTATATAGAGTCCTTATTCATTTGTTTTAAAGCTCAATAAATAACAAAGAATACCTCTGACCGGCACTTTTCTAATTTTGTCCGAAATATTTCAACATTAACGGACATGTTGAAAGACGAGAACAAATTCTAACGGAAACTCTGCCGCACGGTTCTGTATGTACTACAGCGTCTCCAGCGGGCCGAGCGGTCTCGTGTGGACCGACACGTTTATTGAGCCGATTAGTGTGGACGGAAGACTTTTTTGATATCGACCTCTGTTCGTTTTCGTTTCCTTGTAAACGGAGCCTTAAATGAAACGGAGCTAAACGGAAAATTAAAGGCGGTGCTTTCTTGCAGAAACTACACTACGATGTAGAAAGAAATGTGGGGATTACTGGTTATGCAAATTCAAGAATCACCAAATGAGTATTCTTACTTCTTAGCCGTGTAATGGAATATTTAAGCAGCCTTGAAAAATAGGGTTAAACAAATGTATTTCCTTGCCAAGTTCCTCTCAGGTAGTTTCATTTGGTTTAAATGCAGTGGTGTCAACCCCTACAATAGAGAGGTAAATATTGTACTTTTAGTCCACTACATTACAGATATGGATTAATGATTAAAATAAATATGATCAACATGATATATATACATTACATATACATTCGGAAATGGGCCAATCGGCCAGAGTACTTTTGGTACTTTAAGATGCCAATACTTTTGTACTTTTACTTGAGTAACATTTTGATTACAGGACTTGTACTAGTAACAGAGTATATTCCTACACTCAGGTACTTCTACTTTTACTTAAGTACAAGCTCTGAGTTCTTATTCCACCTCTGGATTTAGGTATCCAATTGAGTTAAATGAAACTGAAAGCTAAACAGAAATTGAAACGAAATTTCGAAAAGTTTCGCTTTCATGCACGAAACTAAACTGCGATGTTTCTACGATAAAGTCTGATAATGCCAATTCAATAAGTATTCATATAAATATGTAGGGAGATATACTCAAAGCTAGTATGTATTACTAAACTAAGCAGTAACAGGCTTGTAAGCTTAAACTAAAACATATTTAAAGTAAAGTTACAGTAAATTGTGAAGAATTGTTTCAGGGGTAAACGAAGCCTGGGAACAGTGGCAACAGAATATGTACAGATAGGTGGGTTCCTGTTGTTTAATGACTGCGTGCTGGACTGTACCCGCTGTAACCTCTGCTCCTGTCTGCACGAAGAGCACAACACGAGCATAACGATAGCGTTATAAAACTGCTGCTGTCGCCTTACTTTCAATATTTACCCTACTGTATAAAAAAGGTGTTTAGCCACTAACTACAAGTACAACTCTAACATTCACAACTCTCGGCTTAGCCAAACGGACTGGCGGACGTTAGGTCACTCGTGATGTGAAGCGGGTTGTAGTGGAATGGAAGGTGACACCTAAACAAACGGTTTCATTTCAATTCAAAAAGGAGAACAACCCGAAATAGATCAAAAGCGGAACAGCAAATGAGAACAGGTCCACTCACCTTATAAGAATCCGTCGCGAGCAAGAAATTAAAATCCTGTGCTGCCATTGTTGTTGTGGATGAATGAATGTCACGTCAGTGTCCTCGTAGCAATTAGAGATAACCTGAACCCGGAACAGCAGCAGAGGAATGACAAACCTCACGTCGAGTTACTGTGGAGGTGAGCCCTGAGTGTTTCCACTCAACGCAGTTTCAAATGTTACAACTGCACAGCATTAGTCATTTTGTAGGTTGGGGGTTATTGTGAAGGGGCGGGTTTCAGGTTTACTATGCATGGCCCCACGCACGTCCCCCTCTCCCCGCCTACGTCATGCTGCATTTAAGGACAGCACGGTTTTTTTGGACGACATAAACGAAACACTTGAACGTTTTGGGCAGTTTTCGGAATATGCTGTAGCCTATCTGGCTTTCTTTTTTAATTATCTTTTTACATTCTCCAGAAGTTTCATGTTTGACATGGAGCAGGCCATTTTGTTGTGACCTTATTACCCACAATCTCTAAAAAATAATATATGGAATATTTGTATAATTTGAAGGGAAAACATATATTTCATTTGATACAAATGATGTACAAAACCATAGACAGTCCTGAATCCCCTAATGTGTGTCACGAAAATATTAATGAGGTTTGATTAGTTTTAGCCAAAGACATATTTTCAATACTATTGTGAAATATTATTCCTGTTTTCCCAACAGACCGTGAACTATAATGTCACTCGTTTGAGCCTACAAACATGGCGGCTATCATAGTGTTAGCCGTTTAGGCCTATAGGTGGCAGACTGACACAAATTCAGGCCGGAGTTTGACTCACCCAAACACCCGTTCATTTTGTTGGCTAACATTATGTGTTGAATACGTATCCTTTTAAATGTGGCCATTATGTTCATCTTGGAGGATTACAAAACACTATTTGTAGACTGACTAACAAGTAGGCCTAGTCAGTCCGAGTTTCCAAGGAAGGTCTGAACTTTCAGAAACTCTTGTAATATACATTATATTATAGCACATTCAAATGCACAAGGCTAGATACACAAACAAGAGTGAGACACAGTTGAAATGTTGAAGTTATGATCTTCTATTCAAGCATTAGGCATATCAGGAAATCCACACACACATTCACTGAAATGTAACATCAGCTTCAACAATGTGGTTTGTAACATATTTTAGATTACATTGTTCATACACTGCACACTAAATAAGGATTACATAAACAATTAATATTAAGCAATAGATATTGATCCTAGGTAACATGGCTGTAATTATTATATGAGACTCCAAAATGCATGGCTTTATTGAAATGCGTTATTGCACAGCTACTTCAGAGTAACCAGCAAGTTATTATTACCACGGTGAACCAGTAGGCGGTGCATCAACTCACTTCTCTCTGCCATCTTGTGAATGATGTCATCTTTGCCAAGTCCCATTCTCTGTTGCCATTAAAAGAAGCACTTGAAGTTTCTCTTGACTGAGGGTGGTTCCTAGGCAGTTCTGGGGCTGGAGAAGGACTTATCACAGGTTTACCTGAGTAATGGACATGGTGTGGGGAAATGAAAGCCCAAACCACTGATGTAATAGCATACGTGAGCAGATACCTCTCTTTACTAAGAGAAGAGAAGAAACTGCCTGATAACAACCTGCTTTTAACAACCGCTCAACGGCTCCAGCTCCACTTTCATATGGATCCTCAAAGCCTTCCACTTATTAAGGGGTGTCTCAACATTTTTCACTGAGGTCAACATGCAGAACAACATACAAAGGACTGGGCCCCTCATAGAGGGATATTGCCTCGTAACTGAAGTCATAAGTCAAATCAATCAAATGTCTGTAAATTATTCTTGATACTTGAATATACTTTATGACAAACAAACAGGCTCTTCATAGGCTTTCATTCATTTAGTTACACACAGTGCTGCAGCTCATCCCGTCAGACAGAAGGCTCAGACTGGTTATCATAAGGTGAAAGAGAAAGGTTGTAGCTCACATCCTTGTGGATTCATCTTCTCATTACAGACACATGCATTTCCTAACATTCGGTCTCTACGCTGTAAAGTGTATCATCTCTTGGATTTACACACGGCATCTATTGCAGGTCTGTCCGTCCTGGAGAGGGATCCCTCCTCTGCTGCTCTCCCTGAGGTTTCTCCCATGTTCCCTTTAAACTGTGGGTTTTCTCTGGAAGTGTTTCCTTGTACGATGTGAGGGTCTAAGGACAGAGGGTCTAAGGACAGAGGGTCTAAGGACAGAGGGTCTAAGGATAGAGGGTGTTGTTTTTCTAATACTGATATTCTGAACAATCTGTGCTGTTGTATTTGCTGTAAAGTGTCTCTACTGTAGGCTATTTTTATTATATGTACTCCACCAATTTCGCTCCACCAAAAATCGTTTATAAATGTGCTATATAAATAAAACTTGATTTGATTTATATTTCAAGCTTTTTCAGGCTTTTTTATCAACTAATATTTGGTTGAAAATGTTCTCAACTTTAATTGACTGCATTTATTTGAAAATGGGGCTTATTAACACATGAATACCAATGGGTAATATGTTCACATATATATTTAAGAAGTACAATATAAGATAAGCACAAGTTTCATGTGTGGGCCATATTCCACTTTAATTTTGGAATTTGCTGCGGGCCAAGAAAATGTTTACTACGGGCCACAGTTGGCCCCTGGGACGTAGTTTGGACACCCCTGCACTAATTCATCACTTGCGGCAGCCCTGAAGTGCCGATGTCTCACTGTTGTGCAGGGCTGATCTGTTGGGTCTGATCTCCTTTATGTCTGTCTTTGAAGGCTCTTTTGTTTGATCATCTCTGGAGAATGTTTCGGATCCCTGGAAGGAGAGTTTTACCCACAACACTCAATTGCTGCATAGCGGCGGTAAATACTTTCAACTACAGTGTCCAGTTTTTTTTTAAAATTAGTAATGGGCTTGTCTTCTGCCAACTCAACTTGATTTCTCCTATTCCTCCTGCTTTTTCTCTGGGAAAGCTGTTTGAGCTTGGACATCACAGTCTTGCACAGTCTCCAGAGGGCCATTTTCACACTCAACAAACTCTTCAACTGCCCTTATCACACCCTCAAAGTCTCAGGCACACTTCTGAGGTCGTCCTCTGCTTCTTTCAACAAGCGTTATGCCGTGTCCATGACATTTTTTGTGCAAATACTTCAAGATGGGGAGTCTGCTGAAAAATCCTGAGATATGTGGCAGTTGGTGTGTTCAATACCTCTGGAGAGAATCCTTTGATTTCTGGGTCTTGCAGTCGAGCTTGGCAAAGCTTACAAAAACGTTCTTTAAAGCTGCGTATTTCACAAATTACCCCAAGCCATGTGTCTCCTGTCCTCTGTTAGCTTCATGTACTTGTAGGACTGTCAAATAAACACCATGTCATTCGTGGTAATGTATTTTAAGCCTCTGATAGGGCTATACGTTCTAATGAGGTTGACTCAGTAATACAATTGGTTTGATTTTGACAAAGTCAAATGTTGTTATTTAGCATTTCTGAGGCTTTTCTATGTCAATTTATTTATGTCAAATCAATTTATTCTATTTAATGAAAATCCTCAATTTCACACTTACAAATTGTGCATTGTTCTTCTTTTACTCTTGTGTTTTGCAGCTTTCATCCATTATTTAGAAATGATGCCATCTTCTGAAAGTAGTCCTTTACTGTGCCATATTCATTGTAGACTTGATGCTGGACCAGTTTCTCTCAAGAATTCAAAACAAATAAGTAATTCCTTTTTATTTTTGTGTATGTAACCCCATTTTTCTCATTTGAGTTAACATCACCTAGTTCTGCCCCATATCTCTACATGCTGTGCTGTCTCTGGCTGCTGAGACTGTTCACATCACCTGGTGTGGTGCTTCCCCAATACAAACGGGTGCTGTTCATATTGGGGTGTCCCACTGTCATTTAGGTCAACTTCACTTGCTCCCTCCTTTTTCCCTTTCTGCACCGCCCATTCTGCTTTGTAAGGAATACGCTTTCTCCCCAAACTGTTGCCAATCCTGGTTCATTTTTTTTAATGGAACTTTTTCTTCTAAATGTAAAGTTTTAAGACCTATGATTTTGGTCTAGAACTTATGTGCCAACTGTGCATGCAGCCTGTTGCAACTGCAACAGGCTCTGGAACTCACTCCGCCAACCCATCAGAGACTGCACTGACCTCACCACCTTCAAAACACACCTCTTCAATCTGGCTTTTAATGTGTGATTGTTTTTGTATTATTTGACTTTAACTTTAACTATATATTTATTTGTTGTTCCTTTATTTTATTTTATCTTCACTATGTCTGTAAAGCGTCTTTGAGCACCTGTAAAGCGCTAACAAATTAATCTATTATTATTATTATTATTATTATTATTATTATTATTATTATTATTATTATTATTATTATTATTATTATTATCATTATAAAGATTGATCTTTACATATTCAGCACCACCCTGAACCACAGCCTCACAATTCATCAGACTGCATCAAAGGCAATTCAAATGGCACACCAACTCCCGCAGTAAATTAGTGCTCAGATGTCCAGACTCAGAACCGTCTAAGAGAGAATGTATTCCTCAAAAATAAATGCAAACAGAGTGAAACATAAGTAACCCAGCATTGCTGCATCTAATACGAAGGAGAATGGCCCATCAGCTCTAACATTAGCCTGCTAAACAAACCACTACAATCCCACCACCAACAGTAACCTGGAACGTAATGTTATTGCATTCAACACGCAGACACACAGGCACGCAGACACGCAGACACACAGACACGCAGACACACAGACATGCAGACACACAGGCACGCAGACACGCAGACACGCAGACACGCAGACACACAGAGACACGCAGACACACAGAGACACGCAGACACACAGACACACAGACACGCAGACACACAGGCACGCAGACAACAGCACGCAGACACGCAGACACGCAGACACACAGAGACACGCAGACACACAGAGACACGCAGACACACAGAGACACGCAGACACACAGAGACACGCAGACACACAGACACGCAGACACGCAGACACACAGACACGCAGACACACAGACACGCAGACACACAGACACGCAGACGCGCAGACGCACAGGCACGCAGACACGCAGACACACAGAGACACGCAGACACACAGAGACACGCAGACACACAGAGACACACAGACACGCAGACACACAGGCACGCAGACATACAGGCACGCAGACACGCAGACACACAGACACGCAGACACACAGAGACACGCAGACACACAGAGACACGCAGACACGCAGACACGCAGACACGCAGACACACAGACACGCAGACACACAGACACGCAGACACGCAGACACATATACACGCAGACACACAGACACACAGACACGCAGACACACAGACACGCAGACACATATACACGCAGACACACAGACGCGCAGACACGCAGACACGCAGACGCGCAGACGCACAGGCACGCAGACACGCAGACACACAGAGACACGCAGACACGCAGACACACAGACACGCAGACGCGCAGACACACAAACACGCAGACACACAGGCACGCAGACACGCAGACACACAGACACGCAGACACACAGAGACACGCAGACACACAGAGACACGCAGACACACAGAGACATGCAGACACGCAGACACACAGACACACAGACACGCAGACACACAGACACGCAGACACACAGACACGCAGACCTACAGAGACACAGAGACACGCAGACACACAGAGACACGCAGACACACAGGCACGCAGACACACAGGCACGCAGACACGCAGACACGCAGACACACAGAGACACGCAGACACGCAGACACACAGAGACACGCAGACACACAGAGACACGCAGACACACAGACACGCAGACACACAGACACACAGACACGCAGACACGCAGACACATATACACGCAGACACACAGACACGCAGACACATATACACGCAGACACACAGACACGCAGACACGCAGACGCGCAGACACACAGACACGCAGACACACAGACACGCAGACACACAGACACGCAGACACGCAGACACGCAGACACACAGACACACAGACACACAGACACGCACAGACACACAGACACGCATACACGCATACACGCAGACACGCAGACACACAGACACGCAGACACACAGACACACATATTGTAATTTGTTAAATGAAACATTTAATCATCATATTTTATTTGAATCAGTGGTAAAGCTTTTATTTTGAAAGCTACGCTCTTTGATTCCGGTCTGGTTTTGTAATCTGTTGTCTCTTCACTCGGAAGGATCATCAGGTGGCCGTTCATTGTGCTCACACAAACTGATCCCAGAGCTGCCGGGGTCGGGTTTCAGCACCGCGGTCAGCTCCGAGCCCAGCCCCTCCCCCCCCCCAGGCAGCAGAGCACCAACACATAAGCGTTTCCTCCTTTTCTCCCTCCCTGCGACCCCTCCCCCTTTATGTCGGCTCTCATGATAAATCCCTCCTATATATGTTCAACTAGCTGCTAGACTTGAAAGGCTTGGAAATCACGCCATCAACCAGACTCTCCGCTCTGATCTGTCCTGCTGAGATTAATTCGTCTGACGGCAGTTTTCCCCCTTGGAAAGCAGAGAAGATCCGCTCAGTCAGTGCGCGTCTCTACAGCGGTTCCCCTGGACCTCTCCCTCTGAGGCGGATCGGCAGCTGTTTTTCCTACTTTTGCAGTTTCACCTTCGCAGCAGGTAGTCTTTATTCTCCATCCAAGCCTCGGCAGCATGTTGGACCCGTCTTCCAGCGAGGAGGAAGGGGATGAAATACAGGAGGTGGAGCGCAAAGAGGTGGCGGCCCCGAAGAGCGCCGGAGGAGCCAGGCTGTCCCCGGGCCGAGCCTCTGACGGCGGCGCAGGGCTGCAGCCCCGCGGCGCCGTGAGACCCTCCAGCCCCAGCCCCTCGGTGGGCAGCGACAAGGAGAAAGAAGATCTGGAGAAGATGCAGAGAGAGGAAGAGGAGAGGAAAAAGAGACTCCAGCTGTATGTATTTGTGATGCGCTGCATCGCCTATCCGTTCAACGCAAAGCAACCGACTGATATGGCCAGGAGGCAGCAGAAGGTAAGATCAGTGTGGTACACGGGAAATAACCCTGACCGAACTTCAAAGCTTTTTGTAAATATCCTTCATCTATCATGTGTAGAATGCTTCTCTAATATCCATGACAACTGTTGCTTCTGCAGGCGCAACATGTGCCTCTCTGTGGAATATTCAAGAACGCTAAATATAACTCCGCTTACTGAACCTTACAGTCAGAGAGGATTTCACATTTTACATGTAATGCACACCACTGGAGGATCTGATGCTACATTATTAGAGGAGGTGGTGGACTGTGATGCATGAAGTGCAGTCTGAGAAGAGAGTCACACTGCCTCGCAGAGAGAGAGAGAGGGGGGGAGAGAGAGAGAGGAGAGAGAGAGAGAGAGAGAGAGAGAGAGAGAGAGAGAGAGAGAGGAGAGAGAGAGAGAGAGAGAGAGAGAGAGAGAGAGAGAGAGAGAGAGAGAGCGAGCATGTAAATGGCCTCTGGGCTCAGAATCTCCCTGCTCATCTCTCAGAAAGACCTGTTGCTCCTCCTCCAGCAGCATGTCCTCCAGCAGCGTGTCCTCCAGCAGCGTGTCCTCCAGCAGGGGGCCTGCAGAATGTGTCTTTATACAGCTATCAGCTAAACTCACCTGAGGTACTTTGTGTATTGGTTGATTCTGAACATGACCTTTTTAAACAGTGACAGTGTTGTAGCAATATGTCTGAACTGGGGTTATGAAGAGTTCTGTGAGTTTCCCTACGGCATGGCTCTGAAGGCTTCACTAAGCTTGAAATTAACTTTGTTGGAAGGTAACCGTGTTTATTGTCCTTAAGAGTCAAAGCTTACAGAAGGGGGATGTGATACTCATTAGCAACACGTCCTTGTTGTTACACAACTCATTCATCCTCTATAGTGCTCAAACTGTACTCAAAGGGTTGTTCACCCTCAGTCTAACGCAGCTGTGTGTGCATGTGAGCTGTGCGGAGGATACCCTGAGTGGCAGTTGTGTGATTCATGACATATTTGTTTGGCCCAATGGGCACGAGATGGAACACTGACACACGTTCACTTCATCGAGGATGAATCCACCCTGGATTCTTCAAGGAAACGTTTATTCTCAGATGTCCCGATGAAGTGATCAGAACACGTCTAAACGTACTCCCACAGACGGAGCTGGAATAGGGTGTTAGTGAAAAGGCATGTGTTAATGAAACACATCAATGAAACTTGAATGCACTGCAAACGTTGTGTGAGCGTTTGTATTTGCTATCATGTTGCTGTTGCTGAACGTGGCCACAATCTACTTCACATTATCAATACTTTTCTCCGTTTCTGGACTGTTTGTTTACAATGGAGTTAAGCAAGTAAAACTAAGTTATCTTCAAAAACTCAGGGTCACACGAGCATTTGAGATACAAGTGATCATTTGGGGAGTAAAGTATTCCTTTTAATTTAACAATGAACAATTTTGAGCTAACAAGTTTTATTTGTTCACTCAACTATCTTCCCACGGAGATGCAGTAGCTTCATTTGAGGGCTAGTTTATGATTAAATATGAAATGTTCCTTACATTAATACATCAACAGTAATAATTCAATCATATACAAATATGTACAGTTGCTTGCAACATGAGTTGAAAGCCAGCCAGTGTTGGTGTGCATGCACCTGTATGGACTACACTGGAAAGCATAGTCTCCACACTCAACAAATCACTCTTTATATGTCTCATGATTGTTGCCCCCCCAACACACTCTCACTCCCTAAGCGTCCAGGAGCGACGTTTGGTCAGTGTCCGTGGCGTGCAGTTGTGACGCTCCTAGGCTCCTTCAGCGTCATAAAGGGACGCAAATAGCTTTCAACTGATTGCAATGTATTCCCATCTGCGGCGGGATTTGACGCTCATGGAAGCACGGCATTCGTTTGTGTCGGCTGCCCTTAAAGGCAATGTGAGCGTCCATTCCCATTGGATAACGGAGAATTGTACACCCGGAAGTAAGTATTCCCCTGACTGTCGATTGATGTTACAGTGATATCTGCACTACCCATCGACTAAAAAACACCAGATTATCCTTGTTAATTACACAACATTGATTGGTTTAAATTGTGTGCAATGCTTTTGTATTTTTCCCCTTCGATTCGGAGAAACAAATATTTTTTCTGAGTAAAGGATGGCAGAAGACACTACACTACCCAGAATCCCCAGCTATCATTTGGACTACACCATGTGCTCTGTTTGACAAACCCTGTGATAGTCCTCAAGCTCTGTGATTGGAGAGTGTGCTCCGAGGGTTAAGCCGAGCCTCGAACAGCACTTGAAATGGGATGGAACCACGGCAGACTGTCCAAAACAGGATTTGAACAGGTCCACCGCGTCCCCCCCCTCCCCCACCCCGTCCCCAGAACTACTCATGCTGGCTATTCTGTTTCGCAACATGTTCTCTATCTATGGCACGTCTCTACTGGGAGTTGTAGTTTTAAAAGACGTTTTCATATTTCCCATAATAAGAAGTTGCCAGTATTAAACTGTGTACATCCCTGGTGGTTTAGGGGACAGGAAACACTCACATGTAAAACATATAATTAATAAATGGTTGAAAATTGCTTGTGCCCATAATGGGCAGCATTAATATATACATACAGTACACACATGCCAGCTAAGGTCAGAAGAGCTTTATTTAACAGCTGGTCTTATGTGTGTGACCCCTGTGATAACATTACATTACATTAATTGATAAGCCTGAAACATGCACTTGTCAAGGTTCAGAGGCATATTGTGCAAATATGGCAGTAGCCATTGATCAGCTTAAGATAAGATATACTTTATTGATCCCAAGTTGGAACATTTGCGTTATATCAGCATGTGTAACAGTTGTAAATATGCAGTGGTGTTTATTTGTAAATCATTTAGTATAATCACACAAATTCTGTGTTTTATATTCAACAATTCTGTGTTCTTTATTTATTTATTGATTGTTCAATACCTGACAAGGCCGGAGATGAAATATCTACATACATCTTATAAGAGTATAATACATTATGTATAATATCAGTTAAAATAAGTGCTTCAACATAGTTGACATTGCTGGAGGTATGCACAAATATTGATAGATGTCTTGTAATGCACTATTGAGGAACCTGCGACCAAAGTGTTTCATTCAATGCAGAACTACACCATAGTTGTGTAGGCCTATATGATATGTCAATAAACCTTAGAACATCTTGAAATCTTGAAAGGGATGTGCAAAATAGTCATTATATACAGTCTTTAATTAACTATTAGTAGAGAATAACGAGTAATGAATATACTTTATAGGGATCCTATTCATATCTAATAATAAAAATAATGAAATTAAATAACATGCTTTAACCACTAGGTGTCCCTTTATATCAGCTGTGCACCTTTATGGTGTAAATACAGCCTATCTACCAATTGGATCAAATATAAAAGTCAGCCGAATTAGTGTTGATACTGCAAGGAGACGTATTGTGTGAAAAGAAAGTTCCTCATGTTTGTCTAGAAGTCTTCTCATCAGGGCTCTATACATACAGAACTACGGCAGATATGTAATATTTAATGCAGCCGAACCGTGTATTACAATGCCGTTATGTGATGACTTTCAAAGAGAAAAGCAAGCACACTCGGAATAAAGTATTATTTTATTTTTAAAAATGTTTTCGGTCTATTTCCGGTATTTGTTAATGACGATGTGCTGTGAGATGTGAGACTGGAATTGCACAGGGGAAAATAACGTAGGCTATCTTTAGATGCGGATTTTGTTAAACTAATACGTTTGCGCTGTGGACCAACACTATACATTGATGGGGAAGGGGGTAGCAATAAAGATAACACCATTAAACAGTTACACAACGTAACAGAAATAATATCGATAGCAGTGTCCCTAGCAACCACCTTGGTAACAATGAAAACGTTCTATGGACGCAATTTCCTGAAGTAATCTTCATAATAACTAGCAAACTAAAGATCATGTACATCCACTGCACACATAATCTGAAATAACAACTCATATTTTTCGCATCAAATGACATCAAAACGCATTTTAATGGCCAAACTAACTTTAAAATAGGCATTTTTCACTGAGAATAAAACGAAGTTCGGCCATATTTTCTTTTTCTGCAGGGAGAAATTTGAAGATCATGTGACATAGACGCCAGCCATCGGAATGAATGGTGAAAAAAACGGGGTTTGTCAAACAGAGCACATGGTGTAGTCCTAAACGATAGCTGGGGATTCTGGGTAGTGTAGTGTCTTCTGCCATCGTTTACTCTGAAAAAAGATTTGTTTCTCCGAATCGAAGGCGAAAAATACAAAAGCATTGCACACAATTTAAACCAATCAATGTTGTGGAATTAACAAGGATAATCTGGTGTTTTTTAGTCGATGAGTAGTGCAGATATCACTGTAACATCAATCGACAGTAAGGGGAATACTTACTTCCAGGTGTACAATTCTCCGTTATCCAATGGGAATGGACGCTCACATTACCTTTAAGGGCAGCCGACACAAACGAATGCCGTGCTTCCATGAGCGTCAAATCCCGACGCAGATGGGAATACATTGCAATCAGTTGAAAGCTATTTGCGTCCCTTTATGAAGCTGAAGGAGCCTAGGAGCGTCACAATTGGACGCCACGGACCCTGACCAAACGTCGCTCCTGGACGCTTAGGGAGTGAGAGTGTGTTGCCCAGCCACTCTGTGATCTCAACACGGCCCATTCCCCTTTTATTTGTTTTCATCTTAACAAACAGAGAACCATTTGTTAAGCTTACTGATAGGTGCAAATGCTGTTAGTTGTTGAGGTTGAAACAATGATGATGATGGTGATGATGGTGATGATGATGATGATGGCGATGATGATGACGATGACGACGACGACGACGACGACGACGACGACGTCGACGACGACGACGACGACGACGACGACGACGACGACGACGACGACGACGACGACGACGACGACGACGACGACGACGACGACGACACATTAGTGGTTTCATTCATTCTCTGTTATTCATCACTCACAAAAGAGGAAAGTGAATGATATTGGAAAGAAGGACACAGACATGTTTCTCAGAGTTCAGAGAACATTATACGCTCTGGGATGCAAGCCATTCAGAGACGTTCAGTCTCAGTGTGAGAATCAGTCTGTGTACTACAGTGGAAATGTAGGTAGTCAGAGAATCAAAGTCTAATTTGACATTCTGTGTTTGGATCACACTTTGGAGCTCATACTCCTTCTCAGACACATTTTCCAGTCAGCTGGGAGGTGGGTGGTTCGGCACCGGGCTGAAGATGCTGTGGCTGAACAGAGAGGGAGCCATGGCTGTTCCCTTCATGTTCAAACATTTGTTTACAACAGTTTTTAGGACCTCAAACGTGTTGCCCGACTTCCGGTGGGGCAAGATGGAGTAGGCAGTGTCGAATCTAGCTCCCGTAACTTTTATTCATTGACTATTTTAAATCCCCATAGTTTTGCCTTTGGCCATCTCCAGGTGGATAAGTATTCCTCTCTGAACACTCTGGTGCTGGATTATGGCTGCCAAGCAGCAGAGATCGGGCAAGAAGGAGCAGTCTTCCGTGCCGGCGGCAAATGGCGGTGACTTCAACATGACGGCCTTGGCTAACCAACTGGAACAACACCGGAATGCTATCTCTGCGGATTTCAAGGCTACTATATCTACGCTCGAAGCCAAGCTAGACTGCATTCAAACCACAGTCTCCGATCATACCCACTCAATTAATTTGCTTGAATCCAACGCTAAGGAACAAGACGGACGCATACAAAGTTTGGAATCGATGTGTGCTAAACTAGCTGAGAATAATACTAAGCTACAAGCTAAATTCACGGACCTCGAGTCTCGCAGCCGCCGTAACAATATCAGGATTATTGGTCTACCTGAGTCCATCGAAGGGCCTCACCCCTCTTCCTTCTTTTCTGAACTTCTGGCTGAAGTCCTTGGTGACAGCGTTTTTAAGTCTCCACTGGAGTGCGACAGTGCGCACCGTACACTCTCCATCAAGCCAGGACCGGGTCAGAGACCAAGACCCGTGGTCATCAGGCTCCACAGATTCCAGCAGAAAGATAAGATCATCCGTGAGGCCAGAGCTAAGAGAGGCAAGCTGCGGTACCGTGGGACCCCCATTGCAATCTACGAGGATTATCCTTCTGAGATAGTGGAGCAGCGCAGGGAATACCAAGAGGTGATGTCTGAACTTTACCAACGGGGTTTTAAGCCCGCACTACTTTTCCCGGCGAGGCTTAACATCACACTGAAGGACGGGGCCAGGAAGAGACTTTCCTCCGTTTCTGAGGCCAAGAACTTTATTGCAGCTAACCGATCTGGTATCGGCTCTCATGCCTCCTCCTCCGCCTGACTGCTGCGGTTTGGTAACGTTAGCCCAGTTTAGTAGCCTTACTGGCTACCTAAGTAACTTGTCTGACCTGTTAGTTCACATGGGTTCCAATTATGCCGTTAACACGCAGACAGACATGTGTGTTTTTCCACGGCTAGACTTCTTATATTTTCCTTTTGTGTGTGTGTTCCTTGCCGTTATGAATGCCTGTTGATAGGTCACATGACATGTTATCCGCAGAGTATCGCTTTTGCCTCTAGAGGGAGCCACAGCTCTATTGACGTGGAGCTGTTGCACTAGCTTATTTTCCTGTCCACCTGTGCCTTTACCATTCAGGGATTTCTTTTGCACTTTATTTTATTTCCTATTATGTCTCATTTAGGGTATCTGTATAGATAAAATACATTGTATTTACTTGGACCGGCTATTCATGCTGATTTTTACTGCACTAAATTGTATGTGTGTTCTCTTCTCTGTTCTCTGTGGTTTGGTATTGGCATAGATTTATCTGCATAATATCTGACAATTTCCTATTCACTTACCCATCCACTTGTTCTGTGTGGGATAATATGGGGATGGTTTACTGTTTAGATAGGGACTAGGTCCCCGGAAGACTAGTGTTAGTGTAATTACAAGCGTTAGTGTAATCACATAGATCTAAGCTAGAGTGCTTGATTATGCTGTGCATTTTGGGTTTAGCTATAGGTATGGCCACATGGGTTTTATTTGTTTTTTGTTTTTTTTGTTTTGTTATTATCATTACTATTATTTTTCGTCGTCCTCTCTTCTCTTTCTCCTGTGTATGCAAGACAGTGTTTGTCCAGGTAAACTTGTCTTTGAGGAACTTCCTAGATGGTGTCTGCCATGACAACGACAGGTAGAGGAGTGCGCCTGATTTTCTGGAATACTAAGGGCATGAACAACGCTACTAAGATTGGTAAGGTAATGACACGGTTGCAACATCTGAATGGAGATGTCATATTCCTGCAGAAAACTCATCTTAAATCTTCTGATACCCTTCGTATTAAAAGGGCATGGATGAGTCACCACACTTTTTCACGAATTGATTTATTTTTACTCGATAACAATTTGATTCATCTAGTCAATTCATGCAAATACCATCCTATAGCCATCTCAGATCATTCTCCCACTTCGGTTGACATTAATTTCCCTCTTGGTATGTCCCCCCCTCCATTATGGAAATTCAATTCTCCCCTGCTGTCAGACAGTGAATTTAGAGACTATATTTCCACTCAGATTTCTTCCTACATTGAAATTAATGACACTTCCGACGTTAGTAGCGGTATTCTTTGGGAGGCTCTTAAGGCCACTGTGCGGGGTCATTTCGTACACTTCACGTAAGAGAAAAGATGAAAAGGCTTTCAGAAATCTGTGTTGAGCTTCGCTTACTCAATGAAACATACTCCTCCTCTCCCTCTCCTTCTCTCTATAAAAAACACCTCCTGCTACATTCAGAACACGACCTTCTGATGACAGGCATTGTTGAGAGACAACTGAAACAGTGTAGGCAGCGTTACTTTGAGCAGGGCGACAAAGCTGGTAGACTCCTAGCTCAACAAGCTCGTGCGGTCAGTGCGTCCAAATTGATTCCCCAAATCAGATTGTCAGATGGCAACCTTACTTCTAACCCAGCTGATATTAACAGGTCTTTCTCGGAATTCTACACCAATCTCTACACTTCGGATTGTCCCCCGATCCCTGCCACGACCCCCAATCCTCTTGACTCCTTAATTTACCCCAAAATTAACGAGAACATCGCTAGCAAATTGGGCGGCCCCATCGCCACCCTTGAGATACATGATGCAATACAATCTATGCAAAGTGGGAAGTCTCCTGGGCCCGACGGCTATACAGTTGAATTCTATAAGGCATATTCTTCCAAGTTAGCCCCGATTTTGGCTAGGATGTACAATGACTCTCGCCAGTCAGGCCGATTGCCAGAAACGTTGTCCACTGCGTCTATCTCCTTGCTTCTCAAGAAAGACAAAGATCCTACTTCGTGTGGCAGTTACGGACCAATCTCACTGTTAAATGTGGACTGCAAGATACTGGCCAAAATACTGGCTCTCCGCCTCCAACGTGTACTGCCAGATATCATTTCGCTGGACCAAACAGGCTTTATGGTGGGGAGACACTCTTTTTTTAAAACAAGGAGGTTGCTCAATATAATTTTCTCTCCTTCCTCTAACACCCCCGAAGTCATAGTGAAACTTGACTCAGAGAAGGCCTTGAGTGTTGAGTGGGGTTTCCTATTTTTTAGTCTTGATAAATTTGGTTTCGATTCCCAATTTATTTCCTGGATTAAACTCCTATATGCCTCTCCATCTGCCTCTGTACACACTAATGGCATTAGATCTCCCCCTTTCTCTCTCCAACGTGGTACTCGCCAGGGTTGTCCTCTTTCACCGCTGTTGTTCAATATAGCCATTGAACCTCTCGCTATCTGGCTCAGAAGCCATGATAGGTTTGATGGTTCATAAACTGTCTCTATATGCTGATGACCTTCTTCTTATGATCTCCAACCCCTTATCCTCTCTCCCCCCCCATACTGTCGATTTTAGATCAATTTGGCCGTGTATCAGGTTACAAACTAAACATTCAAAAGAGCGAAGTATTTTTTGTAAATAAAATGGCTGAGGCACTTCTCCAATCCCTATCCCCTTTAAAAGGGCTGTGGAGGGGTTCAAACACTTGGGGGTGTTTGTTGCAAACTCTTTTAAAGACCTGTTCCCTAAAAAACGTTCAGCCTCTACTAGATCAATGCAAAGCCGATATGTCTAGGTGGGCCTCCCTCCCCCTGTCTCCTGCGGGTCGCGTCAACCTTATAAAGATGGTCATCCTGCCAACGTGTCTTTACCTTTTCCAACACATCCCAGTGCGCATCAATACATCTTTGTTCACTGATCTTGATAAGCAGTTGAATGCGTTCATCTGGAACAACAAGCCTGCGCGTATAGAAGGTTGTGTCTCCAACTCCCTAAATCAGAAGGGGGCCTGGCGCTCCCCAACATTTCCGAGGATCAATGAAGTGACATTCTCAACCTAGTCCATACACCTTCCATCTGTGCTAGACATGGCCTACTCCAGTGCAAGGTGCTCCACAGAGCGCACTTTACTAATGCTAAGCTGGCTAAAATATTCCCAGATCGGAATGATGCCTGTAACAGATGCAATCAATCCCCAGCTGACCATCTGCACATGTTCTGGACTTGCCCGAGGCTGGACACATTTTGGTCTGACATATTTAGAACCATTGAGCGGGCCTTTAACACAAAGATAGACCCTAATCCTATGACTGCACTGTTCGGCCTTCCTCCTTCTGAGAATATGCCCATTACTATACGCCGTGTCATGGCCTTCACCACTCTATTAGCTCGACGCTCTATTCTCTTCAAATGGATACATGCTTAGCCACCAACACATGATCAGTGGATACGTGATGTCTTACAATGCCTTCAGATGGAGAAGTAAAGATTCTCATTAAAAGGATCTCTGAAATCCTTCCGTACTACCTGGGACCCACTATTAGGCCTTATCAAAGAACTCCCTATCACTTCTGACGCTGAGTCCCAGGTAGCTCTCTGAAATGAAATAAATAAAATAAAAGTGACCATTCATATTACTGCTCTTCTGCCATGAACCTTTGTCTTTTGCCCTAGACTACTCTTCTATATTTCCTTTTCCCTTTTTTCTCACCAAGACGACAATGTTTACTGTTATTTTCTTCCCTTATACCGGATTCTTACAGACTGTTTTTGCTCTCGACTTTCTTTTTATTTATTTGTATTTGTATTAGTATGATTATTATTATTATTATTATTTATGTTTTACTTACTAATTCAGTTATTTTACTATTTTGGGCCAACCATACCTGTGGGTGGGGGGTGGGGGGGTTAAATGAAAAAAAAGAACTGTAAACAAGGACTCTTTACGAACCTTGAAGTGAATGTGGAGCAATACTTTATTTTATTTTCAAGGAGGTCCTTTGTAATGATCCCCATTGTCTACATTTGCTAACTGTAACATCTGTACTGTTTTGTATTGACTACTACTGTGCTTACTTCTTGTCATTTGCTGGATTTACTGGACTTGTTTGCAATAAAAAGATTTGTAAAAAAACCCAAAAAAAAACGTGTTGCCCAAACATGGTAAAGCTGCCTCATGATTTCTGCATCATACCTGATATATATAGTTATGATGTTTCCAAAATATAAGTAAAAAGAAAAAGTGGAATCAGAACCTGAAATAACATTGAGTTTAACCACAAAAGATGATTCTATATTAGGCAGGATGATTGAAACCATCACATATTTTGTTTAATACATTTGTGTTTTTGACTATTTTCTAATTTAAATATCACTTGACACCGCTTTCACTTAACTCAGAACATTGTGTGGGTATGAGGTGATTGTTTATCTACACTTGTTTGTAAAAGGGTCTTCGTGCGATGCTCTGAGGCTTAATGTGAATGACAAACGTGTGAGATTTCTCCTAAACAGTAAAGTTGGCTGTAAAAGTGACACAAACTGAAACAATGAGCTTTCACATCACACACACATTCCAGCCATAGTTCATACTATATTAGACATAACGTGCAGCTAACCAATCATTATTGCCAAAGGAACCCCCACAGTGTCGGAATCACCCTGAAGGGATGCACATTATCCTGCTTATTGCACAGACACTTATTACATAAATACATTATTTGACACAACATGTTGATTTAAACATGATTTTAGTGAAATGAATAGAACAAATGGTCTGTTAGTTGCAACGATCATGGCAGAACAACTCGCGCTTGCGCAGTGCAAATCGGGCAGTCACATCTTCTTCTAATGTTCCCCTTAATGTGTACTTCCTGTCTGTCTTCTTCTACCGTCCCCTTTAGTGTTTACTTCCTGTCTCTCTTCTTCTGCTGTTCCCTTTAGTGTTTGTTTACTTCCTGGCTGCAGTCGAATAGTCAGGGGCCCTTTCTCATTTCACTAATTCCCCTCCTCGACTCCTATCCTCGTGTCTTAGTCCCGCCCACAGGAGATGCGAGCGGAGGAGCCGAGGAGGGGAGCCGAGGAGAGAGGAGGGGAACCGAGGCGAGAGGAGGGGAACCGAGGAAAGAGGAGGGGAAGCAGCAGGCGGTTAGAGAAATGAGAACTCCTCTCCTCTGAGCGGTCATCTTAAAGAGACGTCCGTTAATGATGACAGGAGGCACAGCAGCCTCTGTCTGATGGACACATGTGTTCATGACCACTTATATATTTACTTTGATTCATTCACAGTGCTGTATAATGAGACAATAACATGCTACAGATGCGGGGGGACACACATACATAAATATATACAATTTCAGAATCAAACAGAGCACTCTCATAATAACGTAACACTATCAGAGACTGGATATACTCTCTCTCTGGTCGCTACAATGAGGAAAATAAATTACGGGCCAAAAGTTTTATTTACAAGAATTAAAAGTAAGCAGAGGACACCAAACCAACTGAGACCTGTCTGTCAATCAATCAATGTCAATCAGTGTTTATTTATATAGCCCAATATCACAAATGTTACATTTGTCTCAGTGGTCTTCACAGTGTGTACAGAATATCAGTATGACAATACGACACCCTCTGTCCTTAGACCCTCACATCGTACAAGGAAAAACTTCCAAAGAAAACCCAGTTTAAAGGGAAAAATGGGAGAAACCTCAGGGAGAGCAACAGAGGAGGGATCCCTCTCCCAGGACGGACAGACGTGCAATAGATGCCGTGTGTAAATTGAAAAGATAATACATTTGCAACATAGGTAGTCCAGATGTTTGGAAATGCATGTGTGTAATAGGAAGATGAATCCACGAGGATATCCATCCAGGACCGATGATCCAGGACCACAGCCACGACTCAAGATCCAGCGCTCGTGATCCAGGACACAAGACCGCAGGATCATCCATGACTCCGGATCCCAGCGTATATAGACACCAAAAGGAAAGACATTTGGGGAAGCTGAGTGAATCGGAACATGAGAGTACACAGGTATAGACAGCGAGAAGGAAGAAGTAAGATGTCCCCCGACAAACTAAGCCTATATCAGCAAAACTAGGGGCTGAATCTAATCAGCCCTAACTATAAGCTTTATCAAAAAGGAAGATCTTAAGCGCACTCTTAAAAACGGATAGGGTGTCTGCCGCCCGAACACAAACTGGAAGCTGATTCCACAAATGTGGAGCTTGATAAGAAAAGGCTCTGGCTCCCATTGTACTTTTAGAGACTCTAGGAACAACCAACAACCCTGCATTCTTGGAACGCAATGCCCTAGTAGGACAATAGGGTATAATGAGTTCTTTAAGGTAAGATGGCGCCTGCCCATTAAGGGCTTTGTAGGCGAGAAGAAGAATTTTAAATTCTATCCTGTGTTCTATAGGGAGCCAGTGTAAGGCAGCCAGAACAGGAGTAATGTGGTCCCTTTTCCTAACTCTGGTTAGTACACGAGCCGCAGCATTTTGAATCAGCTGAAGCGATTTGATTGACTTCTTGGTACTCCCTGATAATAAAGAGTTACAATAATCCAGCCTAGAAGTAACAAATGCATGGACTAGTTTCTCTGCATTGCTTTGAAGCAAGATATGCCTGATTTTTGCAATGTTACGTAGATGGAAGTAGGCGGTCCTTGAAATTGATTTTATGTGGGCGTTAAAGGATAAATCCTGATCAAATATAACACCAAGATTCCTGATAGTCTCACTGGAGGCCAAATTAATGCCATCCATAGTTAGTATATCTTTAGATAATTTGTTTTGTAGATTCTTCGGGCCAAGTACAATAACTTTAGTTTTGGTCGTGTTTAACATCAAAAAGTTTAAGGTCATCCACGTTTTTAAGTCCTTAAGGCAGTCTTGAATTTTATTTAGATGATTAATTTCATCAGGCTTGATTGATAAATATAGTTGAGTATCATCCGCATAACAATGAAAGTTTACGGAATGATTCCTTATAATATTGCCTAACGGAAGCATATATAATGTGAACAAAATAGGTCCGAGCACTGAGCCCTGTGGCACTCCATGGCTAACTTTGGTTTGCGTTGAAGATTCATCGTTAACACGTACAAACTGAGAGCGTTCAGATAGATAGGACCTAAACACCTAAAGCAGTTCCCTGTATGCCAACTAAGTGCTCTAGTCTTTGCAATAGGATATCATGGTCGATATTATCAAATGCAGCACTGAGATCGAGCAAAACAAGAATAGGGACAAGTCCCATGTCTGAGGCTATTAGAATATCATTTGTGACTTTAACCAGAGCTGTCTCTGTACTATGATGTGTTCTAAAGCCAGACTGAAAATCTTCAAATCAATCATTGTTTTTTAAGTAATCACACAACTGTTTTGCGACCGCTTTCTCAAGAATTGTTGAGAGGAACGGAAGATTAGAAATAGGTCTATAGTTGGCTAAAACCTCTGGATCGAGGTTGGTTTCATCACTGCTACTTTGAATGATTGTGGAACATAGCCTGATAATAAAGACATATTCATAATATTTAATAAAGAAGTGCTAATGAATGGAAAAACTTCCTTCAACAGCTTAGTTGGAATTGGGTCTAACATGCACGTTGATGGTTTAGAAGAGAGAATCATTGAATGTAATTGTTCAAAGTTTATGGCTGAAAAGCATTCTAGTTTACTATCTAGTGTAATATTAGAACTTACGTTTCCGGGAGCTGTTGATAACACTATACTGGTCAAAGGCAAGAGGTCATTAATTTTGTTTCTAAGAGTAACAATTTTATCGTTAAAAAAGCACATAAAATCATTACTACTGAGTGCTGTGGGAATAGAAGGCTCAATGGAGCTGTGGCTCTCTGTCAGCCTGGCTACAGTGCTGAAAAGAAATCTTGCATTATTCTTATTCTCATCTATTAATGAAGAGTAGTAGGCTGCTCTCGCTTTACGCAGTGCTTTCTTATATTCATTGAGAGTAATATGCCAGATTAAACGAGATTCTTCAAGTTTAGTGGAACGCCATATCCTTTCAAGTTGTCTCGACTTTTGCTTTATTTTGCAGGTTTCGGCATTATGCCATGGAGCTAATCTATGTTGTTTTATTTTCTTCTTTTTCAAAGGAGCAACAGAGTCTAATTTTATTCGCAGCGCATCTTTAGCACTATCAACAACATGATCAATTTGGGGTGGTGTGCATTTTGTATAAGTTTCCTCCCCTACATGCAGACATGCTATCAAGTTAAATATTGGTGGAATCTCTTCCTTAAATGTGGCTATAGCACTAACAGATAGGTTTCTGCTGCAAGAGCTTTTGACTAATGCTTTGTAGTCTCGTAATAGTACTTCAAAAGTTACTAAGAAATGGTCGGATAAAGCAGGATTATGCGGTTCGACTAATAGTTGCTCAATTTCAATACCATAAATCAGAACAAGGTCGAGAGTGTGATTATAGCAGTGGGTTGGTTTATTTACACTCTGACAGAAACCAACATAATCTAATATAGAGTTAAATGCAACAGTAAGGCTATTTTTATCATCGTCAACATGAATATTAAAGTCACCTACGATAATTACTTTATCTGTTTTAAGTACCAAAGTTGATAAAAAGAATTCTGATAAGAATTCTGAATAAGGACCTGGTGCACGATACACTGTAACAAATAAGATTGACTGCAAAGTTTTCCAGGTCGGATGCGTAAGACTAA
This sequence comes from Champsocephalus esox, assembly GCA_036324585.1. Classification (NCBI taxonomy): domain Eukaryota; kingdom Metazoa; phylum Chordata; class Actinopteri; order Perciformes; family Channichthyidae; genus Champsocephalus; species Champsocephalus esox. The sequence continues at coordinate 1,947,292 of CM070495.1, read as the reverse complement.
AAACAAGGCTTTCAAAAGAGGTATAATTTAATTTTGGTTTAGTATTGATAAGTAAACTTGAGTCAAAGATTGCTGCAACTCCACCTCCTCGGCCCGTGCCTCAAGCAATATGAGTGTTGACATGGCTGGGTGGAGTGGCCTCATTTATGCTGACATATTCTTCATGTCTCAACCAAGTTTCAGTGAGACAGCATATATCAATATTATAATCTGATATTAAATAATTTACCAATATTGCTTTAGATGCTAGAGATCTTATGTTTAAGAGACCACATGTAATCTTCCCGTTTTGTTGCACTGTAGTAGTTGTTACATTTACTTTTATTAGGTTATTATGTATGACACCTCTATTAGGTTTTACCTTAAATTGTCCTTTGGCAGACACACACACCGCTAATGTTGGGTATTTTATTGGGTTCGGGATTCCTATGGATGACTGCCTAGGAGAGAGCGCAGAGAAGCGCGTAAGACTGCGACTCTGCCTCCTGGTCTCAACTCCTGTCCGCCGCATCTACGCACACACTGTACCACACACACCTACAGTGTCACGATCTGTCTGTGTTGTGTTTTGTTTTGTCTTTTTCTTTCTTTGGTTTCATGTTTTATTTTGAAAAGTCTTCACCCCCTGTCTTGCCTGTTGCTGTCTGTCTGTTTTCCCTCCTACCTGAATACCCAATTGTGTTCACCTGGTGCCCCTGTGTTTTCTCCTCCCTCCTCACCTGTGTCTTGTTTGTGTGATTCGTCTTGTGTGTATTTAAGTTATGGTTTTTCTGTCTGTCATTGTTGGTTCATTGTTTGTCGTTGACTGTGTTCACGAGGTAGTGTTCTATTTTGTTCCTTAAATCCTTGAAATAAAGGTATTTTTTCTGTTTATTCTGCATTTGGGTCCTGCCTGCTTCACTCACCCTAACAGAATGAACCAACCACAAATGGACCCAGCTGATGATCCATTTGAGGTAGAATTACAACATTTTACCTTTTATTTGGCTTGCTGCTTTGATTGGTGGAAGGGAGCGTCCAGTGTTCGACAGATGAGGGCCCTCGGGCCCGGCTCCCTGACTCTTCCGGCCGCTGCCTTCGCCCTCATGCCCGGCCCTCTGAGTTCGCCCGCTGTGGCCTTCGCCCCTTTGTGAACTCTACCTTGCCCCCAGGACGTCCGCCGGAGATCCCTTCCGGGCCGTCCGCTGTGCTCCTGGGTTGTCAGTCCAAACCCGTCCTCCAGACCCCCTCCACCCACCCTTGTGGCCCTAGTTTTGTAGACCTCACAGCTGTTCTCACTGTAAAGATCGCGTCGCAATGAAAGCAGTTAAAAAAAATAATATCCAGGGGATGCATGCAGAGCTGTGATTGGCTGAGATAAGTCCGGCCGTGCGTCACGACTCTTTAAAACATCTCTGTTCCCGGAAATGCATCCACGAAGAAGCCGTGGAGGATACATCAGTGTATCCTCGGTTAGAGCTCCTCCAGAGAGCCTCCTCGACGCTCGATCCTCGATCCTCGAAGTGCATTTAGAGAAATTAGATGTCCTTCAACATGGCGCGCTGAAATTCATTTCCGGGTCACTACCGGAGGATTCGAGGAGTCGAGGAGGGGGAATTAGTGAAATGAGAAAGGGCCAGGGTGTTTCTCAATGTCAAGGAAAGATGCTCCAGAGCCACTATTTCAAGGATGCTACGTCATCGAGTCCCGCCGAAGGACTGTTGCAATGTCCGGCAGGCTGGCCGGCTCTGTCCTAATGCCGTCCCTTTGAAATGGACACTATGGTGAAAAGTGGAAATGTGGAGAGAGATGACTCTTACTCTGGGATAAATGCAATCGTTTTCACTGAATGCGTTTCTCACACACACATCACTCTCTCTTGTTAATACGCATTGTTGGGAAAGTTCACTTTCTACATGAACTAGTTCAGTTCACAGTTAACACATTTTAAAATGAACTAGTTCAAATAATAATTCAAAAATGTTAACTAAAGTTCATGGTTTCAAAAATGAAATAATTTATAGTTTATAGTTATTTTTTCAAAACGTTGCTGCGAGCTATTATTTGTCTCCTGTACGATGTTAATGGGATTTGGGTGGTAGTGGATCTGTTTTGGCTCTCTTTTTTATTCGCCACTCGCACATACCGTGAAAGGCTAGTAGTGTGCTTATTCTCAATGTGCCGTTTAAGGTTTGTTGTCGACGTCGTCGATGTACAGACTTGCTTTTTCAAACCGGGCGGACACAGTTTACAGGCAAACGTTTGATTTTTTCCGTCTGAGTCAGTACTGACTTTAACGTAAAACTCTTTTAAATGCTCATACGCCGACGCCGTAGAGTCTCACTCTGAGCGAGTGCTGCTGCAGCTGCTCTCGGCTTCGTCCATACTAATTAATTAATTAATTCAATGCTCGCCGGTTCCGCGGTTCCACATTGTTTGTTGTGAGGAGTCTGATATATTTAGTATATTTATATTTTAGTGCGACAGCCAGGGGTGACAGGCGCGTACGCGTCACAGGCAGCTTGCTGTTGCCAGATTGGGTGGTTTTCCGCATTATTTTGAAGCCTGTTTACGGTGTATTTTAACTGGGTTTTCGGCTGAAAGGCATATGAAATCTGGCACACTTTTGAACGCCGTTATAATACAGTGCTGAGAATGAACGCACTTTTGAACGCCGTTATACAGCGCTGAGAATGAACGCGTTCTCAATTACGTTCATCTAGCGGAAATACAGTACGTTCAGTTCACGTTCGCCCAAAATATGAACGCGTTCATGAACGCGTTCAGGTACATCACTGTTAACACGTTAATAACAACACTCTCTGAGTGTTGTTATTAACGTCAACAGGCTTTTTTTATCTTGGGATTTTTTTACATTTATATTTAACAATAAATATTTTTGTGTTCCATGGAAAAATATTTTTGTGGAGAGTCATTTATATATAAATCCCGAAATACATTTGTGAATCCTTGTTTGCATTTATTAATATTGAGACTGATCTGACTCCATATGTCCTAGGCTATGCTCACTTTCAAACTGTAAATCCACAATGCACCCTCAAATCATTGTAATTTATTTACACACAATGACAGAGAGTGTAGTCAAGTGCGTTAATTACAGCCCAGCGCCAACATATGATACACAATGCACATATTATGTTTTAGAACTAGGGCTGTCAGTCGATTAAAATATTTAATCGCGATTAATCGCATGATTGTCCATAGTTAATCGCGATTAATCGCAAATTAATGGCATATTTTTGATCTGTTCTAAATGTACCGTAGAGGAATAATTTTCAAGTTTGTAATACTCTTATCAACATATGAGTGGACAAATATGCTTTATGCTAATGTTTATTATCATTTGAACAATGACAAATATTCTCATGAATATTAAACACAACAACCTGGAACCTCTCTCATACAATAATACAATACAAGTGTGTGTGTGTGTCTCTGTGTGTGTGTGGGTGTGTGTGTGTGTGTGTGGGTGTGTGTGTGTGTGTATGTGTGTGTGTGTGTGTGTGTGTGTGTGTGTGTGTGTGTGTGTGTGTGTGTGTGTGTGTGTGTGTGTGATGGATCGTTGGAGCTATGTGCAACTCAAGGCATATGCTCAAACGGGAGCTGCCTGGACGCTGCTATCATGTTGCGCACTATCCGTGCTGAGTGTGCTGACTTTTCGTACAATGTCCCACTGTCTGCTTCCTGCATCAAGTCAAGTGCTCGGCGCAGTTGTGGTGAAATGTCGCTCCTCTGTTTTCATTCAAACAGCTCCTTATAACCGTTAGCGCAGCTAGCTAGCACCAGATGCTAACAACAACAATGCACGTAAGGTCTCTCTCTCGCTCGCTCGCGCCACACATACACACACCCTCCCGGTCCTCCCGATGGCCAGTCGGTGCCTGTCGGTGAGCGTGGAAGTGTGGTCTGCCACAAGCGGGCGGCAGGAGCGGGGCTGTCAGCATCAGCTTGTAGATGGTATTTTAAACTCGATGCGCTCTGAAACTACGGGGCGGCCAAGGAAAAAAAATACACCTGCGTTAATCGCGTTCAAATAATTAGTGGCGTTAATTTTTTTTGCGTTAGCGTGTTGTTAATTTGACAGCCCTATTTAGAACATAAACTCAAGGTTTAGTATCCAGAATACCGGAAATCTATTTTTGTTTTCGTGGGGGAGGACCCCCATCCGTTAAAAATTCCCCCCCACATTCATAAATCATAAATTCATAAATTCAATTATTCATTTTTGTCCACTTTGTTGTTCAGATATATCACATGTTTGTAACTAAATGAAACATTAATTGAAACAAAACACGGTATAAACTGAGGAGAGTCTCCCGTGAGTTTCATGTGTTTTCTTCACTCCGCTAGGAAACTGCTCTCAGGTCAAGAAGCAACAGATCAGTGCATGTGCTGCATCGTCCAATCAGTGAGCGATACACAGTAAGGGGGCGGGGCGAGTGTCTGAGGATTTCATCGAAGGATGGTCTGGTGGTTCCTCAGTTATCACTCCTCCGTTATCGCTCCTTGATCCTCGGTCCTCCGGCACAAATAAAAGGCCACTGGAGAGGTTTCTCAAGACTCTAATTTCCCCTCCTCGACTCCTTTCCTCGACTCGAATTCGGTGCCACTCGATGACGTAGTATGCTTGAAATAGTGGCTCTGGAGCAGCTTTACTCGACATTGAGAAACGGCCCGTTTGTGCTCTTTATTTTACAAGCAGTGAGGGCTCGACAGCATTTGTATCTTACATTAGCTAGCTAAATGAGTGAAGTAGCCTTGTGCCTTTCTGTTAGCAAGCTCCGTAGTTATCAATAATTGAAGTGAATCACAACATTACCGTGTCCTTTTGTGTGTGTGTGGGGGGGTGACGGTTTGCAAAGTAACGTTACGATCACTTCGGTTGGATAAGTCAAATTCACTTGGTTAAAGAACATCCATAAGTTGTTCGAAGTAATCGTGGTTAATTTAGTTTTCAGATAATTTACTTCAGTAAAAGTAGACCATGCTACACTATACAAATACTCTCTTAGAAAAGCCCTGCATTTAAACATGTTAATGTTACTTTAGTAAAAGTATGCAAGTATAATCAGGAAAGTGTTAAAGTATTTAAAGTTGACACAAGTTATACTATCATATTATATCATTTGTTTTATTGTTATTACCGATGCAAGAGTTGGAGCTCATTTTGAACAATGAGCTAACTAATGATTACTTTCATAATGGTTTAATATGCTGACTATTTTCTACATTAATAGATGAAGGTCTGGTTTGTTCAAACTCTCAAAATAGTAGGATAATTACCCAGAGGCCGAAGTGACACCTTTACAATGTTAAAGCTGTTAGATCAATGTAGTGATGTAAAAACAAAAATATTCAAGATAGTGTAGTAGGGGTGTAACGGTTCACAGAAGTCACGGTTCGGTTCATACCTCGGTTTGGGGGTCACGGTTCGGTACGGGTTCGGTACAACAAGGAAAAGCAAAAAAAAGTCCCAAATGCATTTTTTTTTAACAGTAGTGCAAGTGTTGGTATGAAAATAAGGAACTCTACCATTTGGAATCATTAACTGTATTACACAGTTAAAAACAAACCACAAACAGTTACACACACACTCAGATGGCCATATTATTTATATTGGCTGATGTCAAACAAAAAGGTTAAATAAGCTGTACAACTAAAAAGAATGTCTTGAAAATATTTAAATAAATAATAAGAAAGTGATTGAATCACGATCAATAAAAGGCAATACAGAACTGTATAACATCTCCTGATGTCTAAATATAAAATAAATACAATGATAAATATAAAACAAAATAAAATCTGTACCTTTAGGAGCAATGTCTAACATATGGAATTAACTTGTGAGTGTATGAGGCCATTATGCCTAAATAAAGGTACTCAAGCTGTACTCTATTTAAGTTTTTCTTCAAAAAGATGTGTTTGTCTACGTTGTCAGTAGTGAGGGCAGATCTGTTGGCGGTAACTACGTCACCTGCCGTCGAGAAAACCCTCTCGCTGGGGACTGAGACTGACTCGGATGTGATTGAGCATGCTTGACGTGTTACCACTAGCATACCGCACCGCTGTCGAACAACGCCGACACACCGTCTTCGTCCGATCCACAACTCGCACCCCATCATTGTTGTAGTCCACAGGGAACACGAAATGTTCCCACACACCTGATTTAAAAGAAGCAGGTGGGTCTTCTAGCTCCTGTGTGTTGTGTGAACTCGCCGTAGCTACTAACTGTTCTTCTTCATGGATTGTGTTCGTTTTGTTGTGTTGTGTTCTTCATTTGTTATTTACGGACGGCTGGCTTTTAGGCGCAATACCGCCCCCTGGATTATATATAGTGTAATACTGCCCTGAGTGACAGACTTTTTTCCCAGTCGTAAAAAAAGGCGTACTCGCCGTGTGCCGAACCGTGACGTCCGAACCGTGATGTCCGAACCGTGACGGTACGGGACGAATACGAATACCGTTACACCCCTATAGTGTAGTGGAAAAGAGATAATGTTTTAAAAAAATGTTACTAAAACAAAATCTCTTGTTTTGGACTGACATTATTTTTAATACTTTCTGCTGACACTAGGTGGGGCTGTGCCTAGTGTAATTTTTGTGTACTTTCGGGTTAATAATGTGGCCTTTTTGGCAGTTTAATTAAAGGTGTGCGGCTGCTGCTGTGAGGAAATATCAGTCTGAAATTACAATGGGCTTTAATGGAGGCATGTTGAAAGCTTTTGTCACTTCATGACCTCAAGAGGCATTTTGTTTAATTATTTTTCGTTAATTATTTGTAATTTTTCAAGCTACAAGATGTTTTCCTACGTTTGTCATGATAAATTATGTCTCAGGAATATAGGGTTTGGGAATTATGGCAGTTTAAAAAATATATATGAAGGCAAATTTCAAGATTTCCTACCCTCTAGCTGTGACATCACGCACTCTAGTTAGTGTTAAAATGTGAAGAAAACCTCTAAAACAAGGTCTGAACAATGTTTAATATCTCTAAAAGTAAGAATCAGATTCAAAAGTTGTTTTACACGAATAATGTCAGAAAGATGTGTAACATTTTAAAGTTGGAATGAGGTTTCTGAGTGAAAGTATGAATGAACAGTTAGCAGTTGAATCGCATGAAGATTTGTTGAAGTCTGAAGATTTCCTCCATTGACTTCAATGTTAAAGGTCCCATGTCATGCTTTTCCGGTTATTACCCGTCCTCTTGTGTGTTATGAAGGATTTTATGCATGTAAACGGTGTGCAGAGTCAAAACCCTCAAAGTGCACCCTGTAGCGAGTAAAACTCTAACACAGAAAATACCTCCCCAAAACGCCTCGTTGGAGATACGCCATTGTCCATTTGATTCTTCCGGGTACGCATGATATCAACCGTACCCAGAACGAAATGGACCAATCCGTGGAGCCGTTACGTTACGTCCGAAGAGCCGTTACGTTAAGCCCCCACAAATTGTTCCAAATTGACCAATCCACGGACTTCCTCACACACAGTGCAGGCAGTGCTGATCTCTCCTCCCTGGCTGCAGGCTGATAACAGACAGTTGGGATCGTGGCGAAATTCTCTCTGCAGACCCATTCTCACAGCGTTTATCAACCTTTTTCTTACTCACTATCAAGCCACACTTATTGTCTTTACTTCGGCTGTGACTTTGTGTGTGCTCAGCATGAGTTTGGCTGTGTTTCGCTGTGTATTGCTAAACAAGGAAACGACACCTCTACGGAGCTCAGCGCGATTCACAACGGCCCGACCAATCAGAGCACACTGTGCTCACAGGTAGGGTGGGGGCTGGAGCTATAGAGAACCGCAGTGACGCGTCCTAAAACCCGGATGTAAACTTCTTCCGGTTCCTTCGTCAAAAACACAATGCAATTTCTCCATAGGATTTTGGAAAATAGCTCGAAATAAGGTCTGTGGTTGACACACATTTAAGAGAAGGATCACGTTTTGTTCAGCAGGATAATCTCCACATGTCTCCCCTACTTTTATAATTTTTGAATCATCAATCTAGTTGCCAAAAGCGAAATGCTAACGTTATGCTATAAACGAACTACAAGCCAGTACAGCAGCAGGGTCGCACGACTTCAACGTCACGCCAACTTAAGATCGTTTCAACTGACTTGCACTGAAACTGCACTTTGAACACTTTAAATATATTAACATTTTAAACTGTATACCCAGGTTATCTAGGCCCTTTTTGTTTTGTTTTATGTATAGGCTGCATGTCACACTGTGGGAAACGATATTTCTGGATGTATAACACATGTAGAATTTGTTTACAATAAAGCTGACTTTGACTTCCGCGTGCTTGCATATTTTAACAAAGCTTTTCATTTGAGCCACACTGAATTCAACTAGAAGTCATGGCTGTGTCAATTACCAGTCTCATATCGTTTTACAAAGATGACAAGAAGAATGGAGATAGAGGAGAGAACCACTACAAGTCAGCACACGTACAGCAGTGCAGCCGAGATGAAGGTGTGCTTACCGGTGTTGTCAGGGCTAGCATGAGTGACAAGGTTTATAGAGTGTCGGTGAGTAGTTATAGCAAGAGTACCGTTAACCTAGAGTTAATTTATTCACATTAATTCCCATCAACAAATCCATTTTATGTGTCACATGAAATCTTTATTCGGCAAGGCAAGTTTATTTATATAGCACTTTTCAACACAAGGCAATTCAAATTGCTTTACAAAAAATGAAAGACATTAAGAAATGGGATTTAAAACCAGTCATTAAAAAGAAAAGCTAATAAAATAAACATTAAAAGAAAAAGGACATGGATAAAAGTTACAGTGCAGTCTAAGATATGAATAGTTCAAATAAAAGCAGCGACAAAAAGCAAAGTCTTCTTGCTGGATTTGAAAGTAGTCAGAGTCGCAGCGGACCTGCAGGTTTCTGGGAGTTTGTTCCAGATACTTGGAGCATAATAACTGAACGCTGCTTCTCCATGTTTAGTTCTGACTCTGGGGACAGAAAGCTGACCAGTCCCTGAGGACCTGAGAGATCTGGATGGTTCATAGTTTAGCAGGAGGTCAGAAATGTATTTTGGGCCTAAACCATTCAAAGCTTTATAAACCAGCAGCAGTATTTTGAAATCTATTCTTTGACACACAGGAAGCCAGTGTAAAGACTTCAGAGCAGGAGTGATGTGATCCACTTTCTTAGTGTCAGTGAGGACTCGAGCAGCGGCGTTCTGAATCAGCTGCAGCTTCCTAATAGATGTTTTAGTGAGACCTGTGAAGACACCATTGCAGTAGTCCAGTCTACTGAAGATAAAGGCATGGACAAGTTTTTCCAGATCCTGCTGTGACATTAGTCTTTTAATCCTAGATATGTTCTTTAGGTGATAGTAGGCTGATTTAGTAACTGTTTTAATGTGACTGTTGAAACTCAGGTCAGAGTCCATGACTACACCTAGATTTCTGTCTATCTGTTGGTTTGAACATTGCAGACTGAAGCTCAGCGCTAACTTTTATACGCTCTGCCTTGGCTCCAAAAACCATTACCTCAGTTTTATCTTTGTTTAATTGGAGAAAGTTCTGACACATCCAGTCATTGATTTGTTCAATGCACTTACTCAGTGTTTGAATTGGAGCATAGGCTCCTGGTGAAATGGTTACGTAAATGTGTGTGTCATCTGCATAGCTATGGTAACTTATTTTGTTGTTCTTCATTATCTGAGCCAGTGGTAGCATGTAGATGTTAAAGAGAAGAGGCCCCAAGATTACAAATAATACACACCAGAAAACACAGAAATATCCATGAAATAAACATACAGTAGGCTATAAACAATTAAAGGGATAATTGGGAAGGCATTACAAATGTAAATATATTTTAAATAATAAAACAATCCACCACCACAGGTATCTACAGGAGAAGAGGGAGTTCTCTCCACAAAATGTGAATGCCCACGTGGAGAATGGAAATGCAGTCATGCGGCTGCATTAGCCATCTTTGCCATCCACACTTTCAGCTGCACTGACGTGACACCCCCTGTCAGTGAGAAGCCAACGGCAGCTACACGTACGCATTCAGTGGAGGAGCTATTTCCTCCAACCAATAACTCGTTCAACCCGCTGACAAGAGAGCCCACCTCCGAAGATCGTGACTGGCTGAGGGACAGACTCGGGGCAGGTTCTCAGGAATGTCTTGGCTTCTCTCCCCCGAGCCAGAAGAGCAACACTACAGCTTGGAAACACTTACTCTTCCTGAAATGATTAAATATGTTGGGCATCAGGGACCTGAGGCAATTGTGGCAAGCATGGCATTGTCTGAGGAGCAACAGAGGGCAATTCAGGTGGCTACCACTGGTCAGCGAACCAACCCAAACTGGCATTGGTTCAGGAAAGGAAGGTTGACTGCCAGCAACGTTGGAGCTGTCCTGAGGTCAAAGCGTGTGACTGCTGCCCTTAGTGCCAGGGTGCTAGGGCAACAGCAGGCCCTTGATGGTTTTTTGTCTGTACAGCGGGGGACTATGAATGAATGTGAGGGCATCAGGGCATTCACCACTGCAACCCAGATGCAGGTCCATGAGTCAGGTGTGTGGCTCTCCCAATCAGGATTGTTGGGGGCATCTCCAGATGGTCTGTAGGGTCTTCCGCTGTGCTGGAGGTAAAGTGTCCCTACGGAGCCAGGGAAATCACAATTAGTGAAGCATTGCAAATCAAGGGTTTCTGTGTCAGTAAGGAGGGAGAAACATTCAGCCTGCGTGAGGAGCATCCTTACTGGCACCAAGTGCAAGGTCAGCTTCACCTCACTGCAAGAAAGAAGAAGACATTAAGAAATTGTGAATCGTTTTTAATTTACATTTACTCGCCTTTGCAATGTTGTGGTTTTGGAGTGTTACCCCCTAAACGCACCAGGAGCGTCTGCGCCGCGTTACGTTGCGGCTGGGCCACGCTGCGACCTCCTCCTGCGACCTCCTCCTGCGACCTAACACACCAGGCGCGTTTCAAAATGTTGCGGAAGCGGAGCGTCGTGTGTGCAGCCTCGCAGTTCTTAATTAACTTTAAAACATTAATATGTAGTTGTTACCTTCCACTCCACAAACTGCAGCGACTAAAAACCAGGCCTTGTCCTTTCTGATGTTGTCCTTGTAAAAAGCATTGGTTACATTGTATAAAATGGTGTGTTTCTCCACTTCCATTATGAACACCTCGTCGTCCATTGTGCGTATCGTAGTGGAGGTGTTGTGATGAATTAGTGGGTCTGCTAAATTAGTATATATGCGGGATGGGCCTGGCCCGGATGCTCGCCTTTCCACTTCCTGCGAGGGGGGGGCTGCCTGCCCGACCTTACCTTACGGCTGCGCCACGGCAAAAATAGGATTCATCCTAATTTTAGAGAAGCGCTGCGCCGAGCCGCTTCTGGGACGCGTCTGAGCCGTAACGCGGCGCGTGTGGTGGAATAGCACCCATTGACTAGAGTGGCCACGATCCTTACGACCGCCGCGGCGCGGCCGTAACGTGGCCGTAACGCGGTAACGCGGCCGTAACCGCGTAACACGGCCGTAACACGGCCGTAGCGCGGCGCAGACGCTCCTGGTGCGTTTAGGGGGTTAGGCTTCCTGTCAGCTCGTCTGTTGGGAAGATATAAAATATTAGTTTCATGGAAGTCACACCGTCACATATAAGAGCATTAAGACATACAGTACATAATAAAGTTATTATATATACAAAAGTATGTTTGGGATGGAATATTAAATTGAATATAAATGTAAAATGTGATTTTACGTCCAAGAGAAGCTATGGAACAGAGAGTTCTCTGCCAGCAAGAGGTGATTTGCTATTAGTTCAATATGTCAAACTGATTTCCCTGAATACAATCTTTAGTCACATGGTGAAACGTTATACTGCTTGTACTAATTAGACTTATCATATAAGCCACACAGGTTTTAATAGGATGTATTCATTATCTTTACTTATGTTGCGGTCTTTTCAGCAGCGCCATCTCTAAAACGGCGATACACTACCCATCATTTACATTTCACGTGACATGGACAAAAATGTAACGTCAGCTTACCTCATGGCACGAATCCAGACTCTCCTTTGGAAAACATTGGCCGGGAAATGATAGAACGAGCACGTTTCATGCGAAGACCTGTGGCTGCAACCCGGAGCAAAGCAACAAACCATTGCGTAGCTAACTAGTAGCGCTAGCTTTAGCTAACGTTAGCCAACGAACTGAACTGCAGAGTAAAATTGGAAAACACTGGTAATTAATTGTTCTATAATTTGTAAAACTACGGTGTTAAAAATGACCATTTCAAAAATAGAGATTCTAATGGTAAGATATAGATATACAGATACTAAAGATACTACAGATAGGCTACTAAAGATAGCCAGGTACTTGCTTTCAAGCAGAACACAGGGGAAAACAAACTCAGCGGGAGTGTTTACGTGTGTAGGCGTAATGACGTACAACGGCCTCGACAATTTCTGCAGTCCTGTTCAGCCACTCGGTAACAACCATCGTTTTTCAGACACGTAAACTCTTCAGAAATCACCAGTGGGGTCACTGCTGATGTATCTACTGTCGTAGAACAAAACGTGATTTATCTCTTAAATTTGTGTCAACCACAGACCTTATTTCGAGCTATTTTCCAAAACCCTATGGAGAAAATACATTGCTTTTTTGACGAAGGAACCGGAAGTGCTAAAAATGCTAACTTACTTCCGGGTTTTAGGACGCGTCACTGCGGTTCTCTATTGGAGCTACAACCAGTGTTGCCAAGTTGGCGAATTTGTCGTTAAATTCGGCGGCTTTCCAAACCCTCCGGCTACTTATTTTTGGCAAAAGCGACTAACGACTGATCTAACGACTTATAATGGTGTTATTAGGGACTTTTCTGGTGTTTGGAGACTCACGTATTGTTCTGCAGTTAACGAGCTGCCGTGAGCCCCTCAGCCCTCCCATAGTACTCACAGAAGCGCAGACTCACAGTTGCCTCCCGCAGCAGCTCAGCTGCAGTCAGAGCACAGAGGAGACAGCCACACTCTCCCGCGTCGAGACAGCTTCGGTCACTTAATCACCTCGTCCACTGTGTGTGTGCCTCTCTGTGACAAGCTAAACATCCACGTAGCTCATCGTGTCACAGTCTAAACTGTATTCACAAAAGTACAGAAAGTAGTGGGAATCAAACCCTGAGTTTAAAGGATGGTTGAAGCCATTTATTGGAGATGAAACACGGGCATACTATACTGCCTTTATTGTAAGGGAGATTTCTACTAAAACTATTTCTATACTTTCTACTTTTTCTAATAGAGACATTTCTGATCTACTGTCGTCTGGATTTACTCTGCTGGTTTCAAGTTTTGATCCTTGAAGGGGGTGGAACGTTATTTTACTGCCATGACATGATATGCAAATTAGGCGATGACGTCATTTGGGACTTCTGGCGACTTTTCGGACAGCCAATAGCTACTTTCCATACTATGGAGTTGGCAACACTGGCTACAACGAGCCGTTAAAGGCAGAGAGTGAAATTCAGTGAATACACGTAGTTTACAGAGATGCTGTTTGAGAAACCAATGTGAGTTTGGAAAATTGCACAATATAAATCTATTCTCGATTCTCAACAATGGAATTATGATCAGTGGAAATGGCCATGACATGGGACCTTTAAAAATGTGATGTATTATGGGATGTATCTTTGGAATTATGAAAGTTATGAATGAGAAAAGTAATAGCCATCAATTCCCGACCGAGCTGAACGTTTTGATGTTTGAACGGAGTTTCTGCGATGTTCAATGCGGGAGGAGAAGAGGGCCAAAAAAAAAGTCGGCGGAATAATAATAACTTTTCGTGCGTAGAATAACAGTTGGTGAAGTTACTAAAGCATTGACTACGCTATTCATCGTCCTTACATTTAATTTAATCGTGTATTCTTCTTGGATATTTTCTTCCAAGATTTGATATTATTAATAATAATTTTGAAAGATATAGATGTTGTCACAGTGCACATCAGCACCCTGTCACTCTATGGAATCTTTGGAACATACAGCATAGGTTAGACGGAGGTTTGCAAAAGTTCACAGGCATCTTATTTTGACAAGGGATTGCAGTGAGAGATTCATTCTACTACATATTGAGCAAGAATATTTACTGTTAGAATTAGATAACAAAGCAGCATGTGACTGCCCCTACATCTGACAGTCTGTGATTACTTTAGGAGTCTTGGCCAATATGAACTTTAAAAAATGGTTCCACCTATTAAACTGCAGAATTGGTTGTTGTTAAAAATGCATTGGTATTCCGATGTGTTTCAGTGTGTAGGAAATGATATTAATAAGTGCGGCAACATCATCTTTAGCGCCACACCACAAGGAAATAGTGTTTTAGTGGTGGTTTAAAAATTATAATATATTTTTTGTTTCCTTCAGATCAGTAAGCTGCAGCTGCAGACGGTCAAAGAGCGTTTCCAGGCTTTCCTCAACGGAGACACCCAGATCGTGGCGGACGAAGCCTTCATCAACGCCGTCCAGAGCTACTATGACGTGAGTCGATTATCTGTTACCTTCTGTCTACCTGTATACTGGGGAAATGGATAGAATATAATAGTTTAATGTCATTATACATGTACAATGAGATAAACAAATGCTTCTCCCTTTCAAAAGGTGCCATCAAAACAAAAAACATCACAACATAACACAACAAATACACGCAGCATACATACTTAGGAATAAAGTGCATTCATTATTTCCAGGGGTATACAAATACAATCTATAATGTAATAAATAATAATAGTAGATATGTATTTATAATAATAATAATAATAATAATGATATATATGGGTGTATATATATATATATATATACAGAGTCACATTTATTTCACATGCAGGATGATTAAGAGGTATGACTTTCAGGTGTTAAAGGTCCCATTTCTACTGATCATAATTCCATTGTTGAGTTCTACTAGAATAGATTTACATTGTTCAATGTTCCAAACTCACATTGGTTTCTCACAGCATCTCTGTATAGTCTGTGTATTCATTCTGTCCTACACGACTTGTTGGAGCTCTGTGAGCCCAGTGTGCTCTGATTGGTCGGGACGTTGTAAGGCTCGTTGCTGCTCGCAGCTGCTGCGAGGAGCGGACAGGCTTCCGGGTCGGCGATACAGCGAGAACAAGCGAATCTCATCCTGAGCACACAAACACTCACAGCCGAAGTAAAAACAATAAGTGTGGCTTGATATTGAGAAAGAAAAATGTTTATAACGCTGTGAGAATGGGTCTGCGGAGAGAATTTCTCTACCATCCCAACTCGTCTGTTACCAGCGTTCAGGGAGCTCTATGCAAGTCAATGGGGACTCCCTGTTAGTTAGCCAAGGGGTCCTGGTGTGTGAGGTGCTCCGTGGATTGGTCCATTTGGGCCAATTAGGTGCAGCATAGACAGGTCTTTTCTGTGTTAGAGTTTTACTCGCTACAGGGTGTACTTTGAGGGTTTGTGACTCTGCAGATCGTTTACATGCAGAAAAACACACAAGGGGACGGGTAATAACTGGAAAAGTGTCGCTGGTGTTTTATTTTATTTGGTTGTTTAGCCCCTCATGCTGTAATCATGTGTATTTTCTCCATTCCTGTTTTTGTGTCTTCTTGCAATTATCACTGGCCCCGTGTATCTCGTAATCGATATAACCGGCCTGCTCTCGTCTATCCCACATGCTCCACTGAGATCCAACATCTAGTTTCAGGAGGCCTGTGGAACTGCCAGTCAGCTGTTCCTAAGGCTGACTTCATCTCTGGCTACACCTCCCTGCAGACCCTGGATGTCCTTGCTCTCACTGAGACCTGGATTACTCCATCCAACACATCCACCCCAGCAGCTCTCTCCACAGCATATTCCTTCTCCCATACACCCAGACTCACTGGCAGAGGAGGGGGCACTGGTCTCCTGCTCTCTCCCAAATGGATCTTATCCCCCTTCAAGCTTCCTAACTTCAATCCTTCCACCTTTGAATTCCAAGCCGTCACAGTAACCCATCCTATACAATGAACCATTGTTGTTCTCTACCGTCCACCAGGCGCCTTGGGGGACTTCTTGGAGGAATTAGATCATCTCCTCTCACACATCCCTGAATCTGGCCCTCCCGCTGTACTTCTCGGAGACTTCAACCTCCAGACAGGGAAGATAGCTGAACTAACATCTCTGTTAACCGCCTTTGCTTTCTCACTGTCTCCGTCCCCACCAACTCATAAAGCTGGCAGTGTCCTTGATCTCATATTCTCAAGGAACTGCACTGCTTCTAAGCTCTCTGTAAACCCGCTCCACACCTCCGATCAATTCTTCATTTCATTCTCTCTACCCCTTTCCAAACATAACAAACTAATCTCTTCTCATCCTGCACCTGTCCGCCGTAACCTTCGTTCCCTCTCCCCCTCTACCTTTGCCTCATCGGTGCTCTCAGCCCTCCCTCCTTCCAATTGCTGCCTCCAAACTCTGCTGCAGAAACTCTCCTCTCTACTCTCTCATCCTCTCACATCTCGGCAGGCTCGTCAGTCCCCTCCTGCTCCCTGGCTAAATGACGCACTGCGTGCTAATATAACAGTCCTTCGGGCAGCAGAGCGGAAACGGTGGAAATCCAAACACCGTGACGACCTCCTAACCTATCAGGCTCTCCTCTCCTCTTTCTCTGCTTCCATCTCTCAGGCAAAAAGCACTTTCTTTCAAGATAAGATCCAATCTTCCTATTCCAATCCCAAAAAACTATTTTCCATCTTCTCCTCCCTCTTGGACCCCCCCCCAAAGCCCCTCCCCCTCCTCCCTTCTGTCAAGCGACTTTGTTAACCACTTTGAAAAAAAGGTTGATGATATTCGCTCTTCTTTTTCTGACTCACCTCTACTCACCGCTGGGTCACCAGACCCTCCTTCCACCCGCACACTAACCTCCTTTTCCCCTCTCTCGCCAAGTGAGGTTCATACCCTCATTACCTCTGACCGCCCTACCACCTGTCCTCTGGACCCTATCCCCTCAAACCTCCTTCAGAGGTAAGAGTAAACCCTCTCCTAAAGAAACCCACTCTCAACCCGTCAGATGTTATAAACTACAGGCCTGTCTCTCTCCTCCCGGTCCTGTCTAAAACACTTGAACGCGCTGTCTTTAGACAACTCTCCTGCTATCTCCATCAGAACAACCTTCTGGATCCGCACCAGTCTGGGTTCAAGGCAGGTCACTCCACAGAAACTGCCCTCCTTGCTGTCACTGAGGAACTGCACACTGCTAAAGCAGCCTCCCTCTCCTCTGTCATCATCCTGTTGGACCTGTCTGCTGCATTCGACACGGTGAACCATCAGATCCTCCTTCGCACTCTCCAAGAACTTGGAGTTTCAGGCTCTGCACTTTCCCTCCTCACCTCATACCTCAAAGACCGCACCTACAGGGTTACTTGGAGAGGGTCCGAGTCCGACCCTTGTCAATTAACTACAGGGGTCTCTCAGGGCTCTGTTCTTGGTCCCCTCCTCTTCTCCTTGTACACAAACTCGCTCGGATCTGTCATTAGCCCACATGGTTTTTCATACCACTGCTACGCTGACGACACCCAATTAATTCTGTCCTTTCCCCGCTCAGAGACCCAGGTCGTCGCACGCATCTCTGCTTGTTTAGCTGACATCTCTCAGTGGATGTCTGCTCACCACCTCAAGCTCAACCTTGACAAGACTGAACTGCTTTTCCTTCCGGGAAAAGATTGTCCCACTCTTGACCTAACAATCAACATCGGCACCTCTGTTGTTTCCCCGACTCAGACTGCAAGGAATCTGGGTGTGACCCTAGATAACAACCTGTCCTTCACTGCAAACATCGCTGCTACAACCCGCTGCTGCAGATATACGTTTTACAACATCAGGAGGATGCGTCCCCAGCTGACCCAGAAAGCCACGCAGGTTCTGGTCCAGGCTCTCGTCACCTCACGCCTAGACTACTGCAACTCCCTCCTGGCTGGTCTCCCTGCATGTGCCATCCGACCTCTGCAGCTCATCCAGAATGCAGCGGCTCGTCTGGTCTTCAACCTTCCTCAATGTTCCCACACCACCCCGCTCCTCTGCTCCCTCCACTGGCTTCCGATAACTGCTAGAATCCACTTCAAGACAATGGTACTTGCGTACCATGCTGCGAATGGATCTGGCCCTTCCTACATCCAGGACATGGTTAAACCGTACACCCCAGCACGTGCACTCCGCTGTGCAACAACCAAACGGCTCGCTGCACCCTCGCTGCGAAGGGGACCCAAGTTCCCATCAGCAAAAACACGTGGGTTTGCTATCCTGGCTCCAAAATGGTGGAATGAGCTCCTCATTGACATCAGGACAGCAGATAGCTCGAACACACTTATTGTCAGTCGCTTTGGATAAAAGCGTCAGCTAAATGTAATGTAATAATGTAATAAAAGCATGACATGGGACCTTTAAGAGCAATGATGGCTCTTTAGAAAAAACTGTCTTTGAGTCTGTTTGTTTTGGAGAGGGCAGCCGATGATCCTCTGTGCTGCTTTTACAACTCTCTGGAGCCTCATCCTGTCGGCCTCACCGCAGCTGGCGTACCACACTGTGATGCAGTATGTCAATAGGCTCTCGATGGTAGAGCGGTAGAAGCTCACCAGCAGCTTATGGCGCGTTTCCACTGCAGCGGGTAACTCGCTTTAAGCGTGCAGAGCCGTGCAGATGTTGGTTGCGTTTCCACTTGACCTAGTACCGGCTAGCGGGTCCTAATTCACAGTTTTTCTGGCCCCATAAAATTGTGGTTCTAGGGCCAGGAACAACCAGGCTGAGTCGGGCTGAGCATGCTAAACTAGAGAGAGAATCGCTGGCAAGGGGGCTACAACTACAACAAGATGAACATATTTGACCGTGATTTAATTGTAATACACGTTTCAAAATGATGCCGAAGTAACAACACACTGATACCGGTTAGTAAAAACCATGAATTAATGCTTTGACAAGTCTGCAGACAGACGGCAGGCCTTTTAAAATGCGTGTTTTCTAAATGGAGCTTGGCTAAGCTAACGTTATATATGCTCCGACCGTCCACACTCACAACAACGGCCTACAGACATAAATAAACCAGCGACTGTATTCGCCATGACACAGACAGTCTGTGGTTTGTACTTGTTTAACTTTTGTCTAGTTTCTGAACAGATATGAGGAGCTGTGAGCGCTGAGTGTTAACGGCTAACGGCTAACGGCTTGTTTTTCTGGGGCGCTCATTGAAGATGACGTCACGGCTTCGCCTACACTGCATTACTATAGTAACTGCCCCAGTTCCTAAACTGTAATGGAAGCGCAGCATACAGTGAGCCGGGCCTAATAAGGCCTAACCAAACCGAGCGAGGCCGAGCGAGGCCTGCAGTGGAAACGCGCCATTAGTGGCCAAGTTGTTCTTCCTGAGCACCCTCAGGAAGTGCAGACGCTGCTGGGCCTTCTTGATGACAGTTGTGGGGTTGTCCTTCCAGGAAAGGTTGTTGGTGATGAGGACACCGAGGAACTTGAAGGTGTGGACCCTCTCCACACACTCATTGTTAATGTCGAGGGGAGCGAGGTCGGTAGTATTCCTCCTGAAGTCTACGATGATCTCTTTGGTTTTTGAGGGGTTCAGTGCCAGGTTGTTCACTGAACACCACGCTGAGAGCTTCAGTACCTCGCTCCTGTAGGCCGACTCGTCTCCTCCTGAGATGAGCCCCACCACAGTGGTGTCGTCAGCAAACTTCACGATGATGTTCTCTGGGTGGGCTGGACTGCAGTCGTGGGTGTAGAGCGAGTACAGGAGAGGGCCCGGCACACAGCCCTGAGGAGAGCCGGTGCTGAGAGTGCGGGTGGAGGAGTGATGGGGGCCAAGTCTCACACGCTGGGGGCGGTTAGTGAAGACATCTTTGATCCAGGAACAGGTGGGTGGGGGAAGGCCTAGGTTTGATAGTTTGCAACCTAGAATGTCCGGGATGATTGTGTTGAATGCTGAGCAATCTGACATAGCTCCCACGGTGCTCCAGGTGGCTCAGTGCAGAGTGGCTTTCTTAGGAACAGGGATGATAGTGGCAGTTTTAAGGCAATGTGGGATAACAGCGAGTTTCAGGGAGAGATTAAAAATGCTGGTGAAGACCTGTGAGAGCTGGTTGGCACACGCTCTGAGCACCTTCCCAGGTACTCCATCTGGACCAGCAGCCTTCCTGGGGTTCACTGCATTGAGCACCCGTCTCACATCATGCTCCTCCACAGTAAGTGGGGGGTGCTGGAGGCGGTTGGGGGCTGGGGTGGAGTCACTGATTGCTGCTGTGGTGTCTCGAAGCGAGCAAAGAAGCAGTTCAGTTCCTCTGCTACCGACATGCTTGAGTCCCCAGTTGCCGTGTCACACCCCCTGTAGTTGGTAATGTTCTTAATGCCCTGCCACACCTGCCACACCTGCCACACCCGCCACACCTGCCTAGGGTTGTTGCTTGTGAGGTGGTCCTCAATCCTTGTTTTGTAGTCTGTCTTGGCTTTTGTTTTTCCTCTCCTCAGGTCGGCTCGGGCAGCACTGTAGAGAGCTCTGTCCCCTGACCTGAAGGCTGAGTCACGGGCCTTGAGCAGCATGCGGACCCGGCCAGTCATCCAGGGTTTCTGGTTTGGGAAAACCCTGATGCTTTTTACCACAGTGACGTTGTCGATACAATATGTAGGACAGTACCGTCTCTGTGTAGGTTGCCAGGTCCTAGTGCTGGTGTTCAAATACATCCCACTGGGTGTGTTCAAAGCAGTCCTGAAGCTGAGCAAGTGCATCCTCAGGCCAGGTTGTAACAGACTTTCTAGTGGGACTTGTTCTCCGTCTAAGGGGGGTGTATGCAGGGGTCAGTAGCGGGGAGATATCTGACAGGCCTAGGTGGGGGAGAGGTATGGTTGTGTATGCGTGCTTGATGTTGGAGTACACATGATCAAGAGTGTTTTCCCCTCTGGTCGGACACTTGACATGCGGTTTGATATTATAGGGAGACATACTGAATACAATTTCTGTATGGTTAATATTTAGGCTAATTGAACAACTGTGTGTTGTAGTTTTGCTTTCACATAATATAGCTTTAGCTTGATGCCCTATATTTAATCTGTTGTATTGCTTATTCTTAATTTGACAATGTCTATGTTCACTGTTAAATAACGTAACAAAATATTCATGTTTTGCTTATTAAAACTAAACTTTTGACACATAGATCCCATAGATCCATCAGTACATATCTGTTGTTAATGCTCTTTCCATGCTCAGACAGATTTCCTCCATGTTCTATTATCTTTTTTAAGTCAAAAGAGTTCACAATACATAGGTCATAATACCGTTGTTGTTTAATGAGTGGATGTGTCTCTTACTACCGCACGTGTTTGCTGGAGCTGTTGGTTAGAAGGAACATGTTTATTTGTTGGCCTGCTAGAGTGACACATTGACTGGCACTTTCTTATCAGTTAATGTGGCAGCACCAGCCAGCCATATGAGAAAGGTGTGATATTTAACAGAGGAAGCTGGTGACACAGGTTATCCAATTCAATTAAAAAGCCAAAGCTCTCAGACGGCTTTAGCTCCAGGCTGGACGTGACGCCAGCAGACAGAGGGAGAGACGGACAGGAAGAGAAAGATAGAGGAAACAGAAACAGAGGTTTCCACAGAGCTGACAGAGACATCAGCGTGTCCATTAACTACTCATCAATCACCAGCTACAGCTTTAATGCAACGTGTTGTGGTTGTGATTTCAATTTTTATTTGTTTTTACTGGACACACATACTTAAACGCCTGTTTGCGACTCCTCAGTGCACAGAAAAACATAACTTGGAGAAATAAATAAATACGGATATGTTATTGAAAACCACCTCGAATATGTGTTAATGTTATGAAATGTTTTCTCATAAATGATGCAGTAAGCAGGAGGACAGATTACGTCTAAACTGACGCCGTGTTGCATTTCTATAGGTTGTAGATACGAGCATGGTTTTATATACTATCACGTTTAATCGTGTTTTATGCCGTTTGCTAAGACTTGATAAGTCGCTCGTAAAACACAGGAGTATGGAAGCTAAGAACACCATATGTGGTAAATTGTACAGCTAACACAACACATTAGTTGTATTTCCTTTAACTGGTGGATATAGAGTTGCTGCGGGGGGGTTGGGGGCGGGGGGGGTTGAGACGCACAGGCTGCAGTGGAGACGCTGCGCACAGCTGATCGACAGCTGGAACACAAATACAAAATACAAAAACATAATTCAGATCCAGTCATCATGACTCCACTCCTGAGGGATTCCCCGATCACTTCTTACAGTCTCTCATCAAGGGGTCTCCTGTCCCCGGCACAAACACACTGCCTGAGGAAGGCTCTGTGTATGTTTCTGTCATGAACCTTTTTCGGACCACTTATTTATTTATGTTGGTGACGATCCGACCTCCATGCTGCTACTCTGTTCAAACGGCATCCACCAAACAATATGATTTATCTTGACCTCCCCAAAATAACCAGAATCTGACACGGTGTGAGACGTATTTTTTAGCTGTTCTGTCGTCATTTCCTGCGATCTTCTTCATGCAGTCAGTCAGAATGAATGAATGAATGGGCGTTTCTTTGACTATTTATAGGCAAATATGGGCGTTACGTGAAGCCCGCAAAAGATGCACCGCATTTCGAGTCAATTTTGATGTATAAAGGGAAACCGGCGTAGGAAGTGCTGTACGCACTTTCCTCGCCGGTACGCAATGTTTGGTGAATCGGAAAATTTCTGTACCTATTTTTTGGATTTCTACTACGTAAGCAACCTTCCCACGTGAATCCTACGCACGGCGTAATAAATGAGGCCCCTGAGCAGTAGTTATCAGTCTCTCAGTCTGACTGGAGAGGACTCTCCTCCACCTTGTTGAAAGCTAGCCAGTTGATATCTGTTAGCGCAGCTAGCTAGCACCAGATGCTAACAACAACAATACACGTAACCGGTGCGCACACTTTCTCTCTCGCTCGCTCGCGCCACACACACACCCTCTCGAGCTTGAATGACCAGCAGGCCACTTATCAGCTGGCCATCGGGAAACCTCCCGGTCCTCCCGATGGCCAGTCCGGGCCAGGCTATACGATAAGTATGGGTATATATATTTATAAAGGGTGTTACGAGTGAGTTTCTGTGCAACACTCCGTTAGCATTTTTCGCTCGTGGCTAATTCATAGGCTCAGCGCTAGCTTTGTGGGTTTCTTTGAAAAAAATAAATAAAAATCAGTTAGCTGAGTTTCTTCCCGTTACATGGATATAAAACATTCATAGTTTATTGAATATTAAGATGCCCTCAGACGCTGTTTCCTGCAGATGACGCGTTTTTCCCCCCGGTATCGGGGTGCGGTAGGTTAAGTATATTTTGATGCTAATACTTTTTAACATTTTGTTTGCAGGACTTTGACTTGTTACAGAGTATTCCTACACTCTGGTACTTCTACTTCTACTTAAGTAAAGAGCTGAGTACTTGTTCCATCTCTGTAAACTCATCAATAAGTTTGGGCCTGTGGTCTTAAAGAAGGAACTTGCTAAAGCTACTGCATCATCGGTAAAATACCTCTTGCCCACACTCTCGCCCTTCTGGAAGAACACAGTAACACCTTCAGCAACACCCTGACCCCATGTGTATTACCATTAAATCACGGTCAAATATGTTCATCTTGTTCTAGTTGTAGCCCCCTTGCCAGCGATTCTCTCTCTAGTTCAGCATACTCAGCCCGACTCAGCCTGGTTGTTCCTGGCCCTAGAACCACGATTTAGTCGGGCCAGAAAAAAGGTGAAAAAGTAGCTCCGGGCCAAAACTAGGCCAAGTGGAAACGCAACCAAAAACGGGCCCCGCTTCGGCTCGGCACGCTTAAAGCGAGCTACCCGCTGCAGTGGAAACGCGCCATAAATTATCTCAGTGGGTCTCAAATGGTTTGGTCACCATTTATATAAACACATATTTCCATTTGAAGGGGGAGTGATTAGTAAAATATGCATGAATAATAATTAAACAAATTTAACTAGGTGAAAAAAGGTAAGATAAACTTTAAAAACTTGTTGAGAGCTAAAACTAGTCTTTGCTGCTGCCTCAAAGAGGAGCAGGGGGAGAGGGGGGAGACAGGTGAGGCTGGTTGAGGAGCACAGACACACTCACAACTATAAATGAACCAAAAACAAATAAATAAACAAGTTTCAATGTTTTTCATATTGGATATGGTATGTTATTGGTTATGGCCATGTACTTATGATTTTATCATTATGTAAATGTACACAGTTCTGTTTCATATGGGTGTAGTCTCTTTAGTTCCCCCTCAAAGTGCACCAGATTGATGCATTTAAGTCCAACATTTAAAAAAATGTTTTACCGGGGGAGCATGCCCGGACCCCCCTAGAGGATTTGACGTCCACCTCCACTTAAAATATGTTCACATGGATAGGTTCCTAAATCGATTTGGGCAGCAACGCTGTATATATTGACAAATAAATCCAGGAAAATGGCACAAACTGGTAGTGGCCTGGCTGGGTGTATAATTCCCGGCCTGACTTATTGTCTCAGTCCGGCCCTGATCGTAGCTGCATGTCCAACCCATCGATCTGATCGTGAGATGACACACAATCGATGGGTACATACATCATCACTCCATGATAAGAACTCGCGAAGCTATTAACAAGAACAGACATCAAAACCGCTAAAAACGGCAACATGGCTCACCTTGGTTGTTGTCTGGTCAAAAGTGGTCTTCAATGGCATTAAAACAATACAAACGCTGCTGAAGTTAATCCATAGGTTAATCCAATGTGTCTGGGTCCCTTTGAAATGATTTCTGATAATCCATGAGAAATAAACCTGCTTTTCCGTTTCCAGATGTCAGAGCGAGAGATAGCTTCACTCTGATGCAAACCTGCATGCGCTAAGCCCCCACCTTTTTTGTTAACATGTGTGTGTATGGGGAGATTCCTCTTCGATTCTATTGGCTCTAACGGTCAGAAAGAGATGTCAATCACCAAAATCGACCAATGGGTTCCAGAGAAACGGTAAAACCCCCATTTCCACCCAAATCACCTCAGAGGTGGATTTATTTTGCTAAACCTCTCTAAAAAGGTCAAATGTCACTTGTTTTGCATCAATCTTCTGACTTTTCTACATCCAACTGACAGGTTTATCATTACTTTGAGAGAAAAGATTATTAATGTAACCCTTTTAGAAGGGAAGATATGGTTATTTGTTCTGGGAATGTCATTTTCGAGCCTGAGACCTGAAAAACAGGCTCAGGGCTAAACTGGTTAAAGTAGTTGTAATGGCAATTTCCATGTTCCAATATCCTATATATTTGCCACTGCTTTCACAGGAGGTTTTCAGAGTGATCCTGACGCAGACACGAACAGATGGATTTCCGGTCTTTTGCTGCAGTTTAGAATGATGGTTTATTTTGCTTTTACATACCAAGGTTGTATTACACTGTGTCAATGATTGTGGTATGAGCATCTGCTGGGCTGGTGCCGTTCTGGCCTTGCTCGTGGAATCGGTACGCTCTTCCTCCTGTGTCCATGTCATTTCCTGTCACTGCTTTTATACACCCGGTGAAGCTAAACCCCGCCACCAAGTGTTCAAAATAGTATTGTAGTATAAATATAAATAAAGCAAACTGACAAAACAACAACACCCCTAAATGGCTCCTACAGTAGTCATTGTGCAGATTGGTCAATTTCAGAATAATATAAATGATATGTTTTATAATTATTGATGCATTAAAGTGTTATCAAAGCTAGTTGTAATGACTGTATACTGCAGGGTAGCTTGTGAATGTAGTACAAAAATGTTTTTTTTATGTATTTTATGCGTTTTGTTGCGCTTTTAACTCTAAACTCGTTAAAGTCTCCTTCTTCCTGCATTAAATGTGGCCCTCATAAATGTATTGGCCCCATTACTGCCCCCCACTTAAATTAATCTAGTACTGCCATTGCACTCAAGTAAAGTTAGGGTACCTACAATTGAACTAAAGTACAGTACTTGAGTAAATCTACTTGGTTACTTTACACCACTCTGAGTTTGTGATGCATAAAGAACATTTCACAAACTGGTTGCAGGTGTTCCTCAAGAGCGACCGGGTGTCCCGGATGGTGCAGAGCGGCGGCTGCTCGGCCAGCGACTCCCGGGAGGTTTTTAAGAAGCACATAGAGAAGAGGGTGCGCAGCCTGCCTGAGATCGACGGCCTGAGCAAGGAGACGGTGCTGAGCTCCTGGATCGCCAAGTTTGACACCATCTACCGAGGAGAGGAGGACCCCCGGAAGCACCAGCAGAGGATGACAGCCAGCGCCGCCTCCGAGCTCATCCTCAGCAAGGACCAGCTGTACGAGATGTTCCAGCAGATCCTGGGCGTCAAGAAGTTTGAGCACCAGCTACTCTACAACGCCTGCCAGGTCAGTGCTCCAACTATACCTAACTGTTTATCTGTGAATATGTGACAGACACTTCTGTGCATCTCTCCCTTTTAGTAGATTGTCTTACTGTACCTCTGTGTACATTTGAATGTGTTCTTTGACTCAGGTGTCAGTGTTGAAGAGCGGAATAAGAGAGCTGTTTGACTGAGTTTATTTAGTCATTCAATTACTCTAAAATAAGCTTGATAAGGAGATTGAATCATCCGTTTCTTTCATTTCATAAATCACACTGACATTGTGTTTTGACCTGACCAATCAGTCGGGGATGATGAGTCCAACCAGTTGGTGCTATGTTTTTAGAAACTATGGTAATGACGAGGGAGAAAAGGTTTGTCTATGAGACATTTTAGAGCTTTGCTAAAAGCCACTGTGTCAAGTGTCCATCTTGGGTTGCCGTCCGGAGTTGTCCAATATGGCGGACCATCTGGCACATGCGTAGTACCGATCGGGCAGGGGGACGGATCAGGTAGTGACAAGCACTGTCACTACCCGATCTGCAGCTCTGCCCGATCTGCAGTGCGCATGTGCCAGATGGTCGTTCTGTGTGACACGAAAGAAATGAGGGAAATGGTGTTGGTGAACACGAACCAATAGATGCATTTTGTGACTATAACACAAAATGCCGTGAGACTGGGTTGTGACTGAAGTCCAAACAGCAGAGTGTGAGTGTCAGAGTTGTGTTCATTTAAGGTATATAAAACCTTGTAAGGCAAAGGTTGCACACAACATGTGTCTTTTCCTTGGAGGAAGCCACAACACCTCTGCATGAACGTTTAAGTGTTCAGTGGATTCAAAGCGTTAAACAATGCATATGAAACATATTATAAAACAATACAAATTAAAGAGGCGAAAAAGCCAACCTCATCTTCAATACATTTACGTTGGATCAAAACTCCATCCCACATGTGTGGACGCTCTGCAAGGTTCTGTGGCAAACCGAATGCAGAGAAGCAGGGCGTTCAATCAGCTGGAAATGTGCAGACTGCGATGACAATCACAGAGCAGGCAGATAAAGAAGATGGATGTGGTAATAATGTGTCCGTGGTCTCTGGATCCTCAGCCCCTCACTCAGCAGCTCTACAAGTCTCTCTGTCTCTGTCCACAAACATGTTCCAGCTCTTTGGCGTTTACAGTTTGATCATTTGCCACCAGCTGAGGTCTGACATGGAGGTGTGGCAGGGAGAGTGGTTTATAAAAGGCACATCACTTCTAAATGGATTCAGTACCAAG
This sequence comes from Champsocephalus esox, assembly GCA_036324585.1. NCBI lineage: Eukaryota > Metazoa > Chordata > Actinopteri > Perciformes > Channichthyidae > Champsocephalus > Champsocephalus esox. Next base: position 1,919,650 of record CM070495.1, on the reverse strand, counting down.
GACAAACTGGTGAGCTGCTTTTTATCGACTTCCAGAGGGGTTAGCGCTGCCTTATATATCTCACGGAGGAAGTTCCTAACAGACATCAGGGGGATGTCTATACATTCCATCATCAGCAATTACAAATGATCTCTGTTGAATTGTTTAAGTGTTTTAATGTGGACCCAAATATTTACTAAAATATTCTGAAAACACATACAAGTGGTCTTAAAGCATAAACAATGTTTTAAAAACATATTAAATTAACATACAGGTGACGTTCTTAAAGGTCCCATGTCATGGCCATTTCCACTGATCATAGTTCCGTTGTTGAGCTCTACTAGAATAGATTTATACTGTTCAATGCTCCAAACTCACATTGGTTTCTCAGCATCTCTGTAAACGACGTGTATTCACTGAATGTCACTCTGCCTTTAATGGCTCGTTGTAGCTCCAATAGCTCCAGCCCCCCCCCCACCCCGCCCTCCCTGTGAGCACAGTGTGCTCTGATTGGTCGGGACGTTGTGAATCGCGCTGAGCTCCGTGGAGGTGTGATTTCCTTGTTTAGCGATACACAGCCAAACACAGCCAAACTCACCCTGAGCACACACAAAGTCACAGCCGAAGTAAAAACAATAAGTGTGGCTTGATAGTGAGTAAGAAAAAGGTTGATACACGCTGTGAGAATGGGTCTGCAGAGAGGATTTCGCCGCGATCCCAACTGTCTGTTATCAGCCTGCAGCCAGGGAGGAGAGATCAGCAGAGCTGCCTGCACTGAGTGGCCGTTTCTCAGGCCCAATCCCAAACCACTCCCTCGACCCTACCCCTCCGTGACGGAGTGAACTCCGTCTGTAGCCACACTCGCAGCTCAACGAGGCTCCCTCCTGTCAGATGGAGGGAGTACACACAGCAGCAAGCTTTGGGACGGCCTCCCCTCTCTCCGGCAGAAACAGGAAGTGCCGTAACTGTATGTAACAACGGTTTCAAATCAGCATCTCTTTGACAAAAAGTTTAAATGAATAACTCAAATAAAACTCCAAACATCTTTCATTGTGTTTCAAAGCTCTTTTAGTTTTAACCCTGATGTTTATAAGCTTCTTAGTTTTTGCAACAGCCGATGCAGACTCGCTGTTTGAGGGCTTGATAGCCCACTCCCCCTCCACAGGGGTATGTTCGAGGGAGTGGTTTGGGATTGGGCCTAAATGCATGTTGAATGCCCAACATTCTGCGCCACTCTATGACGTAGTATACTTGAAATAGTTGCTCTGCAGCATGTGTACTCGCGATTGAGAAACGGCCACTGTGTGTGTGAGGAAGTCCGTGGATTGGTCAATTTGGACCAATCAGCGGGGGCTTAACCTAACGGCTCCGCGGACGTAACGGCTCCACGGATTGGTCCATTTGGTTCCGGGTAACGCATGACCGTATCGCGTCATAGCTCTGGGCGCGGCTACTGGCCATTCCTACTCACAATACCCGGCAGGAAGTAAACAATGGACAATGAGTATCTTCAACGAGGCGTTTTGAAAACATGTAGTTTTACTCGCTACAGGGTGCACTTTGAGGGGTTTGACTCTGCAGACCGTTGCATAAAAACATTGATAACACACAAGGGGACGGGTAATAACCGAAAAAGCATGACTTGGGACCTTAAAGTGTGTGATACATTCAGACATTCAAATATTTCAGTTAGAGACAATTATTTGCTTCTTATTTTTTATGATTTGGTAATTTTTTTACCAACCAAATATGATACAATTAAATGCCCACTACAGTTTCCAGATTTCAAATAATGTATTTTGAAGTCCATGAGGAAAAATGATGTGTGTCGTCAATCAACACAATCTTTAAAAAAAACGATATGTCTTTATATGTTAACCCCATACTCACATTATATAGAAAAATAGATATATTTATGGGGTTAGATTTATCTCATAAATATTTGTGAACATAAAAAGAATTTGTGTGTAAATATGTGATTTGTAAATGTAAAACACCATCCACAAATGGGGCGAAGCCTGCGAGCTAGTTCAGGCAGTCAACTCGAGCACTTATGCTGCATTCATACATAACGCCCCCTTGCCGCTCTACAACCAACCAAACAGAGTCTCCTTAATATGCCGCTCTATTTAACCTGCCAGATCTCTCTCCATGCATTGCTTGCTGCTGCTATTGCTGCAGCTACGTCGCTGCTGCTTGCTGCGTTCACTTGCTATTGCTGCATTCATTTGCTATTGCTGCGTTCATGTTCGTGCTGCTGTGTTTCATGTTGCTGCTGCTTGCCTGCCGTTGCTGTCCTTGCAAATGTCTATTGCAATCTCCGACTCTGGAACCGAATCGTCATACGCAAGAAGCCGTAAGAAATGCCTCATTCCCGAAACACAGGCTAGCTCAGAGCATGGTTCAGACGCCGCTGGAACGAGCCACAGGTCCCGCACGACACGCATTCAGGTGTCCCTTCCGTCCTCATCTGGAGTAGCTTTTAATATCCTTTGGGCCAGAGGAAGTCCCGAGTTCTACGCCAGCTCCGGTAACAACCCCTCTCTTGTGTGTCAGCTAAGAGTCGCACTGTCTCTCGGTCGGTGGGTATTTAAACATCAAAAAAGGCAGGAGCAAGCTGACTCCGGCATTCCCAAAGTACCTGCCATCCTGTCCTACCATCTCGAAGTAAAATCAGCGCTTGAAGCCTTTAATTGCACGATATATTCCCGTGAACAAACTCGATTTCCTCTACCTGCAATGTAAACAAATGTTTCTACTTCCGCGTTCAACCACGTTGTGCCACTGACGTCACACTCCCGAGGATTCTGGGAATTGGAGTCCCAGATCCAGCCACGAGTTCTTGCTTCCTGACAGGTATATAATACTATTCTGCATAAGCAATGTTTTATTATGGAAATATTTGGCCTGCAGTAAGTCATATTTGAGGCAATTATACAGAAGTTGATTATATATAAGTACTTATACTAGGCCTACTATAAATCAATGAAATTAAAAACGGAAATAAATTAATAATTTCCATCACGTGAATATGAAGGGAAGCTCGATACATTTTTGACCATCATTTTAGACTTCAAAAACGTGCTCCTACAGTGTCTTTTCTATGAATACCATGAATCATTCTCTGCCAAGCGGCCATATACATTTAATCACCTACCAAAGAAGAGTTTTTCCTCACAGGAATTAAGCTCTACCTGCAATATCTGCCCCTCGCTGGGTGTGCCTCAGGAGGCTTCATGCTGCAAATCGTTTCCAAGCTCTTCCTAATCACAGATGTTCGTCAAATGACCTTATCACAGGCTTAAATCAAGGTTTCTTAGCAAGTTATGCTGGCTCCCAGGGACCCATGTCTGTTGAAACCTGCACTCAAGACTGAAGTTTGCACTGAAGGAGCCAGGAGTATTACACGTGCTGCTATTTAAACGTTTAAAAACACGACAGGCCCCTAGCCTAGTGCTAGGAGGAATTATTCTAGCAACGTTTCTTTATTGAGCCGTTCCTCACAATTATTCTGTTAAGACTTTATTAACTACTACAATTGTTCCCGTTTCTTTGCTCTGTAGATGACATGAAAGGGAAAGCAGACATCCCATATGCCTTCTGTGGCATATATATTTTAAGGTTTTACAATCAAATGTGCATTTGGTTGCCTGGTTAACCTTTGCAGGGGGTGCCCACTGCGGGTGGCAGAACAGACCTGAATCCAGTAGACTTCTCAGAATGACTAGAGATCTTCTCATAGTCCAAGACAGTTAACAGGCACAGCAGAATCCCGATATGGGCCATTTCCCCAGACCAGCACACAGTATCCGCGATGTTCCTGGAGCAAAATCAGCACAGCAGCAAAGGACAGGCGAAAAGAGCAGCGTGGAAGCGCTCCGGTCCCTCCGTGGTATCCCCGGGGTGAAAGCAGGCTCTGCAACAGCAGAACCAGGACAGGTGGAAAGCAGGCCCCAGCGGTGGTAAAATCCTCCTGCGTACAGCAGCACACGCCCGGTGGAAGCAGGCCAAGCCCGAAGCGTGGATCCACTCCGTCTCTCCGCGACGACTCCGAGGTAAAAACCTCTCCAGTACAGCCGTATTCTACAGGTGGGAGCAGGCCTCCGTAGATCGCAGGCAGCAACAGGTGGAGCCGCTCCGTCTCTTCGCTCCGTCTCCGGAGGTAAAACAGCTCAGTACAGCCGGCCTCGGCAGATCGCAGACAACTAAAACTACTACTTGTATAAGCAGGGATGGCTCAAAGTTTGTAAGCAGGAGAGCTAGATGCTAACATATGCCAGATGCTAACAGGTAGTGCGAGCCTGTAGAAATTGCGACTGCCTCCAATGACGTGATGACCTTAAGGCACCGTAGTCTTAGGTCACGTTCACACCTGCTTGGTTAGTACTATTGAATCGGTCCCTGTAGCGTTAACCCCTTGATGCGGTTCGTTGGATTGGTGTGGAAGCAGTCCGATACCTCTGCTCCGCCTAAAAGAGGTGGTCTCGGGTCGCTCGCTAGTAAACTCTGGAGAGGTTCATTGCTGGTGTCCGCATCAAAACATGGGAAACAACTATTTGCGCATCATCGCTTGTTTTGCTATCTATGCTGCGAACATACCTATAGGGTCATGCATTCATTCTGGTGACTGCTTACCTCACTGGTCCCCTGTGTACAGAGAAAAGGCAGTGGTACAATTTCATCAGAGCTACCTGTCATCGGTGAAACCTCCTCACTGCATAACGTCTCATTATGTGTTATAATGTTTTGAATGCACGTTGTCTGATTTATAATCCTATGCGCCGGCCGCAGAGTCTGTTGATGTGCTCTCCAGATTAACAGCAGTATGAAAATAACCTGCCAATGCTCCATGATGCAGGCTACTGTAGGAATTGCTGGGATCTGCATTTTATCCGCTTAATGTCCCGCCAATTGTTGAAAAAGCATCTCCGTACAATGACTTTAGTTTACAGTTCATAGTCTGTTTGAGGTTGCCTGGGTGAACGCAAACCCAACCTTCTGCAAATGAAACAATGTAATACACTTGCGTCTGGTGTAAAGACGCGGACTATTCAGCATGAATGCAATCTTAGAGATGGCTATTGCTCAGATCTTTGGTCTTAGCCCCTCTGCGATGAGTAGAAGGTTATGTTCATTCTTTTATAATGACCTTGCGGTGTCCTCAGATCCTCTCTAGTTACTTACAGATGCTGCGCCTTCTGCTGGTTCGGGGGATTTCACAATGAGTGGTTTGCCCCACCAGCTTGCCATGCCCTCGTTCAACCAAACGACTCTGGATCTACACGTCAAGCCCTCAAGGATTTCCCATATTCTGCCTCCAACCAAGAGCATGATTCAAAGCATACAATTCAGCTTGGTACTTTATCTTCTTCTGTCCCAACCTCCTCTGTGTACTTATGCAATAGATATAATAGTTGTTCATGCATTAATGGTATTTTCATTAGAATCCTGCAATCTTCAAGTGCTAAGTATTAAGCCACGCTAGAGTTCATTAATTTGCTCCTCAAGGGCCTTAAGAAGGCACGTCCTCCACGCAATGATAAAGACTGCCTCTTAACTTTGCACCCTCAGCATAATCTCTCCCTTACTGAATTAACTTTGGAGATCAAATATACACACTGTTTTGAAACATTCAATGTCTGACAGTTCTGATTGGGGAGTCAAGGAACCCCGAATAATCATTGCTAAAACTAACACTGTTTTCTTTGTCCTTTATCTTCCATGCTGAACTTCTCGCATCATTGCCCTCTGACACATGCGTTGGCACCCATGTGTATTCGATGGCTGCAAACCCTACGACGAGGGTTCTCCTCCAAGCTGCGTGATCTCTGCCTAAGCTGCGACCTGCCCCCAGATCGCTATTCCCACTGTTGAAGAATCTGCACAGCCACAACCGCAGCTCTATATCCGCCTACCTCAACCCTGAGTATCCTGGGCCGTCGGTCATCTTCTGCCCACCAGCGCTATATCATGCCTCACATGAATGAGATCCTTGCAGCACAAACAACCATGAGCTCTTGCACTACTCGATGATGAGTAACGTTCAAAGATGTATATCTGTAGAATCCTGTTATTGCATACCAGGTGGTTGCTGGGTTAGATTATATTTATTTCATTATAGTATATTCCCCTCATAGCTGCATGCTTGGGGGGGAAAGCTCATTGTCGCTGCCTCAAAGACCTAGACATGGCAGTCTTGATAGGTAGTATATTCCCCTCAAAGCCGCGGTGCTGAGGGGGGGGGGTCGGCACTGGTCACTTCCAGGCCTACACATAGCAGTCTCGCTAGGTAGTATATTCCCCTCAAAGCCGCGGTGCTTAAGGGGGATGGCTTTTCGGGCTGTTCCCGGGCCTTCACATAGCAGAGAGAGAGAGAGAGAGAGAGAGAGAGAGAGAGAGAGAGAGAGAGAGAGAGAGAGGAGAGAGAGAGAGAGAGAGAGAGAGAGAGAGAGAGGAGAGAGAGAGAGAGAGAGAGAGAGAGAGAGAGTCTCTCTCTCACTAGCTCTGGGAGGGAAAAAAACATTTTTGGCCGTTGGTCCTCATCCTAATTTTCGGCCTTGATGTAACAACATTCATAACTAGAGAATGCAATTCCTGAAGAAATTGATTGAAATTATACATGAACACTGTGGACTTAAATGTGTGATGAGAAAAGAAAGTAAAAAGGCTTTGAAAAGCAGCAGGATATTTTAACTACAAACTTCTGAACTTTATGGCGAGTGATCTGTCACCATAGCAACGGCATTTGATGACACCCCATAATACGCTTAGATGCGTTGATGGCTGCATCGTTACCAAACCTGTGAAGTTTGGGGGCGTTTGGAGCAGTTTCACTGAAGTTATGAGAAAGCCGTGTTTCATGGCGAGCATTTGAAGAAATCTCAAAACTGTCTTCACGGCTGGACTGTTGGCACACTGCTATCTGGAGTCTGCTGCTCTGAAGTCTGCTGCTCTGAAGTATGCTGCTCTGAAGTCTGCTGCTCTGAGCATGTCAGCTGGAGCGATGACATCATCGTGTTCCATTACACAGGTGTTTATAGTTGAGCTAACGAGGTGTGCAGAGATCACAGGTTTCCATTGTTCTGAATGAGAGATACACCTCTTACATGTAAACGTTTTGTGGAAGAACCGTAACGGATATCTGTGAAATTTCAAAACGTGAAGCATGTCAAGGAAGTTGAGTATCTGAAGTGTACTTTTTGTGTACTTTCGGGTTAATAATGTGGCCTTTTTGGCAGTTTAACTAAAGGTGTGCGGCTGCTGCCGTGAGGAAATATCAGCCTGAAATTACAATGGGCTTTAATGGAGGAATGTTGAAAGCTTTTGTCACTTCATGCCGTCAAGAGGCATTTTGTTTAATTATTTTGCTTAATTATTTGTAATTTTTCAAGCAACGAGATGTTTTCCTACGTTTGTCATGATAAATGATGTCTCAGGAATGTAGGGTTTTGGAATTAAGGCAGTTTTAAAAAAAAAGGAATGCGAATTTCAAACTGTCGTCCACTCTAGCTGTGACATCACGCACTCTAGTTAATTTTAAAATCTAAAGAAAACCTCTTTAACAAGGTCTGAACAATGTTTAATATCTCTAAAATTAAGATTTAAAAGTTGTTTTACACGAATAATGTCAGAAAGACGTGTAACATTCTAAAGTTGGGATGAGGTTTCTGAGTGAAAGTATGAATGAACAGTTAGCAGTTGAATCGAATGAAAATGTGTTGAAGTCTGAAGAATTTCTCCATTGACTTCAATGGTTAAAAATGTGATGTATTATGGGATGTATCTCTGGAATTATGAAAGTTATGAATGAGAAAAGTAATAGCCATCGATTCCCGACCGAGCTGAACGTTTTGATGTTTGAACGGAGTTTCTGCGATGTTCAATGCGGGAGAAGAAGCGCGGCAAAATAAGTCGGCAGAATAATAATAAACGTTAGTGGGAATGCAGCATTATGTGTTACATAAGTAAATGTAACACCCTTTTCACCCCGGTAACACTTTTCATTTGCCCTGTACGATGGGCGCTGTAAGTGATGAAAGTGGGGGATGTTGGCTTATCAGGCACCCGCAGCTCAAATAACGCCACTTATGTGTAGGGTTGGGTATCGTTTGAATTTCCACGATTCTGATTCCCATTCCGATTCTACTTTTCGATTCCGGTTCTTAAGGGTTCTCAATTCCGATTCTTTGAGGGGCAGGGTAAAAAAAATAATACATGCTTCTCAGGCATACCGGGAAGAAATGTTCAATCTGGTGCACTTTAAGCAGAATTATTAGAGACTAGATCTAGGGGGTACAATTCTAAACACCCATATGAAAAAGATCGGTTTACATTTTAACTATTAAATAAGTATGTGAACATAACCAGTAACCTACCATAGCCAACCAATAACAAATACATGTAACGTATTTTAGTTTTGTTGTTCATTCATATCTTATTTTACTATTTTATTAATGCATATTTGTTTATCTCTCCATATTAAAACGATATGTCTGGTTTACTGTCCTATAGTATACATTGGAATGATTTCAAACCTGTTTTATCCCAATAATTATAAAAGAGAGCCTTGGAAATATGTGTTTACATAAACTGTGATCAAAACGTTTGAGACCCACTGAGATAACTTAGACTAAAGTGAACTATCTAAACACTCAGAGTCCTTTACCTCACTGAGCTGTAGTTATCAGCCTCAGTCTGACTGGAGAGGACTCTCCCTCCACATCATTGGAGAAACATCTTCTTCTTCCGTTAGAGCAGCTAGCACCAGATGATAATAACAACAGCGTGTACCGGTGCACCCTCCCTCTCTCCCTTTCTCCCTCGCTCGCTCCCACGCTCACTCGCACTTTGGCTGTGAGCTGCGGGCGCCAGATAAGCCAACATCCCCCATTTTCATCACTTACAGCGCCCATCGTTCAGGGCAAATGAAACGTGTAACCGGGGTGAAAAGGGTGTTACATTTACTTAATTATGAATGTTGTTACATCAAGGCCGAAAATTAGGATGAGCACCAACGATCAAAACATTTGTTTTCCTCCCAGAGCTGTCAGCGCGGCGCCTCATAGATCTGGCGCCCTAGGCGAACATCTATGACGCCAGTGCGACGGGCCGGCCCTGGTCTCAGGTTACGCTGTTGGAAGTGTAGGTACAACCATAGATAGATATATAAACACGTGTTTATATCGATGGGTACAACGCTACATTTCCCGCCCCTTCGCAGTCATACAGTAGGCTACGGAGAGCGGCGAGAAACATTTCCTCAGGCATCGAAAAGCAGAACCGAAATTCACATGTCTAAATGATGCCGTTGGAATCGAAATGTTGGTTCTCGGTACCCAACCCTACTTATGTGACAGACAAGAATAGTATATGACCATAGTAACAGACAAGAAGAGTATGTGACAGACAAGAATAGTCAACTACCTGTATTAAAGTCAGAGTGGAAACAGTCGTAAGTAAATCTGATTTTGTCAGAAATCGGGAGAAATATGAACCCGGGAGGAAACCGGGAGAGGGCAATGAAATCGGGAGTCTCCTGCGAAAATCGGGAGGGTTGGCAAGTATGGTTGGAGGAGAGTTGTGTAAATAAATGTATTATATTAACAGATTTCGCCTAACTGTATTAGGTTAGTTGAAAGCAACACTATTAAGTTAAAACATAAGGTTCATCTTAATATTATTTAACTAACCTAATACAGTTATGTGAAATGTGTTGACATAATACATTTAATTAAAGTCAACATTTCAGTTTGTTCAGTATTCTTAACGCCGCTACACACCAACCTGAGACCAAAGAAAGCGTACCGTAGGCATCCCGACTTTTACGTCCGCGACGTCGCCTGCGTCGGCTACGCCGCCCGAACAAACCGCAAAGACTTCAGTCGACGAGTGGCAATAACTGTCCTTACCAGCAGGCAGCGGTAGTTTGTATTCGTCATTCAACAGAGGCAACAGCCAATCAGAGTGATTTCTTTCTCAACATGTTGAATCGGCCGCGGGAGGTGTGAAAATGTGCCGTAAAGCAACAACGGTGCGGGACACACCAACCTGAATAGGGCGCCGCGAATGCCCGACTGCCTCTGACGGCCTCTGGGTGTTTCTCAATCGCGAGGATGCTGGCTTGGTAGTCGCGTACTTCCAAGTCACTTCCTTCAGAAATGAAGCCAGTATGCTTCCAAGCCACGGCTTCGGAAAACGAAGAAGAATGGAACAGACTAACAAGTGTGCCACTCTCTCTAACGGTTTCAACATAAACTGTTCCGAAAATAAATACCTCACGACGTCTATCTAATTATGAACTTGCTTTACTTTCACGGAACACATTTTTGGTGATAACAAATGTAACAAAGTAACATATTTACCAACACATGTTCTACGCCACTACATACTTACATTTAAATGTGTGCTGCGTCTGTTCAGCAATTCTCCGCAAGTTTTTTTTAAATTGGTCCGTGCGCAAAGCATTGTGGGGATTTTAAGGACGCGAAGTCTACCCATGTGCAGCCTCGACATTTCCCCCAAACCAAGGACGCGGCCTCGGTGGAATTCCAAGTATGCTGGAGATTGGAACAGCCCTTCGGCGGCACTCGATGACGTAGCATCCTTGAAATATTGGCTTGGAAGCCAGTATCCTCGAGATTGAGAAATGGCCTCTGACTCCCAAAATGGGTAGGTGTGTCAGGGCCTTTAGAGTTACAATGTGTACAATTTTAAAAAGCATTGTTATTTTTATTTTACCCAGCATTTATGAAAATTACTTTTTGATGTTGATTGAAGTTGTTCATGGTAGTGTTGTAATGTACGGTGGCCCTGAAGTGCAAGTCAAAACAACATTTCACAAAACACTACAGCATTTCACAAACACTTCAACATTTCATAAAACACAATGAATTTCAAAAAACGCCACACCATTTCACAAAACGCTTCAGCATTTCACAAAACGCTTCAGCATTTCACAAAACATTTCAACTTTTACGGAAAGGGTATTCCTTAACCCTCCTGTTATCCTTGGGGTCAATTTGACCCAAAACTGTTAAGCCCGAGAGACCCCGGTACCGGGGCCCTCCTGCAACATCTTGCAGAAAACAGTGTCTGAGGGCATGTTCGTTTAATAAACTATGAATGTTTTATATCCATGTCACGGAAAGAAACTCATCTAATCATATAACACACGTGGCCTACGTGTGGAGCACAGTGCTGGTGATAAAGCGAGGCGGCTGGTTGTTGATAAACTGTTGGAGGAATGTGATATTCTGTGTTTACAAGAGACATGGTTACCGAAGCAAGATTTGGAAAGGCTGAATACACTACATGCTAATGTTCATGGAGTTGGAGAGTCAACTACTGATCTCTGTGATCAAACGGCCCATGGCAGGATACCTGGTGGTGTGGCGATTCTCTGAACAGTAAATATGATCCTTTGGTTACAGTGGTAAGATTGGACGTCGACTGGTCATTGGTATAGAGATCAAGTATGAAAATAGGTCATTTATTATCATAAATATTTACACACCTTATGAATCATATGAAAATGAAGATGAATATCGCAATAGAATGGCATGTGTTAATGCATTCATTAAGGATCATGCCACAACCTGTGTGTGTGTAGTGGGGGACTTGAATGCTGACATTTCGGATGTTAAATCTCTGTTCGGCAAATGTTTACTGCATTTTTGTAACGATAATAATCTCATACTGTCCAGTAAATCTCTTTTACCTGAGAAAAGCTTTACATATATTAGTGAAGCATGGCATACTGTGTCATGGCTCGATCACTGTATGTGCACAGCTGATGCACACGCTTCTCTGGACAACATTGACATCTGTTATGAGTTGGCCACTACAGATCACATTCCTTTTGTATTGACCCTAAATGTTGAAAATATTCCGGTGCTTTCTGTTGATGACAATAAAACATACACAGGGAGGCTGGATTGGTCAAAGGTAAGTGAGAAGGATATTAATCACTACACCTCACTCACTGACTAATCATTAGACTTGGTTGTAATTCCTAGAGAAGCCATGCTGTGCAGTGACACCAACTGTAACAATGCGCAGCACGGTAGTGATCTATGTTTTACATATGATCTTATTATTGATGTGTTAAATGCCTCAAGTGAGGGTTTTTACGACAGTAAGAAAAAGGAGCACAGTATAAAACCTGGATGGAATGAACATGTGACTGAGCTACACACTGCTGCGAGAGATGCTTTTAAATTGTGGGCCGAATCAGGAAGGCCGAGGCAGGGGTCTTTGTTTGAACATAAACAGTCCACCAATGCCAAATATAAGTATGCTGTCCGCTTCATTAAAAAAGTGAGGACACAATGAGGGCTGACTCACTTGCCAGAAAGCTGCGCAACAACAGTTGCTATGATTTCTGGAAAGAGGTGAAAGTCATAAACAGCTGTAAGACTCCCTCACCGTCTTCCATTGAAGGAGTGTGTGGGTCAGGCAGCATCGCAGAACTGTGGCGACAACACTATCATGAGTTGTTCAACTGTGTTAAGAAGAGTGATGCATTTGTGGTTGAAAAGGTTGACTCCACTGAAGACGTTACAGCTAGATCAGAGGAAGTCTACAACACTATAATGAAACTAGAACATAACAAAGCTTGTGGCCCGGATCTCATCTCAGCTGAACACTTAAAACATGCCAGTCTTAAGCTTGCTCCTCTTCTTGCTCTGTGTCTTACTGGTTTCCTTAATGATGGTGTCTTACCAGATTCCATGTTATCTGTGCTTCTTGCGTCATCAGGATAAAGCTGGGAAGATTAATGGAATTGATAATTACAGACCCATTGCTTTAGCTAGCATTCTCTCCAAAGTGCTGGAGAACATTCTGTTGGATCGGCTGGAAAGGTATATTACCACAGCTGACAACCAGTTCGGTTTTAAAAGAAAACACGGCACAGATATGTGTATTTTTGCTTTAAAAGACATTATAGCAAAATACAGAAGCCATAATTCCACCATGTTTCTGTGTTTTATTGATGCTTCCAAGGCATCTGATCGACTGAATCATTACAAATTATTTGACAAAATGTGCCAGAGAGGGGAACCCAGTACATAATAAGGATCTTAGCCTTTTGGTGTGCACATCAGACTATGAGGTGAAGTGGGGCAATACTGTGTCTGAACATGTTTATGTTGGTAATGGAGTCAAGCAAGGTGGGCTTTGATCTCCTTTGTTGTTTCGTCTGTACGGATGATCTGTCTGGAAACTGGACTTGTGTAAAACTGGCTGTGTCATCGGAGCTACTGTTGTCAACCACCTTATGTACGCAGATGATTTAATCATCTTCTCCCCGTGCAGTGCTGGCTTCCAACAGCTTCTTAGGACTTGTTCCCAGTCTGGCATTGATTGTAATATTAAGTATAACGCCAAGAAGAGTAGCATCATGATTGTGAGAAGTAAAGAGGATAAGAAGGCTGTATTTCCTAATTGTATTCTCAGTAGCAACATTCTTCTTCTGTGCAGTGAGATGAAGTACCTTGGTCATTATATCTCTGATGATCTCACAGATGACAAAGACATCCATAGACAACGCTGCAAACTGTAAGCCCAGGCAAACATATTAATGCGGAAGTTTCACAAGTGTTCACAAGTTTCACAAGTTTCACAAGTTTTCACAAGTTTTCACAAGTTTCACAAGTTTCACAAATCACTTTGTAAAGCTTTCTGTACACCATTGTACACGGCTCACCTGTGGAGTAACTACAAGGCTAGAAGCATGCAAAAATTAAAAGTTGCCTACAACGATGCTTTACGGTTGCTGCTGAGGGTACCGAGATGGCACAGTGCCAGCCAGCTGTTTGTTAACTTGGGGGTACCTACTTGTCAAGCACTTTTAAGAAAGTTAATGTACAGATTCATGTGTTGCCTGGAAGACTCGGACAATAATGTTATCTCAATTTTAATTAACCCTCTGAAGAGTTCTACCCGGTTCCCTTCCATGATTTGGTGACATTGGCGCAACAGCCTCTACAGACAGTGAGCATGTGTTTGCTCGCTCTGATTGGACTGATTTTATGTTTTTATCTGTTTGTTTTTATCTGTTTTGTGTTTAGCTTTTTATCTTATTTATTGATGAGTGTTTTGTCTTTTTGTGATATGGACCTTGAGTCTGAAATAAAGATTGGATGGAGCTTGTTAGCCAAAAACGGCAAAATGGCTCACCTGTGTCGTTGTCTGGTCAAAAGTGGTCTTCAATGGCATTAAAACGATAACAAAGATGCTGAAGGTAATCCATAGGTTAATCCAATGTGTCTGTGTCCCATTGAATGATTTCTGATTTTTCTGATCTGAGTTTTGAGATGTCAGACCTAGAGACAGCTTCACTCTGGAGCAAAACTGTGTGCGCGAAGACGCCATCTTTTTTTTTAACATGAGTGTGTGCGGGACGATTTCCCTTCGATTCTATTGGCTCTAACGGTCAGAAAGAGATGTCACATGTCAAAATCGAAGAAGGGGGGCCAGAGATATGGAAAATCCACCCAAATGGCCCCAGAAGAGGTTTTGCTAAATATGTCTAAAAAAGTCAAATATCACTTGTTTTGCATCAATCTTGATACAGGGTACTTATTATATGTTGTACTTTGGATTCCTATAGCTTTTAGTCTACTAACCCATCATCCAAGGTTAGTTTTCACTATAAGTACAAAATATCTTTTGGACAGACACTATAATTTACAGTTTTTTACCATGTTCAATCTTTAAAATAAAAAGCATCTATATTGATTCTGACTTTTCTACATCCAACTCACAGGTTTATCATTACTTTGAGAAAAAAGATTATTAATTTAACCCTTTTAGAAGGGAAGATATGGTCATTTGTTCTGGGAATGTCATTTTCGAGCCTGAGACCTGAAAAACAGGCTCAGGGCTAAACTGGTTAAATGTTTAACGTATCGAAAAAAATGGTTTACATTATTTTTTTTCTTAGTATTTCATGACTTTTCCTAATTTAGTGCGGACTAATGGGTAAACATAAAATGAACATGAAAATCTTTTTTAAATGTCCTGGATGCACTTTGTACGCATCGGTGTTCCTTGGGGTCAATTTGACCCCTGGCTGTTTTAGTAGTATAAAACATATACAAATTTCAATATTTGACACATATTTGTCTTGATTGTGTCGGATGATATTGAGGTGAGTATTACAATCAAATGTATCATTGTAAAAAAAAACGACCCTCTGTTTTAGTTATTGGTCCTTCAACAACATCAAAAAGATCTTACTTTAACATTTTATTTCAATCAGTGAGATTTTATGATGATTTATATTTTTTTCTATCGTCACATAATAGAAATTCTGGATGTATAAAGGGGTCTGTGGGGGGGAAGGTTGGGGTTTATTTAAATGGTTATTTAGGTAGTCAATTAAGATACCTAAAGCACCAGAGACATACATTTTGGTTAAAATGTGGAATATGATCATTGTCTTCAGTTTTAAACTACTGTGGTCAAATTGACCCCAGAGGACGTAGGGCAGTAGGCGAGCGCGCAGCCTTTGCAGACGTATCAGCCGCAGCACACCGCGTGTGTTTTACGGTCCTTTTTCGGCGGGCAGATCCGACACCTCTTCCTCTTGCTCGCCTCGGCACGAGGCGGAGTAGGACGGGGAGTCCGGGCGCGCGGAGACAGCAGCGGCATCGCGGTCTCTGTCATCGTTATCATCGTTACCATCGCCACCGCGGGCCCTGGTTGCGCGCTCCTTCCGCACGGAGAGCTTTCACGACCGCGGCTGAGGTGCTTCCTCCTCTCTATGAACGGAGCCACCAGCGCTTTCCCCAGCCGCTCCAGGATCACCCTCCTCTTGTTGCGCTTGCCGGGCATCCACCCGGGGTTGAGCTCTCGCCACACGACAAAGGCGTTGTAGCAGGACACGTCCAGGATGTTGTGGAAGACCACCAGGGGCCAGCGCGCGGTCATCCTCCTGCAGCTGTAGGCGCAGATCAGGTTGTCCACGCTTCCCTTGTTGCGGTTGTAGTCGAGGATCACGCACGGCTTCTCGTCTGCACACTCGCTGATCTCTGGGGGCCCCGTGTGGGAAGCGGGGATGGGGAGAATGTAAATGTACACGTAGATGTAGACGGATAGATAGACGGATAGATAGATAGATATACGGACGGATAGATGGATACATAGATGTATGGAGGGACGGAACCAGTTGCTCATCCTCCTCCTCGTCCTCGGACACCTCGTCGTCCTTGTGCGTCCTCCTCTCCCCGAACCCCCTGACTGCGGGGGTCGTTTTCTTCATCTTCTTCTTCTTCTTGTCCATCTTCTTCTTTTTCTTCTTCCTCCTCGTCCTCGGAAGAATCCGTAGAGTCCTGCGGTGCGTTCACGTAAAGCTTTCCTAGGACCTCTCGAGTGGTTAGGAAACGTGCGGCCATTGCTCCCCGAAGGCTTAAGCGATGCGTCAGAGGCGGCAGAGGGTTGCTGCGGTGCGCTAGGCTAGAAGGAACAGGGGGGAAGGATAAAGGAGGGTCGCTCAGACCCGAGGGGCAGCGGGAGGGCTAGACGGGACGATGTGGTAAAGGAGGGAGGAGGGTCGCTCGGAGCCTAAGGGCGGCGGAGGGGCGATGCGGAGAGCTAGACGGGACGGGGTGGTGAAGGATGGAGGACGGTCGCTCGAACCCGAGGGGCGGCGGAGGGCTAGAAGGGACATGAGGGGTAAGGATGAAGGGGGGGTCGCTTGGAGCCTAAGGGCGGCGGAGGGGCGATGCGGAGAGCTACGCTAGACGGGACAGGGTGGCGGAGGATGACGGAGGGTCACTCGGACCCGAGGGGCAACGGGAGGGTAGGACGTTTCGCTTGGCACACGGTGGGAATGTGTCGGCATCTGCTGGCCCTGCGATGGTAGCGCGTGCACGAAAATGCGCACATCTGCCACGGGAAGCACAGGGAGGTTGATTGCGACCGAATGGAGCCAATTACGGTCTTTGGGGAGCTGTGGCCATCCAGGAAGCAATTTTAAAAAGACCCCCCCTACACACCGCTGCCCTGCTCGTCTGGTATGCGTGTCTGTTAAGCCATCGTATGACCGCCGGTGGAGTTTCTCAGGCTCCGGCAGCAACTTCGTGAGCGGCAACTTCGTAAGGCACTCATGAGGGCATCTTGTCAAATCGTGTCATCTTCGTGTTATCATCGGTAATAATAAGATGCCCTCACGAGTGCCTTACGAAGGGCAAAATGGACACACGAATTCAACACGAAAATGAACCTACACAAGGTCCTTCGGGAACTTTTTGGCATGCCAAAGATTGTGCCACCGCTCACGAAGTTGCTGCCGGAGCCTGAGAAACTCCACCGGCGGTCATACGATGGCTTAAGATGCCCTCACGAATGACCCGATGTTGTTACGATCAGAGCCGATTTTGAACATTTCCTTTATCGTGTGTCCATCTGGTGTCAATTTCGGGACAGTGTGACAAGGGCTTTAAGGAATACCCTTTCCGTAGAAGTTGAAATGCTGTGGTGTTTTCTGAAATGCTGTGGTGTTTTCTGAAATGCTGTGGTGTCTTGCACTTCAGGGCCACCGTAGTAATGGATTGTACATATGTTGTTGCTCCCAATGTATGAAGTGGACCAAATATTAGCCAGCAATGTTAATACCAAGACAACACAGGCTCATAACAGATGCAGATCCGTCACATAAAAACCACGTTGTAAATGATCATGACTATAAGCATTTCTATGTAGATACAGTCGTGTTTTTTCTGGAATCCTGTAGAACATCCAACAGGGATATTTTCTGATTTCTCAGTCTGTGTCCTAAATATCTTGCAAAAGCTCGTCCAGTGTTTCTTCTCTACTCCTCTTGTCGTAGATAATTGTCATTTTCTGGAGTGACCACTCTGAATGAATGAGCTGTAAACTGACAAATCTGTTGCTGTCTTTGGCAATACAGCTCTGAATGGAGACATGGGGGGGATAATAGGAAGTCTTGTTGGCGATGGCAAGGCTGTAATTCTGTCTGCATGTGTGATGCTGCTGAATGAATGCTATTATCATTTGCACGTCCTAATACATATGGCTGTGTGAGAGGTTTTCTCTCTCGGCCCATCCCACAGCTGTGGGTTTCTTTTATTGGACACATGATGGAGGCTAGCATTAGAGAAAAGGCTTTTATTTCAATATTTTATTATTGAGGTGTTTTTTGTTGTCATAGTTTAGTAAGATGTTTATTGTTCCATTGATGGTGCTGCTCTTTGCTATAAACACAGTGTATATGTTTTATCCAAAGTGCAAATAATCAAGCAGATTTCCTCTATGCTTATAGTCGTCACTTGTCCAATGGCGTCACACTATACTAAAGACCTCCTTACGATGATGACGTCTGCAGAGGGAGATGGCCCTTAAGGCTTTTGTTTTGAAACTTCTGCAGGAAGTGTGGTGTTTGATGAAGCAGTAGCTGTGTTAAAGAGATCAGTCATGACTCGGCACATGTCTTATTGTTGAACTTATGAATAGAGTGCTGTAAATGGTATTGATGGAGTTAACCATGTGACCATGTACCATGGAATGTATTCCCACTATTCCAAACGCTTTTATTTAAGAATCCAAGAATGAGCCCTTGGAACCAAAGCCTTCGCTCAAATAGAACCTAAATATCCCAAATCCTCACTAAACCCAGTAGGTTTGGCTGAAGAATGGATTCACGTGCATTGTATTGTTTACATATATTACCATATTTATTTATTGTTCTTTTCTTTTCACTATCTCTGTAAAGCGACTTTGAGCAGCTGTAAAAACGCTTACAAAATAAATCTATTATTATTATTACATGTTTTAAACACTTATACACTTGAAACTCTTTATAGTTTTTTTTGATAAGGCAATCTACCATTACATTCAAATTGTGATCTAATCTGGAAATGAGATGACTTGAAAAACAAGTCTATAAAAGTTAGGACTGCAGTTGCTTTAACAGTGTGTTATGGTTGAACTGCTACTACACGTTTCCAAACTGTGAAAGAAACTATAATCTAAGATGATACTACTATCTATTGTGCATATGTATTTCTGTTCCTCAGCAGGACGACATCCTGAAGTACAGTCTTACTGTATCACCATGTCGTTTCCTGCTTCTGCTCAGAAAACGTGTGAATATCTACAAACGGAACTGCGTCCATAGCAACGGTTGCGGTGGGGGAGGGGTCCTTCCTTTCTTCGGACAGAGAGCACACAGAGGCTTTCAGAGGGAAGCATCCAGGACCCTCTCCAGCAGTGTGAGACCCTGCAGAGGGTCCCCACTAGCCGTCACATTCAGGGGGGTGGATGTTAGACTGGCGAATCATCAGAATGAGAACTTGAAGCAGACCTCCTGCTTGTTAAGCCCCTTCTAAGCAGCAGTAACAACAACAGCCCCCCCCCCTTCCCCAACCCCAACAAAACAAAATGTCTTCAGATATTGCAAATATGAAAAAAGTCAAATTAAATGTTTAAAGTAACACCCAATCTTTTTTTAGATATTATAATTAGTTTTGACCATATGATTACACAAGTCAAATCAAATATTCAGATATTCGTTATTTTCTAAGATACAAATATTTCTTTCACAATAATAACAACTGGTTTGTAAACATCATCTATTTAACCTACAACGTCTTAACCTCCAGTATTCATGCATACAGTTGTTATGGATGAGGAGTACAGGGTGGTCACCTGATAGAAAAGAAGAACGAGGGAGGGGTAGATGACAGAACATAACCACGGAAACGAGGATATGTGGAAGGGAGAGTAACATGGAAAGAGAGTGAATCAGAGGTCGTGATTAGGAGGAGGCAGACAGGAAGGGAGGCCCGGACATTAGGACTGACCACAACATGTCCGCCAGACGAGCCTCTCCTCTTATCAGTGCTCAGGGTAAGTACTGGCTTCTCTGCGAGGAGCGGCACTCAGTGCTCGATAGCTGCTCATTACAGTCACACAGCACCAGGCCACATGGACATCTAATCTCACACGAGACGCATGGTTACTAACGCAGCCCTCATTGGAAGGACATCCTCACACACTATGCAGCCTTCTCAAAGCACCCACAGATGGCTTGCTGAATTAAAAGATGATATGACACTAAGTACATGTTTGTAACCAACACATGCACATCATTTGAACAGGCTCGGATACCAAGCCCAGCATGTACAGTAATCCTGTAATCCACACTGTGAGCTGGGAAACCCCCCCCCCTAATGAGGCGTTGTGCGCGCCACTAGCTTATGTCCTATCTGCATGTAACTGCAGCTGCCCAGCTGGAAGCAGCTCAGCACAGATGAGGGTCCTGCAGCTGGAGGGGATCTGGCCCCCTGCTGTCCTCTCCGCTGACACCTGTGGCTCCGGACCCTCGCATGCTTTTGAAGGAGCCAGACCCTGTGTTGCTGCCCTCATTAGTGGAGCTGTCTGATCTCTGCACAATGAGCCAGGTGCTGAACATCTCTATCCAGTGCAGACATTACTTATGTTGTGAAACCGACAGGCAGGATCTTTAGTGTGTCTGTATTTATTCCGTCCTGCTTCTCTCAAGTTCAAAGCAAAGGAGAAAAGGATTTATTCATCCTTTTAGTTTGTTCACACCAACACTTTAAATGTGTACAACTTTCAAGCAAATCTCTGACATGTGTGCAAGTTAAAACGCGTTCATGTTGGTGTTATTTGCGTCTCTGACTGCAGCCCCTGATAGAGAGAGAAGTGAGCGGTGGTGATGATGCAGAGCGGCTGCTCAGAGAAGGATCTACAGCTCTATACGTCACACGTTACGTGTTAGACGCTTCTATCCAACGCGACTCACACACTCAACACTGTGGGCCATCCCCACAGGGGCACCTCGGGGTGAAGCGTCTCAGGGACACAACCACATGCTGACTGCAGTGGGGTTTGAACCTGTGCCCCCCTGAGCCCAACGCACAACCCACTGCACCACATGCCTCCCAATACCAGCAGAACTGAGGCGAGGCCACACACGTCCAAGTGTACTCAATGTATCTGAGGTGGAGGAAGTGAACAGGTTTCCTTTCCTGAAAATAAACATCACCAACAACCTGATGGTCGTCACATATCTCCACCCTTTGTAACGGCTATATATCAGCTATTTACTCTTTTGAAAGTGTGTCCCCAGTTGTTTCAGAAAGGAGCGACAAAGAGCCTCCTGACTGGAGGCAACAGGCTGACACGCCCAAGTGGAGGGTCCGCAGCCAGGTGTTACAGCCCCCCAGTCTGCCAAGCAGTGGTATTGGTGAGAAGAACCTGCAAAGAACTCAAAGCAGAATAATTGACCAATTAGTATGGGCCATGCAGAGGTGGAGAAGTGCCAGAGTGCAGGAACACTCTGTCACAGACAAAGTCCTGTATTCAAAATGTTCCTCAAGTGAAAGTATAAAAGTATTCTCATCGAAATATAGTGAAAGACAGTGAAAGTAGTCGTTGTGCAGATTGGTCCATTTCAGAAAAATATATACGATATGTTTTATAATGATTGATCATGAAAGTGTCCTCAAAGCTGGTGGAGGAGCAGCTAGTCTGAAGTACTTTGTAGACTGCAGGGTAGCTGGTGAAGGTGCAGCTAGTCTGAAGTACTTTGTAGACTGCAGGGTAGCTGGTGAAGGTGTAGCTAGTCTGAAGTACTTTGTAGACTGCAGGGTAGCTGGTGGATTCACTCCAGGTGGAACTAAAGTCTGATTCAACACTTGGTTGTATTTCACATCATTCATCCACATCTGTGAAGTAACTGAAGGTATTAATACATGTAGTGGAGTGAAAGTACACCATGTACCTCTGAACTGTAGAGGAGTAGAAGTACGCAGTAGCAAAACAATGAAATACTAAAGTACAATCTCAAAATGGTACTGAAGTACAGTACTTGAGTACATCTCCTTAGTTACTTTACACCACTGGACTTGATGTAAATACAGTTGATGAATTCGGCGTAGGAAACGGATTGATAGGCACAATAAGAGATGAAAAGGCTGTTGAACCGTAAATACACGTGTTGTTGTGTCAGTCGTTGAAACAGAGCCGTGCTCGTTCTGAGCAACAGATGAGACGATGGTTCTCTAACAAACTGCACTCATCATATACAGAGCAGCGGGTCCGGAGCGGCCGCGTCTCGTGTGATGAATGTGCCTCGGCAGTAATGATGGCTGGAGCTGGAAGAATAATTGAATTCCATGCCGCCGGAGCGGATATGTAGTGAGGGAAGAACAGAGTGGGGGTCCTCTCCTTTGATCAGAGGGGCTGCAGCCATCAGGGCTGTGGAGGCAGAAGCCACTGAACGCCTCTCACTCTGCCAGGAGACACACTGAGCAGCAGGGTGGCTGACACAGCCATGGATCCATGGGACATAATCAAGAGTCTGTTTGCTCAAACCCCTTCAGCAGCAACGTCCGCTATGCGGCTTTCACACCAGCGCTTTTCAGTCTCTAGCTCCGAGCGGGAGCTTTTCTGGTTCAGCTCCGGTTTCCCTTTTCAGCTCCCGCTCTGTTCACACCGCCCACTGGCGCCCCAGAGCTGCCCCTGCTGCGTCATGACGTCACCGTTTACATCGCTGATTTGCATCCCAACGGCAGCCATTACGGCGCTCACAACAACAACAACAACTGCGTTGGGTCGATTATCGTGTTGCTTTTAATCACACGAAGCCAGAATAAATTAAATAACGACTTCTCCAACCTTATACTTTGCTCCAGAGTGCCGTGGTTCATTGTTTATTCATGTGTTGCTGCAGCATGTACCGACCGCTGCAGTGCTGGCTGCTCTTCCACGGGAGTGTATTCTCCCGTTAGCTCCCGGTTAGCTCGCACTGCAGCGGCCGCTCTAAAGTATTCACTGTCCGACTCACACAAGCAGCTGATGCATATCCCCAGTTCCCCTTAGCCTAAGTGAATGTGTGTCAGTCTGAATTGACACTGTTTGGTATCACAACGCTGTTATGAACGTTTCTCTGGTATAAAACGGGTGATGTTGGCATAGCAACCGAAGCTAAACTGACTACTTGCATCCGATAGCTGCAATAATACAAAACAACACGTCTGCCTCTCTCCACAATGATCGATAACAGTGAACGGATGGTCAAAGTAAGGTACAAATAAACAGAACCACACGAAGCCTGGTTAGTGCTGCCTGACTTTATAAAGTGTGTTTATAAGCACTACTGCTTGTAGGCCAACCCAGTCTCACGGCATTTCGTGTTCACCAACACGATTTTTAATCTATTGATTCGTGTTCACCATCACGATTTGCCCCTTTTTTTCGTGTTGCACAGGACGCTTTTAAAAGCAATGTATTTCTACCGGTAACGTGTTTCGTGCCTGCAGGCTGCAGCACGTCTTTTTCTCCGGTCGGGTCGTGGAAGACCGGAAGCTGTGTGGTTCATAAAAACATGTTCTTACTCAATATCAAGCCACAGTTATTGCTTTTATTTTAAATCGTATCATTTCGGACTTTTGTTGCCGACTGTGAGGAAAATAAATGGGGCTCAGAGCCTCAGGATACTGAAATCTGTATTTTAAATATTTTTTACTTCTAATTTGTTATTCTTTTCAAAA
Source organism: Champsocephalus esox (assembly GCA_036324585.1). NCBI lineage: Eukaryota > Metazoa > Chordata > Actinopteri > Perciformes > Channichthyidae > Champsocephalus > Champsocephalus esox. Next base: position 1,896,128 of record CM070495.1, on the reverse strand, counting down.
TAACACACTGTTATTTACTCACCAATAACACACAATTATCCTTGCTTTTATTTATTGGTTTAATTCCATAACCTCTGGCTTTTTTGGCGTCCGTCAGGAACTGAATTTCAAAATAAAAATAACCGGAAACAGACGTAGGCCTGTAAGGGACATTTCGAGCATCATTGCGATTGTCAACATTTCTGAGTTTAGGATGGCCGAAGACACTACACTACCCATAATCCCCAGCTATCGTTTAGGACTATAGTTCCCGTAAAGTTACGCAGAGCGTCAAACAGCTGTGTGAAATGGAACGAAACCACGCCAGACTATCCAAAACTGGAATCGAACACCCCCCCAGAACTACACATGTTGGCTATTGTGTTTTGCAAAATGTTTTATGGGACGTCTCTACTGAACGTTTTCGTTTTTCCCACAATTAGAAGTTGCCAGTATTAAACACATTGGTGTTATCAAATGTAAAACATATAATTAATACATGGGTGAAAATCACTTGTGTCCATAATGTGCAGCATTAATATATACCCACATGACAGCTCATTGCTACTTTGTAATTATACTCCACTACAATTCAGAGGTTAACCTGGTATTTGTACTCCACTGCATTTATTTGAGTTACTTTGCAGATTCTGATTAATGATGTGAAATATAAACAACCCTTAAATCAGACTTTAGGTACACCTGAGTACAATTCAGGGAAGGTGATTGTCAAGTGCCAACAATCAGGAGAGATATTTGATAGTTGGTGCTTGAGAAGACTAAACATGTATCTGCAATTGACATGAATGGAAACAAGTAATAAAGTATATTCATTACTCGTTATTCTCTACTAATAGTTAATTAAAGACTGTATATTATGGCTATTTTGCACATCCCTTTCAAGATTTTAAAGGTTTATTGACATATCATACACAACTACGGTGTAGTTATGCAATGAATGAAAAACTTGGGTCACAGGTTCCTCAACAGTGCATTTCAAGACATCTATCAATATGTGTGTACCTCCACCATTAAACTTCATCATATTCTGCACATTTCTTATTCTATCTACATACATAAGAGTATAATTAATGTGTATAATATCAGTTAAAATAAGTGCTTCAACATAGTTAACATTGCAGGAAAGCAATATATTAGACGTTAATTACTTTGTCAGGCTTAATATTTAATATTTAATGTTTAAATAAAGGTTAATCCGTTTTTCTGTTTTGCACCTCCTCCTATTAATATCTGTGTACATCCTGCACTAAACTGTTTTATTGTAGAGATCACTTATAGTATCTTCTTGATTTTTTATATTCTATATTTCTATATTTATACTTTCCCCCTATGAAAGTATGTACTCTTAATATTTTTTTAATCAAATATAACACATAAAAACAATAATTCAATAACGTGCTTTAACCACTAGGAGGTGCACACAAGGTGGACACAGCCATAATAACTTTGTATTATTAGTGTGTATGTACAACATCTGAAGATGTATAGTTTTATGCATGCTTTCACATCATTTTACAGCATATTGCTATACTATTTCAGACTCAGTATTTACATTCTTACATTCAAAGAAAATCAGTAATATCTTTAAAAACTACAGTCCTTTTCTATCAGCTATGCACCGTTATGGTGTAAATATAACCTATCTATGAATTAGATCAAATGTAAAAGTGAGCCGAATTAGTGTTGATACTGCAAGGAGACGTATTGTGTGAAGAGAAATTGAAGATGTTGTTTAATTGTTGATATATTTATGATCCACGTCAAGTATTCAGTTTCGGCGGCATTTCTTCCAGTTTTTCCAAAGGTCTTCTCATCAGGGTCTCTAAATAAAGAACTACGGCAGATCTGTAATATGTAATGCAGCCGAACCGTGTATTACAATGCCGTTATGTGATGACTTTCAAAGAGAAAAGCAAGAGCACTCGGAATTAAGTATTATTTTATACTTTTAAAATGTTTTCCGGATTTCATATAATATAAACACCAAATCCCAGCATGCATTGCGGCTAACACATCCAATCAGCGAGCTTAAAACCATAGCTGAGGATCTTGGGTAATCGCTCGAAATGCCTACGTCTGTTTCCGGTTATATTTATTTTGAAATTCAGTTCCTGACGGACGCCAACAAAGTCCGAGATTATGGAATTAAACCAATAAATAAAAGCAAGGATAATTGTGTGTTATTGGTGAGTAAATAACAATGTGTTATTTTGAAAAGAATAACAAATTAGAAGGAAAAAAAGATTTAAAAATACAGATTTCAGTATCCTGAGGCTCTGAGCCCCATTTATTTTCCTCACAGACGGCAACAAAAGTCCGAAATGATACGATTTAAAATAAAAGCAATAACTGTGGCTTGATATTGAGTAAGAACATGTTTTTATGAACCACACAGCTTCCGGTCTTCCACGACCCGACCGGAGAAAAAGACGTGCTGCAGCCTGCAGGCACGAAACACGTTACCAGTAGAAATACATTGCTTTTAAAATCGTGCTGTGCAACACGAAAAAAAGGGGCAAATCGTGATGGTGAACACGAATCAATAGATTAAAAATCGTGTTGGTGAACACGAAATGCCGTGAGACTGGGTTGTGTAGGCAGGCATAACAGTCGACCCATGTTGAGGGGAGGTGGGTTTAGTTTCCTGCACGCCTCGACGTAAGAGAGACGTAAGCGACGTCGCCTCTTAGCTCCAAAGCTCTTGCCTCTGGACCGACTATTTTTTGGAGCTGGAAATGAAGCGGATTCCGCTGCGGTGTGAACAGGAAAACCCGGCGCTTTTCAGGCTCTAGCTCCGAGCCGGAGCTGAAAAGGCGCTGGTGTGAAAGGGGCATCATGCCCCTTTCACACCAACGCCTTTTTGAGAGAAGCATGCTCTGCCAGAAGCTGGACTACAGAGCACACATTGCTGTTGGGTTTTAGGACTGTGATTTGTCTCAGATGTTATCATCTCACAAAGTTCATCTGCATCGTCAGATAACAACCTGCATCAGCAGAAGAGGGGCCGTCTGGTGGCACATTTGGGAACATGTCCACTTTCCTCGTTTCTAAAAAAGTAAAAGTATGCCATTTGCAGCTCCCTCAAGAGTTCAAACTCCAGAGAGATGCTGGCCGCTCGGCTCAGGGCTCAGTCCACCACTTTGGCCAACACCGATATATCTCAATAACTATTTCATGCATTGCCACAATATGTTATATCCACTTGGTGACTTTGATATCCTCTGGCTTTCTTTCTTGCACCACTAACAAGTCTTCACTTGATTTGTGGAAGACCTTAACATCTATGGGACAGGCGCGCCGGATTCATTTTAGAAGTAGGGGGGCCAAAAAAAGTGCGTGTGTATGGCCCAATCCCAAACCACGCCCTACACACTCCCCCTCCGTGACGGAGTGAACTCCGTGGAGGGACACATGAGGCTCCTCCTGTCAGATGGAGGGAGTAAACACAGCAGCAAGCTTTGGGATGGCCTCCCCTCTCTCCGGCAGGAACAGGAAGTGCCGTAACTGTTTGTAACAACGGTTTCAAATCAGCATCTCTTCGACAAAAAGTTTAAATGAATAACTCAAATAAAACTCCAAACATCTTTCATTGTAAAACTCTTTTAGTTTTCAACCTGATGTTTATAAGCTTCTTAGTTTTTGCAATAGTCTGTAAATATACACAACTTTATAATAAAATGCACACATTTACCTTTTTCTAGACTAAATGCAGGTTTGATCCTGAGTTAAAAACATATGAGGTCATCATGAGGCTGTTAACGTCGCAGTTTATCACTATCGTTTAGTGGTTTTGCAAAGAATGAACCACTATCTGTTTTTGTACCATTCTGCGTTGAAGTACCTTCTCTCTGCTCAAATAATCTAGCGGTCTCCTTTTTTCCGACAGTTAGCTACAGCTTTACCCGCCTAAATGTCCCGACAACAAACCTCCATGCAGTCGGAACCAGCCTGTTTCGGTTCAACGGCGGAGGTGGTTTTGACAGTTTCTGCGGCCGCAGAGGTGCTGCTTTTGGGTTCATCTGCTGCGCTGGTTCTTCTATGATTGATGAAGGTCCAGGCTGCGGAGGTGTGGATGTCAGGGATGTGACCTTCCAGTTGTTACATTTAAGTTTAGATTGACTGTATTTAGTTTTCTTCTGCGCTGGTTCTTCTGACATGTTTGCAAGTGTATATATTATTTCTAGGTTAACGGCTGACACACACAGAACAACGTAACAAATAAAGTAAACAACGTAACAAATAAACAAATCTAAGCTTTTTTATTGGTTGTAATTTACATGGATACATTTGAATGGTGTGACAATGTCCTATTTGATTGGGTTAAAATGTACATATTCTTCCTGTTATGTCTGCCTGCTTTATTGTACCTAATGCAAAGTGACCTGCTCCATCGAAATCAGTCGCATTGACCCGAAGACACATTTTCATTCCTAGCTTTCTGATGATATCAGGATTGTTTTTGTACTCCAAATAGCAAAAAGCAAAATATGTCACATTATATAATGACTGTTACAGAGTCATCATGTTGAGAAAAAGGCCTTTAAAGTGTTCTCTTCTCTGGAATCCATCATTTGTCATCATGATTGATTATTAGCTAATGATCAAAATACTACGGAGGGAAGATATTTTCGTTTGGATTACTGCCCTCACGAGAAACACCGGCTGTTGTTACGCCTGCTGTGACGTTAAGCTACTCCGTTCTCCGCTTGTAATTATGCCGAAGCTTCAAAGTTGTATTTATCATCTGAATTTGCCGAAACAAGTTTAATATCCTGAAAGCCAAGATTTTGTTTATTTGAAATCAGATAAAAACAAACTGTAACGGACCCTGCCGTGTTATCTATGATTACTATACGCCTTACATTCATAATGTCAGCGGGAGGGAGGAGGGGCGGCGCTGAGGAACAGCAGAGTGGCGAGAGCTGTCATCTAGCTTCAAACATGCCTGTCGCTAGTGAGATTGAATATAACAATCAAAAATAACAAAATATACACAGCTAGATCAGATCACGTTTTAGATGCGACTTTAGAGGGGAATCATTGAAACGGGATTTGTACAGTTTTCCGCGGCACAGTTTCATGGAAACACATCAGCTTTTGGACGACAGTCCATATGGATTCAGGAAAGATAGATCAACATCTATGGCACTAATGGAATTAATTGAGGAAATAGCAAACTGCATGGACAATACCAAACAAGCAGTGGGAATATTTACAGATTTACAAAAAGCATTTGACATAGATCACAATATGTTACTGATAAAACTGGAACGGTGTGGCATCAGAGGGGTGGGATTAGACTGGGTGAGAGATTATTTAAACTACAGACAACAATTTGTTGAAATTGGTGAACATAAATCAGAATACATGAACATAACTTGTGGAGTACCTCAGGGGTTGGGTCCAAAGCTGTTCATAATATACATCAACGACATTTGCAGAGTATCAAATATATTGAAATGTATTTTATTTGCAGATGACACTAATATTTTTTGTTCCGGTGACAATTTGAAAGAGCTAATGGAAGTGGTAACAGCAGAAATGAAGTAAAACATTGGTTTGACATAAACAAATTATCATTAAATATAAGCAAAACAAAGATTGTGTTATTTGGAAAACATAAAACAAATCCACAGATACAATTAATACTAGATAACATACACATAAAAAGAGTATATGAAATGAAGTTCCTTGGTGTGGTTTGAGAGCACAACATCAGCTGGAAACCTCATATCAATCATGTAAAAGCAACACTGGCTAAAACTATCGCAATATTGGGAAAAGCCAGATACATTCTGGACTCATTGTATACTCTATATAACACACTAATACTGCCATATCTGATTTACTGTGTGGAGATTTGGGGAAACACGTACAAAACCAAACTACAGCCGTTATGCACATTATATCATATATCTTGAACACACTAATGTATTATTTTTGAAGTCACACATATTGAAGTTCATTAATCTGGTTAAATTTAAAACGGCACAAATCATGTACAGAGCCAGACATAATCTACTTCCTAGGAAATTAAAAACATTGTTCGTAGACAGTGACAGGGTGGGTATCATTTGAGAGGAAATCTACATTTGAAACAACTCAAGGTCAGAACAACTCTGAGAAGTATGAGTTTAACACTCTGTGGGGTGACTTTATGGAATGCTTTGGAGCAGGAGTTTAAACAAAGCACGAGCATCATTCAGTTTAAAAGGATGTACAGAAACACTTTTTTGGAAAAATATGAGAATGAAGAAAGGTGATTGAAGATGAGAAATGATTGTATATGTATGTATTAATGTAAATCTAAGTAGGAATAACTTGCATTATGATTTAAAGGACAATCATTGATCAAGAAAGGGGTGGGAATTAATAAGCATTTGCTTCCTCTTGCTCCCTTTGGGACACATATGATTTATTATTATTATTATTAATATGAAGACTTTTTTAGTTTTTTTTGTTGAATATACAAATATTACCATGAATGTGGATAAATACTGTATTATAACAATACCGTATTCTGTTTTTCACATTTGTTATTTGTTATTTTTTAATCTGTTCGAAATAAAGACTGAAAAAAATAAATAATAATAATTCTGCTGCTGCGAAAATCTGGGGCAGGGCTGAAAAGTGGGCCCCCCACTTCCGGTGCCCTTGCTATGGGGTGGATTGGCACAGGCTTCATGATGACTCTGATCTGGCACCACCAATAAGTCGTTCTGTGTTTTTTAAATGCAATGTCTTGTACACATGTTGGATGGATTGTCATAGAAACAATCAATGTGTCCTCAGGATGAATTGTGCAAACCATCAGCGATTGATCTCTTGCTTTTAAAGCCTGACAAACAACACCTTGGCTTTCATGTCGACATGGTTTGAAAGTGCTGGAATATCACTCAAATCAATGAGGTGGATTTATCATTCAGGAAACACATTGTGTATCAACCGCTGCTTTCTGTCATCAAAGTCCACATTGGGATCTGTGACATCTGAATCTCATCTAAAGACGTAAAAGAAAATAGTTTTCCAGTTTATTATGAATTAATCTTTGATGTCATTTTGTAGCACAAATACCCAGATCCTCTGGTTCCAGCTTCTTCAAAGTGATCATAGCCCTTTCTGTTTCCTTTCATTATTAATGTATCTTTCCTACATTCGTCAGCCCAACGGAAGCACTTCCATATGACGGCAAATCATTGAGTTCTATTTAAAAATATGAAATAAATGGATTAACTAGCCTTCCTCCGGAGACAAATGAGAGGATCATGGGTCCAACAGCAGCACTGTGCTGCACCTCTGCCTGTGAAGCTCTTCTTATGCCTTTGCAGCAGGGCTGGGGAACCTGTTTCCTCTCAAGGACCATTTCCATTCTCCAACATTTCCGAGGGCCGCGCAAAGGAATGACCTCTGCTTAAAAATACTAAAATCACAGCCCATTCATTTGGCCTTTCTTTCATGCTGTGCAAAGAAAAAGCAACCTCTCAGTCCAGATATCTCACCATGACTCACGCCATGTACCCTCCTTGGCTGAGACTCAGACTGATGTTGAAAGTGGATGAGATTGTTGATGATATTGGTGATGTTGTTAATGATGTCAGGAATTATGTCTTGAATGTTGTTGTATTATTGTTGTATTGTTTTAAGTGTCAGACCCCAGGAAGAGTAGCTTTTGTCAAGAGCAAAAGCTACTGGGGATCCTTAATAAACATAAACATAAACCACGTGCACGGTTGTGGCATGGCCACCAAAACAGAAAGATAGACACACAAAATGTGTGCAAATGTATTTATTTTCCTATCCATGTGAACATGATTTAAGTAATAATAATAATAATAATAACTGAGATTTCTATAGCACCTTTCAAGGGACCCAAGGTCGCTTTACAGGAATAGGGCGAGCACAAACAAAACAAAGGTCAGACAGACAAAATAACAGATCGATTTAAGGGCCGAAAGCCTTGATGAACAGATGGGACTTGAGGCCCCTTTTGAAGGCGTCCAGTGTGGGGATGTTGCGAATCTCCGCAGGGAGAGCGTTCCAGAGGGTGGGGGCTGCCACACTGAAGGCTCTGTCCCTGAAGGTTCTCAGTTTGGTGCGGGGGGTGGTGAGCAGGCCAGAGTCTGAAGACCGCAGGTTCCGGGGTGGGGCATGTGGGTGGAGGATGTCCGATAGGTACTGGGGGGCAAGGGCATGGAGGGACTTGTAGGTCAGGAGGAGGACTTTATAGTTTATGCAGAACTTGACCGGCAACCAGTGGAGGTGGATGAGGGTGGGAGTGATGTGCTGCCACGGCTTTGTGTGTGTGAGGACCCGAGCTGCACAGTTTTGGACATACTGGAGCCTGTCCAGGGTTTTGTTGGGAACCCCGAACAGGACACCATTGCAGTAGTCCAAGCGGGTGGTGATAAATGCATGCACAAGGGTCTCGGCAACCGACTCCGAGAGTGACGGTCGGAGTCTGGCAATGTTCCGCAGGTGGTAGAAAGCCGATTTGGTCACTGATTTGACATGGGAATGGTAGGAAAGGGTGGAGTCGAGGATCACACCCAGGTTGCGGGCTTCGGGAGATGGGGAGATGGAGCAGCCGTCGACCTCAAGGACGAAGTCACCAACCTTCTGGAGCAGTGCCTTGGGTGCCACAACCATGAGCTCTGTTTTACCGCTGTTCAGCTTCAGATAGTTTGAGGAAATCCATGTCTTGATGTCATGCAGGCAGTTGATGAGAGACTGAGGGGGGAGCTGGGAGGATGGAGTGGTGCTGAGATACAGTTGGGTATCATCAGCGTAGCAGTGGAAGTTGAGTCCATGATGTCGGATGATCTGGCCGAGGGGGAGCATGTAAATGGTGAACAGGAGGGGGCCAAGTACGGTGGACTGGGGCCGGGGGTGAGTTTGAGCCACTGATGGAGACAAACTGTTTCCTGTTGTGGAGGTAGGATGTCTACCAGGACAGCGCTATGTCAGTGACACCCAGGAGGTCTGAGAGGCGGGTGAGGAGGATGTTGTGAGAGATGGTGTCAAATGCTGCAGAGAGGTCCAGGAGGATGAGGATGCTGAGGCGGCCAGAGTCAGCAGCAATGAGGAGGTCGTTGGTGATCTTGATGAGGGCGGTCTCAGTGCTGTGTTGCTGTCTGAAGCCGGATTGGAAGGGCTCATAGAGCTCATGGTTGGACATGTACAGATGGAGTTGTACGGCGACCACTCTTTCCAGACTTTTGCTGACGAAGGGAAGGTTGGAGATCGGCCGGTGGTTCTGGAGGTCTTTTGAGTATGGGGGTGACTGAGGCCATTTTGAAGCTGGTGGGGACTATACCAGAAGCCAGAGAAGCGTTGATGATGACCACCATGTAGGGACAGAGGGTGGCTAGGCAGTCCTTGACCAGGGCCCGTCAAGGACTGTCATGTGTGTGGGGGGGAACCTAACCTCCTCTAGGGGGCATGCTCCCCCAGGAATATATATTTTTAAATGTTGAAGTTAAAAGCATCAATCTGGTGTGAGAGCAACATTAGGAGATCTATGGATACATCTCTCAACACCGAACTGTAAGCAGATTTTCTTTTTCTTTATGGATATTTTACAAATCACTTCCCTTTTAAACTGTATTCTTCTTTATTTAACAACTTCTTTTTACTGTTATATAGTATTTTATACCAGTTTTTTCTTTATTCTCTTGTTTTTTTATAACTATAATGATCATAAAGATGTGCCTTTACCTGATCACTGGTTGTAGAAAAAGCTTCTTATATTCGTTAGCATAGCTAGCTAACCAGATGCTAATAACAGTCAAGTTACTGACTGTATGACAGATGAACAGCCACGCAAAACCTGCGGCATGTGTTCGGCTCCTGGGTAGGCTACTGCAATGTGTGGAAGTGGCGGAGCGGCGTTCTGGTGCTCTCCGTCAGAACTGCACCCCTGTCAGACGAGACATATACCACGTGATGACACGTTAGGCTTGTGTTGTGTTCAAGGACCCTGACCTCGGCCAGGAAAAACACGTACTCTCTTGTTTAATTATTTTGCGGTCTAGATTTCTTTAATTGTTTGCGTGTGTTTATAAATGACCTCGAGGGCCGCATCAAATGGCCACGCGAGCCGTACACGCGGCCCTTTTGTTGACCGTTTCCGAGATCATTTCCCCTTTTTCTGAATGACAGAAGGAGCAATCGCAAACATGTGAGCCTGCCCTGATCAGGAACTGTCCATAGCGTTTTTTACCACTTAAATATCTCTGTTCGTGAAAGGTAAACCAGATGGAGTAAATAATCCAGCACGAGCACACAGTGCAGCTGGGAAAACCCTGAACAATCTGAGTGTGTTTGCTCTGATAACACAAGCCATGGAGGACTGACTGCAACCGTGCTGCTCTCAGGTCAGAGCACGGACTCTGAAGTACATATCAATGGTTACGTGTGTGTGTGTGTGTGTGTGTGTGTGTGTGTGTGTGTGTGTGTGTGTGTGTGTGTGTGTGTGTGTGTGTGTGTGTGTGTGTGTGAGAGAGCAATAGTGTACGGATAACATATACTTCAAACTCATTTCTGAAACATTTGAATGTTTTACCCATGTGAGCCTTGCACAGACAAAGAGATACGCAAACACTCCCCAGTGCCCTTTATCCCCTTGTATGTTGGTCGCTATGGCAACTGTACACAGCAGCTACTGCTCCCCCCTCCCCTGCCATGCCAACTCTGGTGCCCTTATCTGAGTTAAGGGCGAGTGATTGCTTTTCTTGTAATCACCATCAGGGTGGGCTAATCCATCCAGAGCATGTCGTTGTTTAAATAGAGAGGTGAGGATTAGGAGGGGCGTGAGGTTATTAATCTATTGATGTTGTTTATAGTGAGCCATCAGTAGTCTTGGTTACATCACTATTGTTGGGGTTATGTGTGTTAGATTTAGCTTTCACTAAAAGCTCTCAAAGTGCTCACAGATTCATGATCAAGACACGTTTGATGTCGTAACACATATCAGACAATTGAACACATATGTGGAGAGATGCTATAGTGGTTATTAACACGTGCACATTAATGAAGATACATAATAAAGACAGTAATTAGAGTGCAAGAGAGGAAGGAGTTTATTAAGGCTTGTTCTACACTGTTTAGACAAATAAGGCATACATATAATAATATAGGCATGGAAGGTATTATTAAAGAACTTCCCCCAAACACACAAGCGAGCATAAACAGTAAGGAAATTAAAAAAAGATAACAAAAATAAACTTGAAATAGGTAAATATATTTGCCATAGAAATATGTATTGCATTCCATAACTGTGGAACTCTGAATTAGATTTTGAAATGTACAGTATTAGTCAGGTTCACTATATACTTGTGTGGGATTTTTGTGGGGATTTGCAATACTATACATTTTTGGAAAGGATATTGTATAAGGATTCAGAAAATCCATTTTTCCATTTAACCAGGTGTTTATATGGCGTGTTTATATGTTTATATGGCATTTTACGGCGTATGCCGTAAAATGTAGGTTTTGTAATATCTTGACTTCTAAATAAGATAGAACATTGATTTTAACTGCTAAACCCACATTTTAACTATCAAGGAATCCAATCGTGCCAACAATAATGAGGTAGAACTCACTAAATTGCATGTTAACATAACTTTTATTGAGGACTTAACAGATAATTGACAATAACTGATTAAACTGAGTTTAAAATTGTGAACTTCAGTATCATCATGACATGCACATTTTGTGTCCACAGAAAATAATCAACCTTCTTAATTAGACATCTAAATGTATACACATCTATGCATCATCATCACAATCATAATCAACACTTTCATCCATCACGGCATGGGAATCATCGTCGTTCTGGCACTGGCTACTGCAATGACACATATCAGTACAGGCTAAGTCATTAGCTATGCACGAACATCTTCCAGAAGAACAATTATATTTACATCTGCATTGGACCATCTCAATGATGGCCTTTGGGGCTGGGAGGACCTCTGTGGTTGTTGGTTTCATGCCATCCGAGTCTCTGAAGTACCCATTGTGCAGGGGGTCCAGCTGCGGATCCTGAAGAGCAATGGCTGTCTGTGCCCATACCCTGGTTTGGACATGGACCCTCAAAATATGCTGCTTCAGTGCTCCAAGTGTTGGAGGGACCTTGTCACTCTCTGCCCTGTGTTGCAGAAGAGATGCCATCGTAGTTCAGGGATTGTCTTTATGTTGATACCCTTGGGTGAGTAGGCTGCACATACAAAGGAAGCCAGAGTGGACAGCATTCCTTCCGCCACTTCTGCTTCATCCAAAAGCATCTGCAGAGATGCAGAATATCTTCGTCTGCTTTTAAATAGATCTGCAGCCAGGTTGCCTTGCCTATGCGGGAGAATCTGCCTGTGTTGTCGGCCCCAGTGAATGCATGGAAAGCTGGCAATGCCTTTGCTCTTTCTTTACCTAGAGCTCGCCACAGTGGTTCAATCTGCACAACACCAGAGGCCATCGAAATCGATGTGTTCTTCAGCAAGAGATCATAGTTTGCTGTGACTAGCACTAGAATGTCTGTATCTGGTGAGAAGAACATCAACTGTGCATCAGCTGGGTTTCGGTGTGATGCCAGCACAGCCTGGTGGATCAGCAGCGTGTCTGCTTCTTCCTGGTTATTTTCTTCAAAGAGCAGGTCTTTGTTGCTCCTAGTGTTGCCAGAAGCTGACGTGATGATCAGCTTGGAGGATCCCCTGTTGTATTCTACAATTTTGGCTGCAAGATAATCAGTCAGATCGGCCTTCGTTTGGTCATGAGAGAGGAACCTGCTCAGTGGGATGTGTTTGATGTTGGTGTCATCTCTGACTTGGTACTGGATAGCTTTTCCTTGTCTTCGTTTATCTCTGGTTGCACTCTTCAGAGAATCTGTCCTGTATGTGTCGAACACAAGGATGATTTCATCATAGTCTCTTGTTAGTGACATCAGTCTTTCATTGAAGCAGCCACTCAGATCCTTGACTGTCACTGCAGTGGCTGGTTTTTTGCTCAGCCTCTGCACAAGCACCATGCCGTCCACCAGTGCTATCTTTCGACTTGGCTGATCAGTAGACGTGGTGTCTATGAATCCTGTATCCATTGCATCTTGGTGGGTAGTACTTCCAGTTTGAGGCAGCTGATGGTCTTCATGGGGCACATCTTCTCTTGTCAGCTTCTCAAGGAGACTGATTAACTTGGACTTGTCATGGCATGGCAGGATTGTTCCATTAGAAGCAAACAGTGCCCTTGGTGTTAGAGTAAATTCATAGTTTCCTATGGCCTCTTTCTGGTTTATGTCTCGGTTTGACCTGGCAAGTACCATCAGCCTTGCAGACAGGTCCTTGGTCTCCTTCAGATCCACAGTATTGTCTCTGAGTTTCACTGTAATCTTCTTGTTCCCAGACAGGAACATCTTATTGTTCACTTTCTTCACAGGGGCCCAGAAGCTGACATCTCCATTGATCCGCTTTTCCCAGTTTCCATGAGAAGGGCACGACCATGTGAAACAGAGTAGCCATGAACATTGAGCAGATTCATCAGCTTCTTGTTGCGTGTGTCATGGTGGATAGTCAGTGCCAGTCCCAAAACCTGTGGGTTCTCTTGTGCATGGGGTGACCTAAATCATGCTGATTCACTGCTTGGCTTGTACTTTACCTGTGCACTGGATTTGAACCCATACATGATATTCTGGCTCACCGTCAGTGTGGCTCGGTCAACAACTCTGGTCCTCTTTTCAGTTTCCAGCTTTTCAGCAGGCCCAACCATTAATGGATCATGGTGTATAGTTCAGCTGGAACATCGGTAATGTCACTAGAGACCTGTAAGACATTTCTTTCCTTGGTGAAGGTTGCAATGCTTTTCCTTATCACCTGTGCTGCTTTGTAGATTGTCTTCATGCTGTTCTCCTCCTTCTTCTTATCAGTTGTTGTCATATTATTAACCATGTCCTCTTCACATGCATATGGGGAGTAGAGGATTGCTGGCTTCCTTCTGTCTTTTTGACGAACAGACTTCAGGTGTGGCAAAGCAGTGAGGATTCTTTCTTTCAGCCACTTTCTACTGAATGCAGGTAGATGGGTTTCCAATACTTCTGAACCAAGAATATTGATATATGTGGTTTCAATGTCATCCATGCTAAGGTATGCTTGGTTTTGTGTTTCTACATCAATAAGGTTAATCAGCTCAAGCAGACTTGACTTTTGTAGGAAAGGTTCTTTGGCAGTTTTGCTAGTGCTAGTGCTAGGTTCTCGAAGAGCATGGAACACATTTTTTCTCCAGCAAACTTTGTGGTATTGGACATCAATCGCATGTGCATCACCTGGTGAGATGCAGGTGTTCAGCCTGGTCTTCAGTGCAGTATTATGGGACATTTCCACAGTCTCTTTAAGATGTTTACCAGCATTCTCAGTCCTGACCTGGTACAGTTGTTGGCCATCGTCCTTTTGACAAAAGAAGCACTGTTCCTTATTCAGTGGACTTGTATAGGATCGTGTGAATGGCGATGAAAAACTAAATGTTGAGAGGTCTGGATCATCAATTTCTGTGCTTCCTCTTTTCTGTTCATGCTTTTTGGCAGTGTAGTGTCCTCTAGTTAGAGCGTGTGCATTGCGGTCTCTTGCACGTTGTATTTGGTCGTTGTTAGTTGCATTTGAGTGACAGGAGCGATGCCAGACTGCCTGCTCTGTGCACAATGTTTCTAGTGTGCAGTTTTGCAGTCACCTTTGGACTTGGACGTAGTCCCCATCATTCAAACTGACCCTCTCTTGAACTGCCTGCAGTACGAGTCCATAGGACTCTAATTTAGGATGTTGCACCAGGACTCCTTTCTTGTCATCATCAGACTGGCAGATAATGCACTGCTTCCAGCTAACGGACTCCTCGGCTTGACATGATGCTTCTCTACCTTGTGACTCTCCACTCATGCTTAGAAACTGCAAAGACAGAAAATATTGTCAAGCTAGTTGACAGGCTAAATTGATACATGATTAATACGCTGCTCATTCAAACAATAGTCATTAATGACACACTATAATTCATGTTAGCTAGCTTAGTTACAGTAGCAATACTTACATGTGCAAGTATGTTGCTGAAATCTAGCCAATTACATATTTTCTGAGGTAAAAAAGAAAATAATACTTACTGTACATGTATCAAAAGCTGTGTACAATAATCTTCTTGGGATGACACCTCTGATATTGTAGGGCCGATGTGGTCCACAACAAATATCAGGAGAACATCAGAAGTCTGAGGAACAATAACACATATTCATCACACACACACACACACACACACACACACACACACACACACACACACACACACCCACACACACACACACACACACAAACACACACACACACACACACACACACACACACATTATACTGTAGATAGTCCTAATGTTAGCTAGCTTAGTTAGTTAGTAGCTAGCTAGTGTTAGCTAACTATAAAGTAGGCTAATTGGATGATAACACATCTCTCAAACAACAGTCATGACACAAACTATACAGTATTGTTAGCTAGCATATTTAGTTAGCTAACTAGTATTAGCAAACTACTGTATTTTATTTCGATGATACAAGATGATAACATCATGACATCATGAATTACACAATAGTAATGTTAGCTAGCTTAAATGAAATTGGACATAAAACCTGTTGAACTTTTCTGAGGTAAAAATGAAGATAATACTCACTGTACATGTATCAAATGATGTGTAAAATAACCTTGAAGGATGACACTTCTCATATAGTAGGCTATTTGTGGTCCACAACAAATATCAGAAGAATATCAGAAGTCTGAAGAACAGGGCCGTTGCCATAGGAGACGAAAAACTGTGGTCGCACAGGGCCTTGCATAAGATTATTAATTTGTTTGCCTGAATTGAATTTATAGATATTTTATATTTATCGATATAAGATAATGGTCTATTATAGAGTATTTTATGAAAAATAATCAATTCAATTTGTTTTTGTATACTTAAAAAATAACTTAGCACAGGTCATTTTCGACCGACTCATGCATCAAAGGGTTAATGTTGTAAAATGTGATACCTTTGTAACTACCACCATTGGGTTCCTTGACCCTGAAAATGTAGGTTTAGAAGTTAAAATCAATGTTCCAGATTATTTAGAAGCCGAGATATTACAAAACCTACATTTTACGGCGGCCATTTTGGAAATTCCAATATGGCCGCCATATAGACATCTGGGCAAATGGAAACATGGATTTTCTGAATCCTTATACAATACCCTTTCCAAAAATGTATAGTTTAGCAAATCCCCACAAAAATCCCACAAAAGTTAAAATCAAGTTATAATGAACCTGACTATATGTGTTGATACGTAAATGGTCTCACAACTGCTGGGGGATCTATGTAACATGTTCCAGCACCTTCTATCCAGTATAACTCATCTACCACTCCTCACGTGATGCACCTCCTCAGACAGTGAGCAGTGGATCAGTTGCAGTGACATTGTCCCAGTGCATCATATGTGACAGGCTGTCATTAGGATGGGTATATGTGTTAAGTTGTGCACCTAAGACATCAAAAAACAAATCTTTAACAGACATAACACTCAGCAGAATGTAGTGTGGAGCAGAGGAGCAATGATGTTTGTGTTTACATGCTTGTGTTGCAGTTCTCGGGTCATAGCGATGAACCCACAGAGAATTAAGAGAAAGAAATGGCCCCTCCCATACATGTTATAATCAAAACCATTTGATCACAATAGAGAGACTAAAGAGGTGCTGCAGTGTCAGCTCACACAGGAGACTGGTGTGCCGGTTCAGATTCATCACCTGGTACATGTCTTATCATTCAAAGCTACATCTTCCAACAGCCAAAGACACGTGAACATGTTGCTGTTGAACCTCAGACTGCAGGCGGACAGAGAGATGTTGTAAAAGAACAGCGATGAAGGTAGCAGGTGGACAGGCAGCATTTGAGAATAGGAGAGGATGGGGGGGGGGCTTGGAGGAGTTATTCATTGGCTGAAGAGGCCAGGTGCAGAGACTGAGGACTGAACATAACTAGCAGGACCAAAGGCTGACTTAATGCAAGGGGATTGAAGGACGCAGTAAAGCATCCCTGTGTCCTAGTGACAGACTGTGCTGCACTTTACTTTCTAACTGTGCATTTAGCAGTGTTGATTGGTGATAAGCAACTCTGTGACACCATCAGAAAGCAATTGAAGCTTTAATTTATGCTCTTAAATGTATAATCTGAAGGCACAGGGTATACATGATTTGATAGAGAGGATGTGTACTGTGCATAATCATCAACAAATATATTCCTCATGTTCTATATTTAAGTACTTTCTAAGTTTTGCAGTTCTGTTAAGATAAACAGATTTCCACACACACCTTTCCCTTTTCAGAGGATGTGATATCTGGTCTATGATTTGGTAACACTGCAGCTCAGGTTTGGTTTGTGTAGCCCTAACATGGCTACAGTTTCTACCTATCAGGGTTGTGTAAGGTGGAGTGTAGTGCTGGGGTTAATCAAACCAGCTGTGGGCCAGATGTGTTGGTGACCCCTCCCTCTGCAGCCTGTGTTGATATAACACAAGATTAATAATGCATATGGCTGCTCGATGGCTTTGTCACTTAGATAACCTTCACTGAAACTGAAGAGCAATCCGGTGGCCGAGAGGTGCATACTCGCCCAACGGCCCAACACAGCATTAGAGAAACACACTGCGACATGAGAAGATAAGAATAATACAAATGTGCCAAAACACATGCGAAAGAAGAAACATCTTGGCAACACATGCACTTGGAATACATTCAGAAATAGGTGTTAGGGAACACCACTGCAATAAGCTGAAAGCACAACAGAAATGAGTGCTTGTTGGCGTTCAGGGATTATAATGTTGGCCAACTGTCTCCGTCAATGGAAATGTAATTCAAATGTGGGTTTCACTATCGTATTTTCACAAAGTGATCACACGATTCCTTCCGATGTCATGGCAGATAAGCTAGCTAGCTAACGTAGCTAACCTAGTGCTTTCAAATATACTGACAAACACTTACGGCCCGTCCACACTACAGCTTCGACAGCTTCAAAAACGGTTTCCAACGCATCTGCCCATTCACTTTGAATGGGGTGACGTCACTTTTCGCCGAACTGCATTGTGGGAAGCAGAGCGGAGCTTTCCAGGCGTTTCAGGCTGCAAAAGTTGAGCAATGTTCAACTTTTGAAGCTTCTGAAGCTTTCGGTGGAAGCGTCAGCCAATCAAATCATATGCCAGTACAAGCTCTAGCCAATCAAACCGCTGCTTGTGTGTCAGGGGCGGGAGATTCATGTGATTGGTTGTTGGTCGAGCTTCAGACACGCCCAGCTCCAAGCTTTGTTTGAAGCTGTAGTGTGGACGGCCCGTTACAGTCATGAGACAGACTGACTCTGCAACAGCTTTATAATCCTCATCATGTCTCGTACACACGGTTCCGTCGCGTTGAAGCTTGCCGGTGGGCGTGTCTGGTGCGCGACCAACAACCAATCACATTCATCTCCCGCCTCGGACACACATGCACGTGGTTTGATTGGCTAGCGCTTGTACTGGCATATGATTTGATTGGCTGGCGCTTCCGTCGAAAGTGAATGGGAAGCGTCTGTTATTATCCATCCATGGTTGAAGCATACGACGGAACCGTGTGTACGGTGAACGTCACCAAGTGCTCCGGTCCCAGCTGTGTGCGTCACTCTTTAGTGTGCCCTGGTCTCCCAGCTGTGTGCGTCACTCTTTAGTGTCCCCTGGTCTCCCAGCTGTGTGCGTCACTCTTTAGTGTCCCCTGGTCTCCCAGCTGTGTGCGTCACTCTTTAGTGTCCCCTGGTCTCCCAGCTGTGTGCGTCACTCTTTAGTGTGCCCTGGTCTCCAGCTGTGTGCGTCACTCTTTAGTGTCCCCTGGTCTCCCAGCTGTGTGCGTCACTCTTTAGTGTCCCCTGGTCTCCCAGCTATGTGCGTCACTCTTTAGTGTCCCCTGGTCTCCCAGCTGTGTGCGTCACTCTTTAGTGTCCCCTGGTCTCCCAGCTGTGTGCGTCACTCTTTAGTGTCCCATGGTCTCCCAGCTGTGTGCGTCACTCTTTAGTGTCCCCTGGTCTCCCAGCTGTGTGCGTCACTCTTTAGTGTCCCCTGGTCTCCAGCTGTGTGCGTCACTCTTTAGTGTCCCCTGGTCTCCCAGCTGTGTGCGTCACTCTTTAGTGTGCCCTGGTCTCCAGCTGTGTGTGTCACTCTTTAGTGTCCCCTGGTCTCCAAGCTGTGTGCGTCACTCTTTAGTGTCCCCTGGTCTCCCAGCTGTGTGCGTCACTCTCTTTAGTGTCCCCTGGTCTCCCAGCTGTGTGCGTCACTCTTTAGTGTCCCCTGGTCTCCCAGCTGTGTGCGTCACTCTTTAGTGTGCCCTGGTCTCCAGCTGTGTGCGTCACTCTTTAGTGTCCCCTGGTCTCCCAGCTGTGTGCGTCACTCTTTAGTGTCCCCTGGTCTTCCAGCTGTGTGCGTCACTCTTTAGTGTCCCCTGGTGTCCAGCTGTGTGCGTCACTCTTTAGTGTCCCCTGGTCTCCCAGCTGTGTGCGTCACTCTTTAGTGTCCCCTGGTCTCCCAGCTGTGTGCGTCACTCTTTAGTGTCCCCTGGTCTCCCAGCTGTGTGCGTCACTCTTTAGTGTCCCCATGGTCTCCCAGCTGTGTGCGTCACTCTTTAGTGTCCCCTGGTCTCTAGCTGTGTGCGTCACTCTTTAGTGTCCCCTGGTCTCCCAGCTTTGTGCGTCACTCTTTAGTGTCCCCTGGTCTCCCAGCTGTGTGTGTCACTCTTTAGTGTCCCTGGTCTCCAGCTGTGTGCGTCACTCTTTAGTGTCCCCTGGTCTCCCAGCTGTGTGCGTCACTCTTTAGTGTCCCCTGGTCTCCCAGCTGTGTGCGTCACTCTTTAGTGTCCCCTGGTCTCCCAGCTGTGTGCGTCACTCTCTTTAGTGTCCCCTGGTCTCCCAGCTGTGTGCGTCACTCTTTAGTGTCCCCTGGTCTCCCAGCTGTGTGCGTCACTCTTTAGTGTCCCCTGGTCTCCCAGCTGTGTGTGTCACTCTTTAGTGTGCCCTGGTCTCCCAGCTGTGTACGTCACTCTTTAGTGTCCCCTGGTCTCCCAGCTGTGTGCGTCACTCTTTAGTGTCCCCTGGTCTCCAGCTGTGTGCGTCACTCTTTAGTGTCCCCTGGTCTCCCAGCTGTGTGCGTCACTCTTTAGTGTCCCCTGGTCTCTAGCTGTGTGCGTCACTCTTTAGTGTCCCCTGGTCTCCCAGCTGCGTGCGTCACTCTTTAGTGTCCCCTGGTCTCCGTTGTGTTATGAGCTTCTTGCAGCGTTTTGTTTTTCTTTTATGAATCAGTTTAAGTAAACACTGCGCATGTTTTGTCAAGTTGGTAAAGATTTGTCTTCATTTGCATATATTGGCACATTTGTGATTTTATATTTGAATAGTTTGTGAATTCAAAAAGACCCGGCTGTCGGTTTGGAGTCTACAATGCGCATCCTTTTTCTCCCTGTGGATCCAAGCGACAGAGACAGAAAGTGTCTGTATCAAACAGGTTCACGACAGGCTGAGGAAGCAGCACACGGTACACACTTCTTGATGTGTGGTGCATATCAAAGTGTGTGTGTGTGTGTGTGTGTGTGAGTGTGTGTGTATTCTGCACACCTAGACAGCAGTAAATGAAACGTGCTCCCAAGTCAGTGGTTCGGGGGGGGGGCTGTTCTGGCAAGATATGAATGCAGACAGGGCATTTTCTTTTTACTTTTTTTTTACGTTCTTCTTGTGTGTTAGTCATCCTCACCAATCAGAAGTGCTGTGCTCCACATGTACCAGCCATTGTTAACCAATCAGAAGTGGCCCATGATACAAGGTGATAGACAGATTGATCCAATCACCTGCCAAGTGCTTTTGAAAGTGCCTGTCCTTTCCAAATGGCTTCCAATGGAGCTTTAGATGGTTTGGTGAAACAAAGCATCTGAGTCAGGTCAGTACTGCTCCATCACGTGTTCTACATCTAAAGGGTGAATCTTTCACTGAAGCTTGACTTTAAAGCAACCCAACGGAAGTTTCATGTCAGTGTAGTTCTTTCACTCGTAGCTCGGGCTGCGGGGCGCTAGAGACGGGAGCACGTTGATACGACCTTCCTAGTGGACGTGGCTCATTAATAATCAACAGTGTCAGCACTGATGTGTGGGTGTAGGTGTGTGTGTATGAGTGTGTATTGTAAATGTTTTATTTATTTATTATCATAACTTGCTTCTATCTGTATTCAGTGATGTAATCTATTGTAAATGTGTACAATGGTATAACAATGTTGTGGTATTTGTATTCTTGCTTTTAGGATGTCCATCGATGAAAACCAGCCTTTTGGCTAATTCCAGTACTTTTACATGTTTTTAATATGTTGATTAATGTACACTGTCCCTTGTTTTAAATAAATCAATTAAATTCCTAGCCGGAGTTATGGCCGCATTTTACAATAAACTTCCATTGGGTCGCTTAAAAATAAAATAATCGATCGCAATCGCAATATTTGTCAGAAAAATCGCAATTAGAGTTTTTCCCAAAATCGTGCAGCCCTAACACACACACACACACACGCACACGCACGCACACACACACACACACACACACACACACACACACACACACACACACACACACGAGTCTAGCCGTTGTAGCTGTTAGCTATCATGGTCGCTGCCCAGCAGCATGTTGATGTGCACACTGCCAGCCTCTAAGCAGCATGCCTAAAGGACGGCTTGTCACCCAACGTTCACCGCGTCTGGAGGATCAGCCGTCTGTGGGTCTGTCTGCGAACACACGACTTCTCTCTGGTGCTTGATGATGCTTTTGATTTGATCATGCTGGGATCCTGATAAAGCTGTAACACATACTTTGTTACAGTACTGACGTATCAGAACTTTACTCCACCATTCATTCTCATTTTTCTCTTGCACTCCTTATAACACAAATGTCCACTTCTTACATTTGAAAAACAGGCTTATTACTTTAGTTTTAATCTGCATTTGGTGGCATTATAATGACTATTTAGAGTCATTGAGCTCATATTTCAACATAATATCATAGAGAAAACATGATCAGTGTATACAGATATACAGTGTATAAGACAATGACAGTCTCACCATTTGAAATATAACTTCTTTAATCTTCTTTTCATAAAGTGAGGTCCAGTACCGGCTTGAGGCTTTAAAACAGTTGGTAGCTATGGCTACTTTTTACGAAAGGCCCTGTCACACTGTCCCGAAATTGACACCCGATGGACACACGATAAAGGAAATGTTCAAATTCGGCTCTGATCGTAGCAACATCGGGCCATTCGTGAGGGCATCTTCAGCCTTCGTATGACCGCTGGTGGAGTTCTCATTCATAACACTCCGTTCGATGTCTCACTATGGGATGCGCCTCATCGCGGAGCAAACAGAAGCATCAATCTCATTACGCCAATCCTGATTGGCCGGTGATTCTTGATGTCAACGTCAGGGGAAATCACCCCCTATAAGTAGCCTGCGCCACGACGCATGCGTCATTCAAACACCTCTTCTCGCTTCAGAGCACATCTCGAACGGTAGCCGGGCTAGCTAAACAGTCCACAGACTGAAACCAACTAATTTTCGGTCGACGGGCGTTAGCCGGCTACCCGATTCTCTCACAGAAGAATATTATAGTCAACCTCGCCGTTCTTCCTCTGGAGTAAGGTAAGGTTTTGACTTCAAGTTAGCAACACACCAGTTGCTAACTTGTGTTTTTTCCCTCACTACCGACACCACGATAGCGAGGACGTTTTTTATTCTTTTTTCTTCCCCGGAGGATAAAAGGATTTAAAAAAGAATATTGCCACACCAGGTAATATTCTTTGAGAGGAAAAGACCCACACTACCTTTTTCTCCGGATAAAGGACAGTTTGGGACACTTTTTTCGACATACCTGTTAAGAGCGGGTCCTCTCCATGGACGCCTCTCTCCCTCACACCAGAGGAGTCAGGGACTCGAAGGCTCGGTTCTGCGACTGCGGGTTGAAGATAGCAGGCACAGACTCACACCAGGTCTGCTCGTCCTGCCTCGGGCTGGAACACGCCCAGGAGGCTATCGACCCCGGCTCGTGCGGGCATTGTGCCCGCCTCACCATAAAGAGCCTTCGCCGACGGTTAGCACGACAAGCGAGCCTGTCGGGACAGGATCCCCTCGTGTCCACTGGTTGGCCGGCTGGCAACCAAGACACGGGGGCGTCCGCTGCAGAGACTGAGCCCCTCGCCTTCACGGCCTGGGGCTCATCAACCGCGGCAGCCGCGGAACCGGTTTCCCGCGCCATGTCAGGCCGGGCCCCGGTGGCGGCAAAGGACGCGGGAACGGGACCCCACGCTATACCAAGCTGGGGCTCCCGACTGGACCTCACCATGGTTTCACCCGCGGAGGATGTCCTGGAATTAAATTACATGGAGGACGAAGAGGATGCCTCTGAGTTCCTCCTGTCTGATTCGGACGAGCAGGAAGACGACGTCTTCATGTCACCAGCTCAGGCTGCAAAGCCTGGAGCGATGGCTGCTCTCTCGGGCGATAGCACACCAGCTTCGCCCTGTCTCAGCATGGACCTACAAGCCGTGTGTCAACGTGCTGCGGCCAGACTAGACATCCCATGGCCCGAAGTGGCCAAGGAGACCTCCAGGTCCCGTTATGAGGGAAAACTGTTTTTCCAAACAACGAGGACGAAGAGACAACTCCTCCCGGTCTTCCCGGAGATGTTGGATGAGGTGTCGGTCTCGTGGAGAGACC
The DNA here is from genome assembly GCA_036324585.1 of Champsocephalus esox. NCBI lineage: Eukaryota > Metazoa > Chordata > Actinopteri > Perciformes > Channichthyidae > Champsocephalus > Champsocephalus esox. The sequence continues at coordinate 1,872,341 of CM070495.1, read as the reverse complement.
GGCCCTTTAGCAACAAGGCCCCAATCCAGGGTGCCTCCTCCCTTGACTGTGATGGTATGGAGAGGCTCGGCCTGCTCCACATACCGCCTATGGAACCGCTGGTGGCAGCCCACCTCCTACCGAGGATGGGCCCGTCACCAAGCAGGAACCCCACACTGCCAGCAAAAACAGACCGATTCCAGTCGACCATGACGGAACGGGCCTACAAGGCTGCAGCATTGTCCGCCAGAGCTCTGAACGTTTCCTCGATGCTAACCGCGTACCAAGCGGAGCTCTGTGAGGATCTGTCGAGCGATTCTGGACCGGCCACTCTGGACGAGATAGCCGCGGTCACAGACATTTGTCTCCGTGTCCAACGCTGCGCCGTCCAGGCCACGGGCAAAGTGATGGGGATCATGGTGGTGCAGGAAAGAGCTAGATGGCTCAACCTCACCAACCTCCCGGACCGGGAAAAGGAAGATGTGCTGGATATGCCCATCGTTCCCGAGGGAATTTTCGGCTCCGCTCTCGCTTCCATGCAGATGAGGTGCGAGTCGAAAAAGAAGGAAGACGAGGCCCTCCACCTCTGTCTCCCTCGAAGGGTCCAGCCGCTGCCTCCGTAACAGCGACCCTTCGCCCAAGCTGCTCCGAACCCTGCTGGATCTGGAGTACCAGATCAGCAGAGGTCGCGGTCCGCCCCGAGTCCCCAGCCCAGGCAGGAGACGAGGGCCAGTTGGTCTAGAAAATCTCCGGTCCCGGCTGCAGCCCAGGCACAGCCAACCCAGAATTTCGGCCAGCAATCAAGGAGGAAGAAGCGAGCGGCATGACAGCCCCTCCTTCTCCCCTCTGTGACAGAGCTGGAAGTTCCTTCTCCGGCTCGAATTGTGTTCCCGCTGCCTCGAGAGATGCCTCAACGCCATCCTCAAGTCTGCACAAAACACATGTCACATAATTATTGTTTAAATAAACAATTTTTCGCTGACGCATCCAGGCCTCGGCCAAGGGCGCAGCTCAAAAAAATGAAAAGAGAAAACAATAAACAGTCCGTTAACCATAAATCCCCTTCTGAGAGCAGCCACGGCCTCTCTCAAAAGGCGGATAATAAACGGGTCTGTGAAGGCACCACCGCCACGCGCATGCGCAGTGCCGGTTGGGGCTTTAAGGGCACTACCGCCACATGCGTACGCAGTGCCGGCTAGAGCTGTAAAGAACGGCCCGTCAATCCTTCCCCTTTCAAGAGCAGCTGCGGCATCTCTCAAAGGACGGATTATTGACGGGTCCGTGAAGCCACCGCCACACACATACGCAGTGCCGGCTAGAGCTGTAAAGAACGGCCCGTCAATCCTTCCCCTTTCAAGAGCAGCTGCGGCATCTCTCAAAGGACGGATTATTGACGGGTCCGTGAAGCCACCGCCACACACATGCGCAGTGCCGGTCAGGGCTTTAAGGGCACCAGCGGTACGCGCAGGCGCAGTGCCGACTGGAGCCGTGAGGGCACCACCGGCACACACATGCGCAGTACCGGCTGGAGCCAAAAAGGCACCTCCGTCACGCACATGCGCAGGATATATCAGCTGTTGTGCGGGCAGCCGTGGCAGCCCCCACCACGCAGGGACAGATTGTCTCAGGCGGGGAGGGTGATCCTTCACCCACACCCAGAGCGCGGGGCACTATGGGCCTGACCTGTGAGTGGTACAATCTGAATACAGTGGGACTCCCTCAGAAGGTGATAAACACGATTCAGAGTGCGAGAGCTTCCTCCACCAGGTCTCTTTACGACTGTAAGTGGAGGGTGTTTGAGGAGTGGTGCCTTCAAGAAGGGCACATCTCTTTTCAATGTCCTGTCGGGGTGATTTTATCATTCCTACAGGACTTGATCGATAAACACAGAGCTTTTTCCACGATCAAGGTGTACCTGGCTGCTATTGCTGCATGCCATGTGGGCTTTGAGGGTAAGACGGCTAGCCAACATCCTTTGGTTTGCCGTTTTATGAAGGGAGCGCGCAGGCTCCTCCCTGTCTCCAGGTCGCTGGTGCCCTTATGGGACCTGGCAGTGGTCTTAAATGGGCTCAAAATGACCCCATTTGAACCCCTGGAGGGAGCTGACATGAAACATCTGTCACTCAAGACAGTGCTGTTACTGGCCCTGGCATCCGCAAAACGGGTCAGTGATATCCATGCACTGTCTGTTCATCCCTCATGCACTCAGTTCGCCCCAGGGCAAACGAGAGTGTTGTTGAAACCCAACCCTGCCTTTACACCAAAGGTGGTTGGTTCGTGTACCCCGATTGACATTGAGGCATTTCCTCCGCAGCTGGTTTCCTCCGGGGAGCAGCAGCAGGATCTGTTGTGTCCAGTCCGGGCTTTGCACACATATATGGACAGATCAAAAGAGCTTCGTCTTAATGACCAACTCTTCGTGTCCTGGGCTAAACCTCACAAGGGTAAGCCTGTTACTAAGCAACGACTATCCCATTGGATCGTGGAGGCGATTGCTTTGGCCTATACGAGTCAGAATCTGCAAGCACCTTTGGGTCTGCGGGCTCACTCGACTCGGGGCCTGGCTACATCCTGGGCTTTGTTCAAGGGTGTTTCCATCCAGGATATTTGTGCGGCGGCAAGCTGGTCTTCGCCACTCACTTTTGTCCGCTTTTACAGACTGGACGTCTCCGCTCCAAGCGTGGCCCGAGCAGTGCTGGGCACCTTGTTGAGTCGGGACTCCACCTGTTAAATTCTGGTTGATCGGTGATCTTCGAGATAAGCTCGTCTGGCAATACGGGAGCTACAATATCCCATAGTGAGACATCGAACGGAGTGTTATGAATGAGAACTATAGGTTACTTACGTAACCCCAGTTCTCAGAGTAACATGAAGTGAGATGTCTCACCAGACGGCCCTCCTTGCTATGGTGAAGCGAGAAGAGGTGCTTATTTTGAATGACGCATGCGTCGTGGCGCAGGCTACTTATAGGGGGTGATTTCCCCTGACGTTGACGTCAAGAATCACCGGCCAATCAGGATTGGTGTAATGAGATTGATGCTTCTGTTTTCTCCGCGATGAGGCGCATCCCATAGTGAGACATCTCACTTCATGTTACTCTGAGGACTGGGGTTACGTAAGTAACCTATAGTTTCTCAGGCTCCGGCAGCAACTTCATGAGCGGCAACTTCGTAAGGCACTCGTGAGGGCATCTTGTCAAATTGTGTCATCTTCGTGTTATCATCGGTGCATTCACCCTCACTCTGATCGGGGCGAATGCCCGATGGCACCGATGATAACAAGATGCCCTCACGATGGCCTCACGATGGCCTCACGATGGCCTTACGAAGGGCAAAATTGACACACGATTCACACGAAAATGAACCTTCGCAAGGTCCTTCGGCAATTGTTTGGCATGCCAAAGATTTTGCCACCGCTCCACCGGCGGTCATACGATGGCTTAAGATGCCCTCACAAATGGCCCGATGTTGCTACGATCAGAGCCGAATTTGAACATTTCCTTTATCGTGTGTCCATCGGGTGTCAATTTCGGGACAGTGTGACAGGGCCTTTAAGGACATTTTAAAGCCCATATTTCTTTACTTGAATGAAGATGAAGTTTAGTCAGTACTTTTACAAGAGTATTTAAAAACACGAGTATCTGTATTTCTACTTGAGTGAAAGATGTGTGTACTTTGGCCATCCCTGAATTTGCATTAAAAGAAACATAAAACAATTATAACTTTACAAAATGATAATGCTGTTTTTTCAGACAGGTCATGGTATGTACTGTATGCCAGCTTGGCAGCATAAACAGATGTCTTTCATGCCAGCTAGTAGTTCTTTCCAGAAGGCCTTCCCCTAGCTGCTGACTCTGTTTACAGCTCTCTGAGGGCAGACGCTTGTATACTTCTTGTGGTTGGTCATGTAAAGCGTCCTGTGTCTGTCTGTGTTCCCCAGCTGGACAACCCTGACGAGCAGGCGGCCCAGATCAGAAGAGAGCTGGACGGACGCCTGCAGATGGCCGACCAGATAGCTCGAGTAAGGCTGAACAGAGAATACATGGAGAGATATGCACAGTAAAGCTCGGCTAGGTAACAACGAAAGCCACCAACAGTAATCTTTTAAAAAGAGACCCAACTGAAAAACCCAGCCCAATGTTGACAACTCTTTCCCACTATCATCATTGAACTGAATTACATTGATTTATTTAAAACAAGGGACAGTGTAAAAAACATGTACAAGTACTCGAATTAGCCAAAGGGCTGGTTTTCACCAATAGGCTCTTTGCCAGATGGTGATAGGCATCCTAAAAGCAAGAATACAAATACCACAACATTGTTATACCAAAACATATTGTTTTAGATATTTACAATAGACGACATCACTGAATACAAATAAGAGCAAGTCATGCTGATAAATAAAACATTCACAATACACACTCATGCTCACACCTGCACCCACACATCAGTGCTGACACTTGGCTTTCAATGAGCCACTTTTGAACACTGCAGTGCAGGTGCAGTGCAGTAGGAAGAGGACTCTTATCGGTATTGAATTCCGTTGATGGGATGCGTGGATGAAGGACAGCCTGGCTGCATGCGCTCTTCCTACATGGGATGGTGCCGTCTCCCCTAGCCGCACCTCTAGCCCTGGTGAGGTGGGCTTTAGGCTGATGCAGCCAGAGGCGGAGGAGGAGCCAACCCGCGAGCGATTTTATAAACTAAACAGAGATTTTTGTAAACTATGAAATGTCCCCAGCTGAACAGATTATACATTTTAACAATGATAATACCGGAATGGCTTTTTGTCTAGTTGTTTGGGTTTGGCTCCAAAAGATCACTAATTGTTGTGAAAAAAAATCACGTTTGAAAAAATCGAGTAGGAAACACTGACAGCCTGTCCCTCCTAAGCCCCTCCCCTCATTATGAACAAAAACATATCATAGTAAATGTAACCAGTGGACAACTGGACATGGCTATTGTTAGCACACAGCTGTCAAGCTAGCAGCTTGCAACAGGCAGAGAGCAGAGTGCATGCTGGTCCACCAGCAGGGCTTGCATTCATTCAGGTTAACATAACTGAACCCTTTCCCAGACAGAGATACATTAGTTCTATTTTTTAGAGCAACTGATTTAATGATTGCTGTTGCAATGTGAAGAGTATTTCAACAAATATAACAACAGTAATATTGTTAAAGTAAAACACCTACCTTTATTTCTAGTGCTTTTAAAAAATAAAGTTGACTTTCAACTCATTTCAAAGTGAGTTCAGAAACACACATCATGTCTGTGATTTAAAGCTCATTAGTTCCCTGTATACGGTTGCTCTGGAGTTCAGTGGACTGAGCTGAAGTGTTGTCTGCTTCCTGTTCTGGCAGCATGGTGGAAAGTTTCCCAGGTTCTCATCCAGAGAGATGGAGGCCATGTTCATTGAGGAGATGCGATCCTCTGTCAACCTGCTGATGGCCAACCTGGAGAGCATGCCCGTGTCCAAGGGAGGGGAGTTCAAGCTGCAGAAGCTGAAACGAGGACACAACACCTCCATCATGGACATGGGCCAGGAGGACGAGAACACGCTGTCCAAATCTGACGTGGTGCTGTCCTTCACCCTGGAGGTGGGTGGACTAAGATGAACTTATTAAAGACCATAGTCTACTGATTGTAATCATATACATTAAGCAGTTTGAGATGTGTGAGGGAGAGAGTTGACATGACCAATCCCTAGGGGACACTTGGATTCATCCTCTGGGAAACATAGCATGCACTGAGCGCTCATTATGGGCCTCATAGTGCCCTTAAAGGAAGCATTACACAACTGTAATATGAAGTTACACGTTGCAACGAGAGTTATGCAGCAAAGACTTTATATCATGGACATATCATCAACAACATTTAATCTTGAGAGCTTTAACGATTAATGGCCCGTCCACACTACAGCTTCGACAGCTTCAAAAACGGTTTCCAATGCGTCTTCCCATAGAGAGGCGAAGTCACGCCCATCTGCTTCCGGCCCATGGGACCCCGGAAGCGAAACATTTACATTGAATTCAATGGAGAGAGAACACGTATCTTTTGATCCCGTTTGAATTGTGCCACGAACTACACATATGATGTTTGTCAATAAGTTCCATGTCAAAAAAGTCACATTTTGTCGTAAAACTGTTGAAAAGACTATGAAAAATACGCGACTACAAAGACTACAAATCCCAAATCCCATTCTGGCTCGCGTAAGTGATGTCACAGGTGATAATGCTCCAAGTGTGGTGTCTAGACAGTTGTGTTAAGTTAATTTATTTAGTTCAGTCCTTTTGTCTTTTGCCTTGTCTTGTAATTTCCTGTTTTATTTTGTAATAACCTTTCCCTCTCTTTTCAGAGCATTCCTGCCCTGGTGTGTTTTTCCCACCAGTGTGATTGTCAGCCTCTCCCTTAATTGTTGCCACCTGTGTCCCCTTACCTAGTGTGTATATATAGTCTGCGTCTCCCTTTGTCTTGTGTCAGTTCGTCTTCTCTCGTCAAGCCTGCCAGTCATCCCTTGATCGTGTAAAGTATATTTTGATAGTCACGTAGATGTTTTTTGGTTTAGAGTTTTTGATCCTCCAAGTGAGCGTTTTGTGTTTTGACCTTAATTAAAAGACCTTGTTAAATTCTGATTTGTTTCTGGTGTTGTGCATTTGGGTCCTGAGCCTCGTGACATTCTTAACAGTACGAACTGACCAAAGAATGGACCTAGCCGACCCAGACAGGTTCAGAGCAGCTCTGCGCTCACAAGGCACGCTTTTGTCTCAGCATGACGATCAGCTGAAATCAATTGACCAGGGAGTGAGAGACTTGAGTGGTCGTCAAGAAAGCTTCCAAACATCTGTGAACAGCCAAGTAAACCACCTGGCAGATCAGCTTGTTCGTGTCCTTGCCCACCTGGAAGCTGGATCTCAAACTGTTTCCGCGGCTGCACCCCTGCCTGAGGCTGTGATCCAAGGACCTACTCCTTCTTCATGCTCTCGTCTCGCATCTCCAGAGAAATTCTCCGGTGACTCAGGTGACTGTCGTCCTTTTTTAGTCCAATGCGACCTGCATTATCAACATCAGCCTTCTGCTTTTCCAACAGACCAGTCTAGAATAGCTTTCATGATAACACACTTGACTGGTAGAGCAGCAGCGTGGGCTACAGCAGAATGGACTAGAGACTCTCCCCTTTGCAGATCACTTGGACTGTTTACTGATTCCCTTAAAAAGATTTTTGATCGTACAGCACCAGGGAGAGAAGCGGCTAAAGCTCTAGTCCAACTCAAGCAAAGAAATCAAAGAGTGTCTGATTATGCCATAGAGTTTAGGACAATAGCAGCAGACAGTGGCTGGAATGATCTGGCCTTGCTGGACGCCTTTGTAAATGGACTTTCAGGCCTTGTCAAAGATCACTTAGTCCCATTAGATCTTCCAGAAGATTTAGACTCTGTGATTGCTCTGGCTATACGAATAGATAATAGGCTCTGGGATAGACAAAAAGAAAGAGAACATCCTGCAGTTCGTTCACCAAGCTCCAGGGGGCCTCCTCGTGGCATCCGGATGGGGGAGGATTCGTTTCCAGGGGTCTGGATCAAGCCTCCTTTGACAACGCCATCCACCACATCAGAGGAACCCATGCAACTTGGCCGAGCAAGACTTTCACTGGAGGAGCGAGAACGGCGCCTCCGCCAGGGCCTGTGTTTCTACTGCGGGCATCGTGGACACCTGATGGCCGCTTGCTCACTAAAAGACGGGGCTCCCCAGGCAAGAGGAGGGCGCTGGTGAGCCGACTAACTTCTGACTACTCTCCTCGTACGCTGACTCCTATCCAAGTAAAATTAGGTAAGAAAACCTTAACACAGAAGGTTCTCATTGATTCAGGAGCAGACGAAAGTTTTATGGACTGGAATTTTGCCAAAAGCTTGAACATTGTCACCATGCCCTTAGCTCAACCTTTAAATGCCAGCGCCCTTGATGGAAGATTATTGTTTCAAGTCACTCACCACACAGAACCCGTCCAGGTTATCATAAATCACAACCACACAGAATTCATGACATTCCATTTATTCGACTCTGCACAACACCCTATGATTTTTGGCTTCCCATGGTTGAAAAGACATAACCCTCACATTGACTGGCGTTCTGGTAGGGTGAAGGGGTGGGGAAGAGAATGTAATCATACATGTTTGGTTTCACCAGGAGAAGTTGAAGGGCTGTCTGTAGGAAGGGTTACTTCAGGTAGTGAGGTGGAGACGAAGGAAGTAACTCATGACTATGCCTCTGACTTACCAGACCTGCCCAATGTTCCCTCCTGTTACCACAACCTAAGGGAGGTTTTCAGTAAGACTCGGGCCTCTACGTTGCCTCCTCATCGACCTTATGTGCAATTGACTTACTACCAGGTGCCCCCATTCCCAAGGGACGTCTATACTCCATTTCTGGTCCTGAAAGACAATCTATGACGGATTACATTGACTCATCTCTGAAGGCGGGCCTCATCCGTCCATCGTCATCTCCTGCTGGCGCCGGATTTTTCTTCGTGGGTAAAAAAGACGGATCCGTCCGACCCTGCATAGACTACTCTACCCTGAATGATATAACGGTAAAAAACAGGTACCCTCTCCCCCTCATTTCCACTGCTTTTGAACTGTTAAAAGGAGCTAAGATCTTCACTAAACTGGACTTGAGGAATGCCTATCACTTGGTCAGGATAAGGGAGGGGGACGAATGGAAGACTGGATTCAATACCCCCAGTGGCCACTATGAATACTTAGTAATGCCATTTGGGCTAACTAATGCTCCTGCTGTATTTCAGGCTCTTGTGAATGATGTGCTCAGACAATATTTGAATCATTTTGTGTTTGTCTACCTGGATGATATATTGATATTCTCTCCTGATGAAGAGTCTCATGTTCAGCATGTCGCCAGTCCTCCAAGGCCTTCTGGAAAACCAACTATTCGTGAAGGCGGAGAAATGTGAATTTCACAAGACTACTGTCTCATTCCTGGGCTTCATCATTGCTCCGGACCAGGTCAAGATGGATCCAAGCAAGGTCAGTGCTGTCGCACATTGGCCCACACCCACCAACAGGAAGAAGGTACAGCAATTTCTCGGTTTTGCTAACTTCTACAGACGTTTCATAAGACATTTTAGCTCCATAGCTGCACCTCTCCACTCACTCACCTCAACCCATGTTCAGTTTTTGTGGACTCTACAGGCCGACAAAGCTTTCCAGGAATTGAAAAGACGGTTTACCTCTGCTCCTGTTCTCATCACTCCTGATTCACTACGGCAGTTTGTGGTCGAGGTGGATGCTTCCAATGATGGCGTTGGGGCTGTGTTGTCACAACGTTCAGCCAAGGACAGTAAACTTCACCCATGTGCTTTTCTGTCACGTAAGTTAACACCTGCTGAACGCAACTATGATGTAGGCAACAGAGAACTTTTGGCAGTCAAAACAGCGCTTGAGGAATGGAGACACTTTCTGGAGGGGTCAGAGCAACCATTCATAGTCTGGACGGATCATAAAAATCTTGAGTACATCCGAAAAGCTAAGAGACTGAACTCACGTCAGGCAAGATGGGCTTTGTTCTTCACTCGTTTTAACTTTTCCTTGTCATTTAGACCCGGTTCACAAAATGTCAAGCCAGATGCACTCTCTCGTGTTTTTGATCCTGAACCCTCGGCAAAGGAACCAAAGCTCATCCTTCCACTAAACTGTGTGGTTGGAGCGGTAACTTGGCCAATAGAAACAGAGGTGAAACGAGCTAACGGTGAGAGCCCGACACCTAGGGGTTGCCCCCCAAATAGGTTGTTTGTTCCTCAAACTGTGCGCCCTAAGGTCATTCAATGGGCTCGCTGCTCACCTGCCATCCTGGGGTTAAAAAAAACATGTACGTCATCAAGCAACGGTTCTGGTGGACATCTATGGAGAAGGATGTCAAGGAGTATGTGGCCGCCTGCACCATCTGCGCCAGGAATAAGACCTCTTCCAGGCCCCAGATGGATCTGCTCAGGCCGCTGCCTATCCCCAGTCGGCCCTGGTCCGACATCTCAGTGGATTTTGTCACCGGACTGCCAGAATCCAAAGGTAACGCCACCGTCCTCACGGTGGTGGATAGATTCTCTAAAATGACATATTTTATTGCTTTGCCTAAACTGCCATCGGCCAAAGAAACGGCGTGTTGTTGCACAATGTTTGTCGTCTCCACGGTTTTCCCAGGGACATTGTGTCAGACCGGGGTCCTCAGTTTGTCTCCCGTTTCTGGAGGGAGTTTTTCAGCCTCATCGGGGCCTCTGTCAGCCTCTCTTCCGGCTACCATCCCCAATCAAATGGACAAACGGAGAGACTCAATCAAGAACTGGAAACCTGCCTCCGGTGCCTGGTGTCCCAAAACCCAGCTTCTTGGAGTAAACACCTCACGTGGGTAGAATACGCCCACAACTCATTGCCTACTTCTGCCACCGGATTGACCCCGTTCCAGTGCGTCTACGGTTACCAACCTCCCATGTTCTCAGAGACAGAGAAAGAAGTCATGGTTCCCTCGGCACACGCACTGGTCAGGCGCTGTCATGGCATTTGGGCCTCAGCACGTCGGGTCCTCCTTAGGACTTCGGCCCGCATGAAAAAAGCGGCTGATCGGCATCGCCGTCCTTCACCTGTGTACAGACCGGGTCACAAAGTGTGGCTATCCACCAGAGACTTGCCCCTGAACGTAGTCTCTAGGAAGCTGGCACCAAGATGTGTAGGCCCATTCACTGTGGAAAAGTGTATTAACCCTGTGTCTGTTCGTTTGCGCCTGCCTAGATCACTCAGAGTCCATCCAACATTCCATGTAAGCAAACTCAAGCCGGTCAAGGAAAGCAAAATGGTTCCCGCCTCCAAGCCCCCCCTCCACCCAGGCTCATTGATGGAGGTCTGGTCTACACTGTCAAGCGTCTGCTGAAGGTCAGAAAACGAGGAAGGGGTCAGCAGTTTTTAGTGGACTGGGAGGGTTATGGACCGGAAGAGCGGGAATGGATCCCGTCTAGCTTCATCGTGGACCAGAACCTGATAAAGGATTTTTACAAAAGCCATCCTGAACTCGCTGGGCCGTCCGGAGCTGTCCGTAAAGGAGGGGGTACTGTGGTGTCTAGACAGTTGTGTTAAGTTAATTTATTTAGTTCAGTCCTTTTGTCTTGTGCCTTGTCTTGTGATTTCCTGTTTTATTTTGTAATAATCTTTCCCTCTCGTTTCAGAGCATTCCTGCCCTGGTGTGTTTTTCCCTCCAGTGTGATTGTCAGTCCCTCCCTTAATTGTTGCCACCTGTGTCCACTTACCTAGTGTGTGTATATATATATATATATATATATATAGTCTGCGTCTCCCTTTGTCTTGTGTCAGTTCGTCTTGTCTCGACAAGCCTGCCAGTCATCCCTTGATCGTGTAAAGTATATTTTGATAGTCACGTAGATGTTTTTTGGTTTAGAGTTTTTGATCCTCCAAGTGAGCGTTTTGTGTTTTGACCTTAATTAAAAGACCTTGTTAATTCTGATCTGTTTCTGGTGTTGTGCATTTGGGTCCTGAGCCTCCTGACATTCTTAACACCAAGTGGTTGCGACTCGTAATTAAAGCGAAGAAGATCTCATAACTCATTATTCCCTCCAATAAATAAGAGATTGCTAAAAATAAATTCTCTTTTACAAGATGCCTGTGTGCTTTGTACCAGGTTGTAATCACATAAGTGATCATACTTATAGATCATAGCTCGTTCTATCGCTTCCCGTCTGATGAAAGGACCAGGAGTCGTTGGATCAGACATATCAGGTAATACACATGTTGTGCATGGAACACAGTCAAGTTAGCTACCTAGCTAGTAGCGAGCACGTTAGTTAGCATCACATTACTTGGCCTTGTCATTTGTATTAGCCTTAACATGAAGTAAACCAACATGTTAAACAGTAAGAGTAGTCATGATGGAAAGTATTTTGTGAAACATTTGAAGAGGAGCCTATCTCCCCCTCAACCAGGTGCTAGGCTAAAGGCAGATTAGCATCTGTGATCTTTTCTACTTAATGCTATCTGCTCAAATGGTTAACATTGAACATTAAAAGATCAGGCAGTTCAGGGAGAGTCGAAGGAAGGCAGGCCGGCAGGCAGCTTTGCATGACATTTATTTATTTATAGAAGGACCATGCATACAAAAACATTAATCTCAGCAAAGAGAAGAGATGCAATATGCCAGATTATAGCTAATAGCTCATTTCCATCTGTGGTCCATTCTTCTGGACGTGTTTCATTGTGATGACAGTGAGTCAATCTGTGTGTTGGAAAGACAGTAGTTGAGTGATTACTGAGAGAACATTATTAAAAGAGATATTATTCAGAGTGTTGTTACTTTAAAGTGTTGTTACTGACCCTTTTCTCTTTTATTTCCTTTCCCTCACCTGTAACTGCTGAGACCCTGAGGAACATGCACACTGGACTGACCTGGCAACCTGATTTCCACTGTACGTAATAGTATTTGGTTATGGTATATTATTTATATACATCAAAGGCACAATGCACCCCCCAGAGACACACATGTATTGAGTGTGATATTTTGCATAGGTCAAGTGAAATCATCTTTACACACTAGAAAACTGTAGGAGCGGCAACTTGTTTTGAAATAGAATTCTTAATATCCGATAATAAAGTTGATCTGTTTTCTTTATTCTTCTCTCTTCCCAGCTCCATCCATCACATGCTCTGTTCCTGCAGGTCATGCTTGCTAATCAATGCTTTATTTTTTTACACAATTACAAACAAAGTCAATGTATTGTATGACATGAAGTTGTGCTTCATTCGGAGTCAATAATAAATTCATTCTGCCTTCATCCATTCTGCCTTCAACTGCACAATGACTGTGGACTGCACCGACATCCATGTAGCTGCCCCCAGTAAGATGAACCAAGCAAAGAGGGTCGCCATCATGCCCAAGGACATCCAGCTGGCCCGCCGCATCCGCGAGAGAGGGCTTAGACTGACCCGAGACCAGCACACCCAAACACAACGGCTCTTTTATGAGCCACCTACAGTTTCAAAGAGTTGTGTTTATATACAGAGATCAAAAAGACGTTTAAATAAAAGTATACAATTTACAGATATGTATACAAATATATATATCATATATACACCATCATGTATAATGATGGTGTATGATGTAGAAGGGAGTGTGGTAGATAACAAGTAAATATAGAGTTACATACAGATCCATGTTACAGCAAAAGATGGAATAACTAAGAAGCACGCAGTATAATAATAATTACATGCAACAATGAAATAACTGCTCAGCGTCTCCACCACAATCCCAATCTGCTGTGTCCTGTGTTCCTCCCGTCTGCATAACATCCCATCACACATACGGAACACAACGCAGAGTCCCAGGGTGTTAAGGGTATGTTTATTTAAATGTCCTCCTCCACTGGCCAACACAGGGAGCATATGCTGGGTGTAGAATTTTTCCAGGAGGAGGAGATTTCCATGCCATGCAGGGTCTTTGGGGATGAGGATGATGATCGCCTCCTTCGTGGTCCACACAACAAAGTCGCAGAGACTCCGGTCTGTGATGTGCAGCTGCCCTTGGACCTGGTGCCAGTATGGGTGATATATGACCCACCCTCCTCACGGAGACAGAAGGATGGTAACTGGACTGCCTCGGCGATGGTCATGTTCATGTCACCAACATCCTTGAATCTACACACAGCAAATAAACTCAAATGACACAACGAGATGTAAAAGGAGATCACACATACAGTATAGTCGATATAAAACTGGCCGCTTCAATCTGAAGAGCAACTAAAACAAAACACGGGAGTGTACCTTGTTCTTGTGAACACTAATGTTATCCACAGCATACACAGAGACCACGAAGTTCTTAAGGAGAAAACTAGTTACTGAAACAAAACACGTTAGTGTACCTTTCTTAGCTAATGTTAGCTAGCTGACATTAACGCTACACATTGCACTCATATTACTCACCAACATCTTGTAAAGCCGGTCCCGCTGCTCTTACAGAACCGACTAACTCCCCTTTCGTGTATGTACAGCTCTCAACGTCTCCAGACTTGTAGTGATGTTCACCTCGTTGTATACTTTTATTCTCATTCTGAAAGAAGCAGGTGAAATGTGTTAACGTGACGGCCGTCTTTGTGATGGTGACGCGTATTGTGCGAGACCAGAGACCTGTAGTTCACTCAGCGGTTTCACACAAAAAAATGTGTAACTTCACAGTTTTACGACACATTTTTATTTTTTTGACTTTCAAAATATTCTTTTAAATTGACAAACATCATATGTGTCATTCGTGGCACAATTCAAACGGGATCAAAAGATAACCTTTCTCTCTCCATTGACTTCAATGTATAATGTTCCGCTTCCGGGGTCCCATGGAGGCTCCCGGAAAGGGAGGGACTTTGCTTCTCTATTCACTTTGAATGGGGTGACGTCACGTCAGCCAATCAAATCATATGCCAGTAAAGCTCTAGCCAATCAAACCGCTGCTTGTGTGTCAGGGGCGGGAGATTCATGTGATTGGTTGTTGGTCGAGCTTCAGACACGCCCGTCCACACTAACGTGTGTCTGTGGCCTCCAGATCAAGACATATTAAACAAGTATTTAGAGAATTCCCTTATGTACATGTCTCAGGAACTTTATCAGCGGAATTCAGAACTCAGTTTAATATTATATTTCCACTCACAAGAACACATTTAACACGTATGATGAGAAATTATTAGAAGTTAGCAACTTGACATCCAGTTCTGAAAAACGCAACCTACATTTCCCCAGAATGCAACACTATGTGTGCTGGGCCCTCTCAGTCCGGTCCAAGCCAGGAGGTTCATCTGGAACGTTTGCATTATAATTGAGCCGTTTCCAAAGACAAGCTGAGACAACACGGATCACTTTGAACTCATCCTAATGACTTTCTTAGTGGAACAAGGTTTAGCAATAATCAACAGCATGGATAGATTTGGGATTGGATTTCATTTTTCCACATCTGACACAAGAAAGCAGAAACACGGTTTACAATCTAACATGTCAGCACTGTTCAGGTCATGTGACAGATATGTTTTACACTGCTTGTGTTATACTTACTACTACAGCCAACAGAGCAAAGCCCCTCAGCTGTCCATGAGCTGAATTATTAGATTGATATGAACTACCAGTAATACAGCTGTTCCCGCGGTGAACGCACGGCACCACAGTCCACTGGAACGGCCTGGAGCAGGGGGTTCAACAGCTTTACAAAATAGACATAGTATAGAAGCTTGTTTTGATATTGGTTGTTCAAGAAGTTCATTTGGAAAACTACTGCTATTTGGTTTGCCTTATCTCTGCAGGAGAGAGCTGCAGTCCGTCCCCACAGTTCACTGTTTAACGTGTGTTAGTGTTTGAGCACATAATACAACTTTATTGAAATGAAGACGCCGTACATTTTGG
Source organism: Champsocephalus esox (assembly GCA_036324585.1). Lineage (NCBI taxonomy): Eukaryota > Metazoa > Chordata > Actinopteri > Perciformes > Channichthyidae > Champsocephalus > Champsocephalus esox. The sequence continues at coordinate 1,856,917 of CM070495.1, read as the reverse complement.
TCTGTTGGAACAAAGAGTGTGTACTTTAAGCCTGTGTGTGTGTGTGTGTGTGTGTGTGTGTGTGTGCGTGCATGCGTGCGTGTGTGCGTGTGTGTGTGTGCGTGTGTGTGTGTGTGTGTGTGTGTGTGTGCATGCATTCATGCGTGCGTGTGTGTGTGTGTGTGTGTGTGTGTGCGTGTGTGTGTGTGTTCCAGGTGGTGATCATGGAGGTGCAGGGTCTGAAGTCATTGGCTCCAAACAGAATCGTTTACTGCACCATGGAGGTGGAGGGGGGGCACAAACTGCAGACTGACCAGGCTGAGGCCTCCAAACCAACGTGGGTACACACACACACACACACACACACACACACACACACACACACACACACACACACACACACACACACACACACACACACACACACACACACACACACACACACACACACACACACACACACACACACACACACCACACACACACCACACACACACACACACACACACACACACACACACACACACACACACACACACACACACCACAGCAGATGATTTGAACAATGAGAGCTGTAATATACCACATAGCGCCACCTGCTGGTCAGACCCTGACTCCAACACGTAGTGGGCTGTGAGTGCAGGGCAGATGGACATCATGTAATGAATGGTTTCACAAACCCTACGAGCGTTGATGTCCTAATCATATCTCCCTCAACTTGCAGTAAAATACGTTTGTATTATTTTGTACTTCAACTATATTGAAGTGTTTTGGTGAAATACTCGGAAAGTGTGTTCGCTCAACATTTGCTCTAATAATTCACAGCTGTTACAAATACGTTGTCTCGTCACGACACTTCCTGTTGCTCTCACTCTGTCTGGTGGCGTTTCACACACCAGCTGTTCCACAGAGCAGTGGAGCGAGCGGGCCATGGGAGTCTGGCCTCCTGAAGAGCTCATTTGCAATTGAGAAGCTTTAACGAGCTCTGCTTAATGTGTGAAAGGTGAAATGCTTAAATGGTGAGGATGATCATTCATTCTAAATGATAATGTTTCACTTATCAGCTCCTTTTAGTTATGGTCCCCATTTCTGCACAAGAGTACAAGAATATAGTTTCTAAGATATTGATCATTTTAAACATTTGTTTAATTAAGCAGAGCAAAACATTGTTAAAAAAAGCAGTCAGCCACTTGAACTGATCAGAGAGCGGTGTGTACAGTAAGCATGTCAGGACCTCGTCTCGTGGAATGAGGCCCTCAGGCTTCCTCTACACCTGTACGTCACCTGTGATTTGCATCATCTCGAGTATCAGATGCTCAGCAGATCAGAGACGTCCTCATCTCTAACACGCTGCTATCTGTCTATTCATCTTCTGTGTGTGTGTGTGTGTGTGTGTGTGTGTGTGTGTGTGTGTGTGTGTGTGTGTGTGTGTGTGTGTGTGTGTGTGTGTAGTTGGGGAACCCAGGGGGACTTTACCACCACGCAGCCGCTGCCCGCTGTGAAGGTGAAGCTGTTCACTGAGAGCACGGGGGTGCTGGCTCTGGAGGACAAGGAGCTGGGGAAGGTCAGTGATGACGATCTGTTGTTCTTACGTGGGTGCAACCTTTGAACACGATATATTGTTTTGCACATATCCTTACTATCATCGGTCTGTCTCCAGGTTGTGCTCCACCCGACTCCAAACAGTCCCAAGCAGTCGGAGCTCCACAAGATGACGGTGTCTAAAGGCTGTCCGGACAGCGACCTGCGCATCAAACTGGCCATCCGCATGGACAAACCACAGAACATGAAGCATTGTGGGTAAGTGACAGTGAGACAGTCCTGCTGGTATCGGTGACATTTCTCTAATATGATGCATTTTCTAATTGATCAGATTTACAGGTAGATATATTATAAAAGCGCCTGTGTTATCATGGTCCTGTACACACACGCACGCACGCACGCACGCACGCACGCACGCACGCACGCACGCACGCACACACGCACACACACACACACACACACACACACACACACACACACACAGCAGCAGGTCTGACCAAAACAACAAGGTAAAACAGTCTCAGACACATTTGATGAAATGGTAAAGCTATTGTTTAAAACTAGATAAAGATTATTATATTATAGATTTAACAAATATGTTGCTTGTTTAACAACTCACTCAATGATTTACAAATGGTCATTTTGGGCTGGAATATTCCTTTAATCATCCTTTTGGCGACATAATAGGTGTATCATTTGAGGTACCTGGCCCAAAAGACAATGTTTGTCTCCCTCTGGTGGCTGTCAGTCGTTACTGCTTCATTTGCCACTGCAGTGTATGGGACACTAACTTAGTTGGTGTAATGGCAATTTGAATGTTCCAATGTCCTATATCCTTTTGCCAGTACTTCACAGGAGGGTTGAGAGGGATCCTGACGCAGACACAAAGAGATGCATTTCCGGTCTTTTGCTGCAGTTTAGAATGATGTTTTATTTAGCGTTTACATTAGTGCTGTCAAAATTATCGCGTTAACGGCGGTAATTAATTTTTTGAATTAATTGCGTTAAAATATTTAACGCATTTAACGCATGTGCAGAATGGCCCGCCCCATACGTGGCACCAGTGGCAGCGCCAGGGTATGGCTGGGGTAGGCTACACCCATACCAAGAAATGGCTTGGCCCCACCATGAAAAATGATGTTAAAGTAAGCAAAATAAAGTCTGCCAACTCGCGCGGAGTAAATTGCACAGACAGCAGTTAGTAAGATTGATTTCAGGAGCCACGGTTTTGAAAACTTTTGTCACGTAGTGATCGTCTTCTCAATAGAACATCTTTGATAACGGCGTGGTGTTGTTGCAGGAAGTCCCGACGGAGAATAGAGAACCGCAGTGACGCGTCCTAAACCCCGGATGTAAACTTCTTCCGGTTCCTTCGTCAAAAACGCAATGCAATTTCTCCATAGGATTTTGGAAAATATCTCGAAATAAGGTCTGTGGTTGACACACATTTAAGAGAAGGATCACGTTTTGTTCAGCCGGATAATATCCACATGTCTCTCCTACTTTTATAATTTTTGAATCATAAATCTAGTCGCCAAAAGCTAAATGCTAACGTTATGCTATAAACGAACTACAAGCCAGTACAGCAGCAGGGTCGCACGACTTCAACGTCACGCCAACTTAAGATCGTTTCAACTGACTTGCACTGAAACTGCACTTTGAACACTTTAAATATATTCACATTTTAAACTGTATAGACCTACCCCGTTTATCTAGGCCCTTTTTGTTTTATGTATAGGCTACATGTCACACTGTGGGAAACGATATTTCTGGATGTATAACACACGTAGAATTTGTTTACAATAAAGCTGACTTTGACTTCCGCATGCTTGCCTATTTTAACAAAGCTTTTCATTTTAGCCACACTGAATTTAACTAGAAGTCATGGCTGTGTCAATTACCAGTCTGATATCGTTTTACAAAGGTGACCAGAAGAGTGTAGATAGAGGAGAGAACCACTAGAAGTCAGGACACGTACAACAGTGCAGACTAGATGAAGGTGTGCTTACCGGTGTTGTCAGGGCTAGCATGAGGGACAAGGTTTATAGAGTGTCGGTGAGTAGTGATAGCAAGAGTACCGTTAACCTAGAGTTCATTTATTCACATTAATTCCCATCAACAAATCCATTTTATGTGTCACATGACATCTTTATTAGGCAAGGCAAGTTTATTTATATAGCACTTTTCAACACATGGCAATTCAAAGTGCTTTACAAAAAATGAAATACATTAAGACATGAGATTTAAAACCAGTCATTAAAAAGAAAAGCTAATAAAATAAACATTAAAAGAAAAAATACATGGATAAAAGTTACAGTGCAGTTTAAGATGTGAATAGTTCAAATTAAAAGCAGCGACAAAAAGAAAAGTCTTCTGCCTGGATTTAAAAGTAGTCAGAGTTGCAGCGGACCTGCAGGTTTCTGGGAGTTCGTTCCAGATGTTTGGAGCATAATAACTGAACGCTGCTTGACCATGTTTAGTTCTGACTCTGGGGACAGGAAGCTGACCAGTCCCTGAAGACCTGAGAGATCTGGATGGTTCATAGTTTAGCAGGAGGTCAGAAATGTATTTTGGGCCTAAACCATTCAGTGCTTTATAAACCAGCAGCAGTATTTTGAAATCTATTCTTTGACACACAGGAAGCCAGTGCTAAAGACTTCAGAGCAGGAGTGATGTGATCCACTTTCTTAGTGTCTAGTGAGGACTCGAGCAGCGGCGTTCTGAATCAGCTGCAGCTTTCTAATAGATGTTTTAGTGAGACCTGTGAAGACACCTTTGCAGTAGTCCAGTCTACTGAAGATAAAGCTGGGACAAGTTTTTCCAAATCCTGCTGTGACATTAGTCTTTTAATCCTAGATATGTTCTTTAGGTGATAGTAGGCTGATTTAGTAACTGTTTTAATGTGACTGTTGAAACTCAGGTCAGAGTCCATGACTACACCTAGATTTCTGGCTTTATCTGTTGTTTTGAACATTGCAGACTGAAGCTCAGCGCTAACTTTTATACGTTCTGCCTTGGCTCCAAAAACCATTACCTCAGTTTTATCTTTGTTTAATTGGAGAAAGTTCTGACACATCCAGTCATTGATTTGTTCAATGCACTTACTCAGTGTTTGAATTGGAGCATAGTCTCCTGGTGAAATGGTTACGTAAATGTGTGTGTCATCTGCATAGCTATGGTAACTTATTTTGTTGTTCTTCATTATCTGAGCCAGTGGTAGCATGTAGACGTTAAAGAGAAGAGGCCCCAAGATTACAAATAATACACACCAGAAAACACAGAAATATCCATGAAATAAACATACAGTAGGCTATAAACAATTAAAGGGATAATTGGGAAGGCATTACAAATGTAAATATATTTTAAATAATAAAACAATCCCACCACCACAGGTATCTACAGGAGAAGAAGGAGTTCTCTCCACAGAATGTGAATGCCCACGTGGAGAATGGAAATGCAGTCATGCGGCTGCATTAGCCATCTTTGCCATCCACAGTTTCAGCTGCACTGACACCCCCTGTCAGTGGAAGAAGCCAAAGGCAGCTAAACGTACGCATTCAGTGGAGGAGCTATTTCCTCCAACCAATAACTCATTCAACCCGCTGACAAGAGAGCCCACCTCTGAAGATCGTGACTGGCTGAGGGACAGACTCGGGGGCAGGTTCTCAGGAATGTCTTGGCTTCTCTCCCCCGAGCCAGAAGAGGAACACTACAGCTTGGAAACACTTACTGTTCCTGAAATTCTCAAATCTGTTGGGCATCAGGGACCTGAGGCAATTGTGGCAAGCATGGCATTGTCTGAGGAGCAACAGAGGGCAATTCAGGTGGCTACACTGGTCAGCGAACCAACCCAAACTGGCATTTGTTCAGGAAAGGAAGGTTGACTGGCAGCAACGTTGGAGCTGTCCTGAGGTCAAAGCGTGTGACTGCTTCCCTTAGTGCCAGGGTGCTAGGGCAACAACAGGCCCTTGATGGTGTTTTGCCTGTACAGTGGGGGACTATGAATGAATGTGAGGGCGTCAGGGCATTCACCACTGCAACCCAGATGCAGGTCCATGAGTCAGGTGTGTGGCTCTCCCAATCAGGATTGTTGGGGGCATCTCCAGATGGTCTGGTAGGGTCTTCCGCTGTGCTGGAGGTAAAGTGTCCCTACGGAGCCAGGGAAATGACAATTAGTGAAGCATTGCAAATCAAGGGCTTCTGTGTCAGTAAGGAGGGAGTAACATTCAGCCTGCGTGAGGAGCATCCTTACTGGCACCAAGTGCAAGGTCAGCTTCACCTCACTGCAAGAAAGAAGAAGAAATTAAGAAATTGTGAATCGTTTTTAATTTACATTTACTTGCCTTTGCAATGTTGTGGTTGTTAGAGTGTTAGGTTTCCTGTCAGCTCGTCTGTTGGGAAGATATACAATATTAGTTTCATGGAAGTCACATCGTCACAAATAAGAGCATTAAGACATACAGTACATAGGCTAAAACAAAACATCTAAAGATATAACGTTGCACTTTGTCTCGTGAACATTTTCACTATTTTGACATTTTTATAGATCAAAATTGAACTAAAGAAATAAAGGTAGATTAATCCATATTGAAAATAGGTGTCAGCTGCTACACTAATTATAATAGTTATATTTCTTAATTAATTAAGATATTACTGTATTGATCCCAATTGGGGAAATGTTTGTGTTGCAGCAGCATAACAAGAAAAACTAAATATAAGTTATTATATATACAAAAGTATGTTAGGGATGGAATATTACATTGAATATAAATGTAAAATGTACATGTGATGTTACGTCCAAGAGAAGCTATGGAGCAGAGAGTTCTCTGCCAGGCAGAGGTGATTTGTTATTAGTTCAATATGTCAAACTGATTTCCCTGACTACAATCTTTAGTTACATGGTGAAACGTTATGCTGCTTGTACTAATTAGACTTATCATATAAGCCACACAGGTTTTAATAGGATGCATTCATTATCTTTACTTGTGTTGCGGTCTTTTCAGCAGTGCCATCTCTAAAACGGCGATACACTACCCATCATTTACATTTCACCGTGACATGGACAACAATGTAACGTCAGCTTACCTCATGGCACGAATCCAGACTCTCCTTTGGAAAACATTGGCCGGGAAACGCTAGAACGAGCACGTTTCATGCGAAGACCTGTGGCTGCAACCCGGAGCAAAGCAACAAACCATTGCGTAGCTAACTAGTAGCGCTAGCTTTAGCTAGCTTTAGCTAACGTTAGCCAACGAAACGAACTGCCAAGTAAAATTGGAAAACACTGGTAATTAATTGTTCTATAATTTATAAAACTAGGGTGTTAAAAATGACCATTTCAAAAATAGAGATTCTAATGGTAAGATATAGATATACAGATACTAAAGAGACTACAGATAGGCTACTAAAGATAGGCAGGTACTTGCTTTCAAGCAGAACACGGGGAAAACAAACTTAGCGGGAGTGTTTACGTGTGTAGGCGTAATGACGTACAACGGACTCGACCATTTATGTAGTCCTATTCAGCCACTCGGTAACAACCATCGTTTTTCAGACACGTAAACTCTTCAAAAATCACCAGTGGGGTCACTGCTGGTGTATCTACTGTCGTAGAACAAAACGTGATTTATCTCTTAAATTTGTGTCAACCACAGACCTTATTTCGAGCTATTTTCCAAAACCCTATGGAGAAAATACATTGCTTTTTTGACGAAGGAACCGGAAGTGCTAAAAATGCTAACTTACTTCCGGGTTTTAGGACGCGTCACTGGGGTTCTCTATACTCTTGCTGTAGTACAGGGCAGAGCCATATAATAGTAATAATATGGCTCTGGTACAGGGGTGCACATAACTGGTACGCAGGTTATGTGCGTAATCTGAAATGCGTAGCGTCACTTGTGTCACAAAGCGCATTTGCGTACCGACGTTCTTGTGAAGCTTTTCCAGAAGGCGGTTAGATCACCGGACGACAGAGTCGGTCTCCGTGTGCACAGACAGGCTGCTGTTAACGTCGGTCTGTACAACGGAACTGTGCCAAAACTACGCCAACCGGCTGCGGAGGGAGACTCCCCCCTTCACTGGAGCACTGCGCTAAAACAGCTGATCACAACGTTCACACTCTGTGGTCACGAAGTACTCCACTTTCCGCCGCCGCCCCCCCCCCTCTGTCGACTTTCCTGAAGTACTCCCCGTTGATAGAAATCAACACGTAATGCATTAAGACCCCACGGTTTCATGATTGATAGGTGTGTGCGTGGGTTGTCTTTCATTTTGACATGCAGAACATTGTTATAATAAACATAGTTACTGTATGTTAAATGGATATATCCGCCTTCTTTCATTTATCTTTCCATTCCCACAACAATATACATAAATAAATGGCATATTTTGGACATAGTTCGAATGGTGATTCATCATGATTAATTCATTTTTAAACTGTTATTAATCTGATTAAAAATTGTAATCGTTTGACAGCCCTAGTTTACATACCAAGGTTTAATTACAGTCAATCATTTTGGTGAGCTTCTGCCGGGCTGGTGGAATCGGTGTACTCTTCCTCCTGTGTCCTCGTCTAAACCCCGCTACCAAGTGTTCAAAGATAATATTGCACTATACATATAAATTAAATAAACTGAGACACCAACAACACCCATACAATGGCTCCTACAGTAGGGCTTGAAGAATGTTACAGGTGGTCCACGGCACATAATACAGTAAGGCCTTTGGACCCTTTTAAACCATTTTTAATTAAACTAGTTGTTTAGGGGATATACTTTCATGGCAGACATGTTTTATTTTAAGATACATCACGTTTCATTTAGCTTTATAAATGCAATCAACCATGAAGATAGAAACTCCAAAAGCAAGAATCCCACACATACTAGGGATGCCAGCGATTATTCGATTATTCGAATATTCGTTACAGTCTCCATAATCGAATATTATTTTTAAAAATCGATTTTATTTATATATATTTTTTTAATTATTTATATATATTTTTTTTAATTATTTATGTCTGGCTTAGTTTCAACCAAAATATATATATATGCTAATAATAGTAATAGTATTAATAATTGTAAATGGCCATTGGTCACACCACCAGTTTGTTTTACTGTAAAATTGGAGGAAGCCTGCGTGCAGAGCAGACTGCTGCTGCAGCACGCTAAACACCGACGCCACCCCCACCCCCCCTCTCCCTCACACGTGCGACTAAAGATGAACAAAGCGGCAGCCGGCAGGTAAAAAGAGTTCCTCCTCGTGCAACTACTTCGAACTTACAAGTCCAAAGAAAGTTAAATGCAAGCTCTGCGAAAAGACGTTGGTCTATCACAGCTCAACCTCAACAATGCGTTGGCATTTGAGTGCGAAGCACGCCAAAGAGGTGACAGAGAAGGACGCAGCACAGCCGGCCATTACCAACTTCACTTCAAGGCCACGTCGTTGTGTTGACATGCTTGTTTGTTGTTTGTACTGTTAAACATGTTCCAGTAAAGAAAACAACGGAATTCCTTTTTTCTGAGGTTTTTTTATTTTTTCTCCCGCGGGTACAAAAGTGGTGGGGCACAAAAAACGTAGATGTCTAAATATAAGCTTCTGCAGAGAGGTTAATGGCTGGTGAGGCACTGGCTCTGACTCTTCAGGTTTACACATATTATATTTTGAGCTAAATCAAATTATAATATTATTTTCAAAAGCTTTTTTTATCTGATGCTTCGATTAATTTGAAACAGACAGTATTCCAATTTTATTTAGTTTTCGCGCGTGGACTTATACCGGCTCTCGTTTCAGTACACATAACAACGGAACTGACAGGCAACTCTCTGAATCAGACTCCGATTGGCTGTGACTGCATCCACTCAGAGTGTCTGATTCAGCAACGTGACTCTTACGCTATTTACATCACAAACAAAGATGGTGGATGACAATAGATCTATAAAACGATGAGCAATGCGCCAGAATCAAGGTGAGACAATCCACTCTCTCGTTGATCGAAAACATGTAAACATAAAAAAGAAACTCTTGCGTCCAGGTGAGATGAAAATGAAAAAGATTATCCGTCTTCTTAATCGTTTGTTTTGGTCCCTCACTTCCTCTTCGCTTCTCATGCACTGACTCGTTAAACTGAACAGCCAATCAGAGTGATTTCTTTGTCCCGACCTTTCTCTGTGCCGTAAAGCAACGACGGTGCGGGACACGCCAACCTGAGTAGGGCGCCACAAATGCCCAACTGCCTCTGACGGCCTCTGAGTCCCAACATCGGGTAGGTGTGTCCGGGCCTTAAGGTATGCTACACAGTTCAGATAATTGGGAGAAAGATGCAAATGTGTCCTCAACTTAAAGATTATACATTGATTTAATCCCATTATTAAACCAAACAGTAAAAGCCGGGTCTGTACAGGATGGGGTAAACATGTGGTTTGACTTAATGGGGGAGAGAACAGAAGCACCCTGTAGTCCAAAGTGCCTCCTAAACTGAGCCCATATTCTTATTGAATTACTTACTATTACACTCGGCTTCAAACGAGTGTTGAGAAGGGGTCGCCTGTGCAACCCACTGAGCCCAGGGTGTTAATATGAAGAAAACTAGTCTCACCCAGTCCGCTTTTTCTGACATCGGTTTGTTTTCAAACCAGTGTATCAACTTCTGAATGTTGCATAATAGTAGAAAAGGAAATTAGGTAGAGCGAGACCTCCTGATCGTTTTGGCCTTTATGAGCTTTACTGATCCGAATAGGTTTATTCTCCCATAGGAAAGAAATACATTTATCAAGAGTCTTAAAAAACGATTTCTTAATAAAGACGGGGATGTTTTGAAAAAGATATAAAAACGTTGGTAACATTATCATTTTAACGAGATTGTCGCGCCCTGTTAGAGATAATGGTAAGGAGGCCCAGCGGTTCATATCTTGTTTACACTTATTGAGAAGAGTGGTCAAGGTTTTAGTGAAAGTAGTAAGGAGAGAGCGAGTGACCTCAATTCCTAAATATTTGAAGCCATCTTGAGCCCTTTTAAAGGGGAACAGGTAGGGGGAGTACATCGGCTGCAGAGTTTAATGGGAAAAGTTTGCTCTTTTGTAAATAAATGTATAACCCGAGACTTTCCCAAATTGATCGGGGATATCCAGGATATGGGGAAGCGATGAGGCAGGCTCGGATACATATACAAGCAGGTCATCCGCGTAAAGGGACACCTTCAACTTTTGTCCTGCCCGATCAATGCCTTTGAAATCCTTACATAAACAGAGTTTTGTTACCTAAGGCTCAATTGCTAGCGCAGAAAGAAGTGGGGAGAGCGGGCATCCCTGTCTTGTACCTCTTCCAAGGGGGAAGTCATTAGTGTTATTAGAGATCATAGCAGCCAGGGGAGGGGAGTAGAGAAGTCTAATCCACGCAATGAATTCTTTTTTAAAGCCACATTTTTGGAGGGCAATGAATAGGTATCTCCATTCGACCCGGTCAAAGGCCTTTTCCGCATCAAGTGACATTACTACCTCTGGGTCTGGTGACCGGGCCGAGTGCACAATATTAAATAGTTTTCTCAAATTTGAATACGAATGTCGGTTCTGGATTATCCTGTCTGATCAGGAGATATAATATCTGGAATCACATTTCCAGACGTTTGGCCAGGACCTTAGACAGCACTTTAACATCTATGATATGAGGAGCACAGCAATGGAGAGAAAGGAGGGAGAAAGAGGCTTGTCGTAAAGTCCTTAGGAGCCTGAAGAGAGTGCTTCTTTGAACATTGTCTGAAGAATTGGTGCGAGTTGAGGGGAAAACTGTTTATAGAATTCAGTAGTGAATCCGTCTGGGCCGGGTGGTTTATGGTTCTGGGTGTTGAAACATCTGCGCTCAATGTAATGTTTTGTTCCTCTGACACAGTAGGAAGAGTAGCATTTTGAAAGAAGACCTCAGGGTCCTCATTACATTCTGAGGCATAAAGGTTAGATTCAGAAAAGCTTCATTTATGTCCTCATGATCAATCAGTGTCTCCTGTATGTGACAGAATTTCAGACCGAGCGGCAGCTGTTTGACGAGCTTGCAGGACCAGGAGCTTGTTCGCTTTGTCTCCAAATTCATAGACATTATGCCTGCATTTCAAAATAAGACGCGTTGCCTCATCAGGAGTTACAGATGTAGCACTCCAGATAGGACTCACATGGGTGTGTCCCAAGGATGTATAATAAGAACTGGATACAGCGTGGGAGGCGGGGCCTCATTCATTCCTATGAGAGTTGCTCAATGGCGCATGATGACAAAATGGCCCAACTTTTGAGAGAGCGAAACGTCACAGATTACCCGGCATGCCTGAGAAGTACCCGTATGTGCGCTCATAGCGCATGCGCAACTTTAACCAAAAGGCTCGTTCACATCAATCACGTGAATTTGCGTCAGGGACGTGCACAGACATTTGGAGGGGCTATTGCTCTAAACTGGAAAAAGGGCCTGCCCCCGAAAAAAACCTTTTGAAAATTGTAACTTGTTTTTAATGTAAAATATACCAAACGATTATTACATCAACTCAATTGAACAGTGATTCACATCTTATAACAAAATAAGCTAAGGCGAGTACTTGCATTCGGTGACTTGATTTTAAAAATGTTTGGCGGTCCATATCTCATTAAAATATCTAATGTTAGGAACTATTAAAGATAAAATGGGGACAATTCTGTTCTAATGTGTTTTACGAGCGACTTATCAAGTCTTAGCAAACGGCATAAAACACGATTAAACATGATGATGAGTATATAAAACCATGCTCGTATCTACAACCTATAGAAATGCAACACGGCGTCAGTTTAGACGTAATCTGTCCTCCTGCTTACCGCATCATTTATGAGAAAACATTTCATAACATTAACACAACATTTTCGAGGTGGTTTTCAATAACATACCTGTATTTATTTATTTCTCCAAGTTATGTTCTAATAAAATAGGGCCTCTAACTAATTACCTTAAATAAACTCACTAATTAATTAAACCAGTTCAATACGCATTATCCTTATTCTTATCATTCTTTATGAGCGCAGTAACGGTAAGGTATCTAATTACTTATTTATTTAGTATTCTATAACTTAGTAACAGAGATGGTCAAACTGAAGTGGTAGAGATGTGGCAGACATCCTACAATGAAGCGGGACATTGAACTGTTCACCCGTGAGAGGGCGATCAAGAGAAGAGAGCGGGCGGCGCGTTGAAGGAGTTTACAGATGAGAAGACACAGAAAGACAGAAGCAACAACAACAACAACAAGTAGCTATATTTAGGTGTTTTTTTGTAAATAACCGACGATATCGTCCCTTATACCCTAACAGCCATGAGAGAACTCAAAATCAAGTTTCCAAAATCCGACACTGAGGTGGTCTTAACACACCGGCAGATGACAGCGCTGACAAAGTGTGCTTCCCGCAGCGAGACGCTACAATACTGATTGTGGGCTCATCGTGGTGATTCGGCCACAACAGAACAAATAAAAACAAACTCTCGCTCTCTCCAGAGGGGCAGGTCAGCCAAAATGGCCAAACGGGCCGTTGCCCGAGCAACATTAGCCCGTACCTGTGCACGTACCTGATTTGCGTACACGTAACAGCATCGCGCGTTCATGACAGCATGGTACTGGATTTATATGAACGAGGCGGCAGTTAGCAGCTAGCGGCTAGCTAGTAAATTATGCTAAGTTACACATCATCGTTATGTACTTTTATATTACGCTGCCATCAGGATCTCGTGATATCCAACAACAGAGCTTCAGTTAGCATGATACTTGTGTGGGTTGTACATGAAACCACTTGGTAATATATACAAATGTATATGTTGAAGCCTGTCATGATCAATTGTGAGTTAAAACTTTATCTAACAAGTAAAGCTGATGATGGATTACTGTGGTGGAGTTAAAATAACAATAGCCTATTTCTTTTTGAAATGTGATGGAGTAAAAGGATAGTAACTGTGATTATTCATGTTAAGTAGCCCACAAGTAACTAAAACAATTGCAAGTGCAATAAGAAGCTACAGGAACGTTAATCTAGTCGGTAATATTAACTTTATTTAATACAACATTTACGGTACAAGATGTACATCATACAGCCCATGTAGTATAATATTTTACAAATGATGAATTACAGCAAACATGTGCAACATATCCATTCTTACAGCTCCGTGGGCTGGCAGTAAGGCGATATGGTCCGTTGTTATTGTGCATCCATGGGTAAAGAGAAACTCATGTAGTGCTGAACACGTAACATGAACGTGCCGGGCGGCGCGGTCCCGTGGGTTAGATGCGCGTTCATAATGCCGAGGGAAATAACTCTCAGAATAACGTTATTAGCACATTTTTACAACTTGAGGAACGAATGTTTTTAATAAGGGCTATACAAGCGTTCATACTGGGTAGTTTATTTAGTTAAAAAAATTGTCCAACGAGTTACAGACCACTCTTTCCCAATGTAAGGCCCATTCCCAAACCGCCCCCCTACACCCTATCCCCTCCGTTTGCGTGTCTGATTTGTAAATATCGGGGAAAACAAATCACATTTCTGCAGGCCATATTGCTGCTGTAGCTGGAGACATGATAGAGTCTGGCCATCACACAGATCACCGAGTGTTGTTATCCCCTGGTTGGGCCACGCTCTGAAGCCCTGGTCATGGCAGCCTGGCAGAGAGTCTGGGCTCTCCAGACTGTGAGTGAGAGGGGATGGACACTGAGCACGGCCCTCTATAGTACGAATGGATCTCCAGGCTTTGACTGCGCTTAAAGTGATAGGGTTAGGATAGAGGTCTTTGCCAGATTTAAAGTCGTTCACAAACAGCAGATTCCACAGAGGGCATTTGGACTGAGAAGAGTCAATGTCGAGCCAGATTGAGGATGTATCATTTTTAAGCCAGTCAGCTAACACCCGGAGGTGTGCTGCTAGTTGGTAAAGTCTGACATTTGGTACATCTAAACCCCCTTCAGAACCAACAATTTGGAGTTTTGCCATCTTCAGTCCTTTTGCTCCAAATAAAGGAACTCAACCAGCCCTCAAGAACTTTGATAACCTTGTCAGATAACAAAATAGGGATCATTTGCAGTGGGTAAAGAAGTCTGGGCAGGATGTTCATCTTAATGAGAGCAATCCTGCCCAGCCAGGAAAGAGGCAGGGCGGCCCAGCGTTCTAGATCTGCCTTTATAGCATCCAGTAGGGAAGATACATTGGACTTAAACATCTGGCTATATGTATGAGTTACAAATATTCCTAGGTAAACAAAACCAGAGGGTGACAACGGAAGGGGAATGGCTCCGATAGGCTTGGGATAGTTGTTATCGACCCCAGTGGCATGGCCTCGGACTTAAAGGATTTAATGTCACCGAATGATGAGATGACTTGGGTCAGGCAGGGAATAGAGGTTTGTGGCCTCTATACAAATATTAAGACGTCATCTGCATAAAGAGTAATTTTATGCTCCTTCTCTCCAATGAAAAAACCCGATATTAGAGTCGCCTGCCTTATTGCTTGGGCCAGGGGCTCAATGGCCAGGTCAAATAGTAACGGCGGAGTGGATCGCCCTGTCTATTACCACGGTGAAGGGAACAATGGTTAGATCTCAGCCCGTTAGTAAGAACGGCTGCAGTTGGCGTATTGTAGAGAACCCTGACCCACTTGATAAAGTTAGCTCCCAGGCCAAATTCCTCCGGTGCATAAAACAAATAAGACCATTCGAGCCGGTCGAGTGCCTTCTCCGCATCAAGAGAGAGCACACGGGCTGGATCTCTGTGACCCTGGGATAACTGGATGATATTAAGGAGCCTTCTCATATCATCACAGGAGTTCCGACCTTTAATGAAACCGGTCTGGTCCTCGTTAACAATACAAGGGAGCACCTTTTCCAAACGTATTGCTAGTATTTTGGAAAGCAGTTTTTGATCCGAATTGAGTAGAGCTATCGGCCTGTAGAGGCACATTTATCAGGGCTCTTTCCTTTCTTAAGGATAAGAGAGATATTGGCCTCCCTAAGTAGGGTTGGGTACCGAGAACCGGTTCCAACATTTCGATTCCAACGGCATCATTTAGAAATGTGAATTTCGGTTCCGCTTTTCGATGCCTGAGGAAATGTTTCTCGCCGCTCTCCGTAGCCTACTGTATGACTGCAGCGAGGCGGGAAATGTAGCGTTGTACCTACAGGTTCTACAGCGTAAGCTGGGACCAGGGCCGGCCCGTTGCACTGGCATTATAGATGTTCGGCTAGGGCGCCAGATCTGTGAGGCGCCGTGCTGACAGCTCTGGGAGGGAAAACAAATGTTTTGACCGTTGGGGCTCATCCTAATGTTCGGCCTTGCTGTAACAACATTCATAATGAAGTAAATGTAACACCCTTTTCATCCCGGTTACACGTTTCAATCGCCTTTCATGGGCGCTGTAAGTGATGAAAATGGGGGATGTTGGCTTATCTGGCGCCCGCAGCTCACAGCCAAAGTGCGAGTGAGCGAGGGAGAAAGGGAGGGTGCACTGGAACCGGCGCTGTTGTTATTAGCATCTGGTGCTAGCTGCTCTAACGGAAGAAGAAGATGTTTCTCCAATGATGTGGAGGGAGAGTCCTCTCCAGTCAGACTGAGGCTGATAACTTCAGCTTAGTGAGGTAAAGGACTCTGAGTGTAGATGGTTCACTTTAGTCTAAGTTATCTCAGTGGGTCTCAAACGGTTTGATCACAATTTATGTAAACACATATTTCCAAGGCACTCCTTTATAATTATTGGGATGAAACAGGTTTGAAATCATTCCAATGTATACTATAGGACAGTAAACCAGACATATCGTTTTAAACTGGAGAGATAAAAAAATATGCATAAATACAATTGTAAAATAAGATATTATATATTATTTATGAACAACAAACATAAAATACGTTACATGTATTTGTTATTGGCTATGGGTTACTGGTTATGTTCACATACTTATTTAATTTTTAAAATGTAAACCGATCTTTTTCATATGGGTGTTTATGTACCCCCTAGATCTAGTCTCTAGTCATTCTGCTTAAAGTGCACCAGATTGAAGCATTTTGCTTTAAAATGTTCAAACATTTCTTCCTGGTATGCCTGAGAAGGCAGATATGCTTGTTTTTCTCAACAAGAACTTAATCATTTTTTTTACCCTGCCCCTCAAAGAATCGGAATTGAGAACCGTTAAGAACCGGAATCGAAGAGTAGAATCGGAATCGGAATTGTGGAAATTCAAACGATACCCAACCCTATCCCTAAGTGATTGCGGTAGAATCCCGTTTTCAAATGAATGATTCAACATAGCTAGGAGGGGATCCAGGAGAATATTTTCAAACTCCTTATAAAATGCACACCCAAACCCATCTGGCCCTGGAGCTTTCCCCAATGGCATACATTTCAGAGCAAACTATGCCTCCTCCTTTGTGATTGGGGCATTGAGCTGCAATTGTTGAGCCTCTGAAGCTTTAGGGAGTGTCAGGTCAGAGAACAATGAGCCCATTAGGGCCAGGGCATTGTCCGGCTGTTCCCACTTGTATACATTGGAATACAATAATTCAAACTCTTTATTTATAGTTTTGGCATCAAATGATCTGGCATTGTTGGCATCCGTAATAGAAACTATAATTTGAGAGTCAGCCCTCTTTTTAACCAGGTCCATCACCAAACTCATCAGCTTCTGTCTGGACATATAAGGGAACGCTCAGAATCCTGAATCAGGAAAGTATTTAAAGCAGCACGTGTGGCTGACTGGGCCTGGGCTTGATATGTAGCGTTTGTCCAAGTCAGATAACGTAGATTCAAGTAGCTTATGTTGTTCAATCTTTCTGCGTCTCTTAGAAGCTACAAAAGACACAATCAAGCCCGAGAGTCTGCTTTACAAGTGTCCCACAGGATAGAGGGATTAGTAGATGAAGAGTAGAACACCTTGAACTCTGACATAAAATAGGAAATGAAATGATCATCCTTCAGAAGAGATGATTGAAGTCCCAGCGCCTTGACAATGCCCTTTCCTCAGAAAGAGAATACACCATATATCGGGGTGCGTGGTCAGAACGGATAATGCTACCTACTGTATTGTACATGACAGAACCAAGAACATTTTTAAACATGGAATAAAAAGGTAATCAATTCGAGTGTGGCTTTTATGAGGGGCAGAACAAAAAGTAAACTCTGAGTCAGTGGGATGAAGCTCCCTCCATACATCTGAATACCCAATGTCATTACATATGGAATTGAGCACCCTAGCTTGCTTTGAAGGGGGATTGATGCCTGGTGGAAATGTATCCAGAGAGGGATTAAGATGGCAGTTAACATCACCTCCCACGAAGGAGTCCTCAGATGCCAGTTCTGTAAACTCTGCAAAGGCCTTGGACAGAACATCAGTGGGATAAGCAGGAGGGCAATAGAGAAGTGTTATAGCCTTACCAGAGAGTACTGCTTTGACAATCGCATAGCGACCCTGACGGTCTTTAACACAGTCAAGGGACCTAAAGGCAAGCTTTTCACTAACTGGAATGGCCACACCCCTACTACATGATGAGTATGATGTTGCACAAACCTGCCCCACCCAGCTCTTCTGTAATGTTGCAATGTCTTTGTCTTCCAAGTGAGTCTCCTGAAGGAAAGCAATAGAAACATCCTCCTTTTTCAAATATGACAATACTGCCACCCTCTTGGTAGGCTTCTGGAGACCACGGACATTCCAAGAACAGAGCTTTATGGTATTTAAATTAGACATAGTCATGATACATTGTATTGGTCCTGTTAATGAAATAATAACCAGCCCGATCCCAGGGCCCAGCCCCCACCTCCTCTAATAGCAGCATCACGTGACTAATACCGTCGTAATTATACGCAACTCAAACCTGAGACATGCATGTCCTGAGCAAGACAACAACACTGAACAAAACAAGCATAACAACTGTAAACAACACAAATACAAGTTGAGGGCATTTCCCCAAAATAACAGGGACTGTTCACCAAACCAGTAACTCTCAATCGCACCACAAAGAGCGAAATGGCAGTGGATAACGGGAGTAATCCCTATACAATATGAAAGTAATACTCACATGTGGGCAACCGCGCCACTCGGACTATGTGAAAAAGAGTGTAACGTTTTAAGTCTATGCCGTGTTCACTGAGCTCTGATTGGTCAGTAGGTAGTGCTTTCACTGAGTTGAGCTCTTTGCCTGCAACCTAACCTAGGGGGTATACTATGAATCTAGTTCAACCTATCCTGGATATGTAGGCGGACAAAAAGTAGGAGCGGACAAAAAGTAGGAGCAGCCTGATAGCCTAGTAAATCAAAAAGTAACCTGATAAGGCGAGCAATGCAACGTGTGGGATCACTAGGACATGCTTACATATCGACTCTCATAACTCCGTAACAGCCGACCGGAAAGCTGTATGTTGAACCTTACTCCGTACCCGGTAAGGGTAGAAACATAAAAGCCCGAGCAAGATATGTGCTCAGCCAGTGTCAACAATTACCAGGTGGTACCACTACTGGAATTCATATTAGAAACCAATTAACAGTTGAGCAGCAATAGCAATATGTAACCGTTACCTCCTGACGAGTCATTCGTAACATTGTCTCTTATGTCTTATTTTCGGAGCACAATGCTCGTAAACTACGAAAGAATATACTCAGTGTCCACTTGCCGGTCGGCTTAATTAGCCAGCAGCTTAGTTCACTCACCGGCTAGTCCAACACATCTAGTTTTCAGCAGGTTGACGGCGCTTCAAAAAAGCAGCAACTTCAGCCGGAGAGTTGAATGTGTGCCTCGTTCCGTCCACAACAACCCGGAGTTTAGCGGGGAAGAGGAGGCTGTAAGCGAGCCCGGCGTTTCTCAGCGACGATTTGATGGGGGTAAATCCGGCTTTCTGCGCCTCTGTACATCAGGGGACCCTTCTCCCGTGCAAGCTGCATTATTCGTTGTTTCATCTGGAGGTGGTGAAGGCAGGCTATGAAGGGACGCAGTGCGCCGTCTTGTCTCCTCTAGGCGGCCAGCCGATGTGCTCTATCCACGGTCAAGGGGCGAGGAAACACGTCGGGGCGAATATTTCAGCCAGAAAGGATTCAATGAAAGTAGTTGGACGGGCACCCTCAGGTATACCTGGTATACGAATATTACACCTCCTGGATCTGTTTTCAGGGTGGTCAACTTTCAGCTTCAGTTGTTTGTTCTCCTGCACTATATCAGCCAGTGTAGACTCCACTGTAGTTATCCTTCCTTGGAAGTCGGTCATTGACGTTTCAATGGCCTGGATTGTCTCATCGTGCCTGATTATAGCTGCGTGGTTGGATGGTATTTGTGCTGTCAAGCTTCCAATTATACGCTCTTCCATGCCGGTGAGTAGTTTCTGTATGTCAGAGAGAGACAGCGCCTGGTTGCCGACCTCGCCATGTGCGGAGTTGCTAGCTTGTGAAGCTAACTCACAGCCCTCCTCGCCTCCGCTTTCATCGCTTTTCTTGTTCTTCCTCCCCATGACACATCGTGTACAGTCGACACCAAGTCAAAGTCACTCTTAGAAGCAGGCCTTGCAAGTTTAGATGGGACGTTAGTAGGGCAAATGACAAATACATGTTAGATGGTGACAGAGCTCTTCCGGCTAGCAGCTTACTCCGCCATTCGTCGTAATGATTATTTATATTCTTGCATTGCTTCATTGGATTTTCCTGAGCTTCCTTTTGTGCACTGACATTACTTAATGCGAACATGGCAAACAAATAAAGCCCAGTGAAGCATATTACATTAATAAAGACGTGTCCTTTTGTTTTAATGGCGTTTTGGTTTGTTGGATAAGTAAATACATAAATGATAGATACTTATTGTAATGCTTCCTGTTGTCAGTGTTATAATTACTAAAAGAGTCAATGTCGGTAGACAGGTTTTGCCAGTGTTCTGGTGACAGACTTTCAGAGTTGAGATTAAGTGAACTGCATGTCAGCTGAACACTAACTGTTAAAGAGAAAGGTCACTCTGTATGGAATATACATATTGCATGCCTCATAGCCCTCTATTTCAGCCCTGTTACTAAAGTGCTGATTCTGGGTCCTTAAACAGTACGGAGCTCAAACGCTTTCTCTCTCGCGGGTTTACCACAAGGTGAGTTACTTTTTATTTCCTGCTTCTTCACACACACTCTCTCCAGTACAGCGTTAGCTCTGAGTGTTAACGATGCTTGCTAATGTAAACAAAGATCATATCTAACGTCCAAAACACGTTGCACATTGTTTCTGATAGTGACGTTTCTGATAGGGCCGTGAGCGTAAAGCCTGCCCACATTTAAGATATTACGTCATATCGGACGCAAATCTGGATCAGCCCCGTTGTGCCCCCGTTTTTAGAGATTTGGGTACGGAGGAAAGGAGAGAGGGTTTTATTTTTGGACACTTTGTGAGTTCCCTGATACACCGTTTATGTATAAAATACATACAAAGGGCATTTTGCATGTTAGGAGACCTTTAATGTGCTAGCTAACGTTGTTTGTATTTTTTCCGGGCATGGGATTGGAACATACACTTCAGTTCTCTAAACTGCAAGTGCTAGTTTTGGGACAGACTGACAGTGCAAGGGGCCCTCGACATCGCTTCTGGCTAAAACTACTGCTGCTGTGTTCCATGTACCTGCGTATTGTTTCAGGCCCCTGGTCAGGTGTTACACTACAGAGTCTATGGTTTGGTAAATGAGGTAGTCTAGCAGGAAGGGCCCTCACATTTTGAGATACCCCTACCCGAGGTAGAACAAAACACAACAATGATTTTAATTATCTTTATGGTCTCCCATTAATGAAATTGATTGTTGTCAAAAAATGTTTGGTTGTTTTTTAGAACTACCCCAAAAAGAGCCAAAGTAGACCAGGCCGAACGTGGGAAAGGTGACACAAAAGCTCATAACTTGAAAATGATCACCCTTTCCTCTTCAGATTTGGGACATTTGTTTTGCTTTAGGTTATAACACTTGTGTTATTCTTCAGATCTGGGTCCTCATTACAGATCTGCACCTTTTGAAATGCACCTGTATTGACACACCCGTTCAAATCATACTGACTGTTTGACAGCCCTAATATATATATATATATATATAGACAACAATAAATGAAATGTGTGGTCATGGTATTTGACAGGTATGACGGCCCACAGTCAATCAAAGACCCGGAGAGACAAAGGAGTGATGGAAGGCCTGCACATGTTATCACTGGCAAAACAAATGTCCCAAACTACAGGAAGTACTTGAGGAGTAGTGGAAACAAGACTGCACTGTGCATGTTTGTGAGCAGCTACATCGTCACTGCTGCCCCACAGAGACTACACTCAGGGTCTGACGAAGGGGAGGAGCTGAAGAGCATCTGCCCAGCAGGAGTCAGCAGTTTGACATCCCAGCAGTGATCAGGAGGAGGCAGACACAAGGATGGAGCTCCATGCATCTTCAGAGTCATAGTCCCGCATCATTGTGAGGTGTGATGCACAGGTGTGGAAGTACTGCTCATATATTATGCAAGCAAACATGTTTGGGTCATCTCCAGTGTGCATGCTGCAGGCCATGGAATGAGAGAGACCACATGTGAGAACATTGGAAAAGACATGTCTAACTGTCTCCCAGCATGCCGTGCACTCACTGGCTGTGGCACAACAAAGACAATCAGCATCAGCAGGTCGTTTGTGACCCTGACCAGGGGCCTCATGTATAACGCTGTGCGTAGGGTTCACGTGGGAAGGTTGCTTACGTAGTAGAAATCCAAAACATAGGTACAGAAATGTTCCGACATTTTCCGATTCACCAAACATTGCGTACCGGCGAGGAAAGTGCGTACGACACTTCCTACGCCGGTTTCCCTTTATAAATCACAACCGACTCGAAATGCGGTGCAGCTTTTGCGGCTTCACGTAACGCCCAGATGTGCCTATAAACAGTCAAAGAAACGCCCATTCATTCATTCTGACTGACTGCAGGAAGGAGATCAGGACATGACGACAGAGCAGCTCAAACAGACGTCTCACACCGTGTCAGGTTCTGGTTCTTTTGGGGAGGTGGAGACAAATCACATTGTTTGGTGGATGCAGTTTGAACAGAGCAGCAGCATGGAGGTCGGATCGTCACCAACATAAATAAATAAGTGGTCCGAAAAAGGTTCATGACAGAAACATACACAGAGCCTTCCTCAGGCAGTGCGTTTGTACCGGGGACAGGCGACCCCCCCCCTTGATGAGAGACTGTAAGAAGTGATCGGGGAATCCGTTCCCGGAAATGCATCCGCGGAGGACCCATCAGTGTATCCTCGGTTATAGCTCCTCCAGAGAGCCTCCTCGATGCTCGATCCTCGGTCCTCGATGTGCATTTAGAGAAACTAGATGTCCTTCAACATGGCGCGCTGAAATTCATTTCCGGGTCACTACCGGAGGACCGAGGAGTCGAGGAGGGGAAATGTAAGAATTGAGAAGCCGGGATGGGAAACTTTGATGGTGGTGGGGGCCACATCATTGATGTACTGGCCACCAGGGGGCCGCGGAACATCCCCAAACAACGGGAACATCCTCCAATTAGCTCACCATGTTTGTATTGAACAGGCTATTAAACAGTGGAATAAAGCTATTTGAAACTATTGGAAAGCACGGAACATGTGTGTGTATTGAGATGAACCATTAGATGACACACACATGAAGTCATGAACACTAACCCAGACATTCGTTGTCTAACTGGAACCTAAGACCCTTGTAGCCAGTCTCTGCACTCCCCTTACTCCACAATAAGGGGAGTGTCCACACAGACACCCTCAGCCGCACTCTGCTGTTCCTCAGCGCCGCCCCCCCTCCCTCCGCTGACATTATGAATGAAAAGCGTAGTAATCATAGATAACACGGCAGTTTGTTTTCATCTGATTTCAAATAAACAAAGTCTTGGTTTTAAGAATATTAAACTTCTTTCGCCAAATTCAGATGATAAAAACAACGCGGGCCGCCATTTGCCCATCCCTGCTCTAGAGACATCAAAGTGGGCTTGAGCCCCTGCTCTTTTTGCTCCTCCAGAAAAAGTACCCTTTTTTCCCCTTTTTTATTTTTTTAAATAGATGAATATATATCTACTGCTGTTTGCGCACAGTTTCCCTTTCCAAAAATATATTGATTGAATACAAAATATCAGGTCGGGAGATTAGAGAGGTTTCTCAATACTCTAATTCCCCTCCTCGACTCCTATCCTCGTGTCTTAGACCCGCCCACAGGAGATGCGAGCGGAGAACTGAGGAGGGGAGCCGAGGAGAGAGGAGGGGAACCGAGGAGAGAGGAGGGGAAGCAGCAGGCGGTTAGAGAAATGAGAGCTCCTCTCCTCTGAGCGGTCATCTTAAAGAGACGTCCATTAATGATGACAGGAGGCACAGCAGCCTCTGTCTGATGGACAGATGCGTTCATGACCACTTATATATTTACTTTGATTCATTCACAGTGCGGTGTCATGAGACAATAACAGGCTACAGATGCAGACATATACACACACATATATGTATATAAATATATACAATATCAGAATCAAACAAGTATGAGAGCACTCTCATAGTAACGTAACACAGTGAGAGACTGGATATCTCTCTCCTTGCTTAGAGGACAGCTCCACTTACCCCACTCTCCCCACATGAAAAACAGTCGTTGTGCCTGTAGTGTCCTTAAACAGTAACTTCATCACGTTGATTGTTGGCTGCTCATTCTATTCATTGTACTAGTCTGTTGTCTCCTCTTGTGCGCAGTGAACACTACAGAAGACCATTGTCTCTGTGTTAGCTGATGGTGTGACTCCACAGTTAGGTTTCTTACTCAAGTCTTATGTTTTGATCTTGTCACTTCCTGTTTTTATTTTGAAAGTAATCCTTCCCTCTCATTCCAGATCCCACATGTCCTGCCTTTGTGTGTTTCCCGCCCTTCAGATTGCTTGGCCCTGTGCTGATAGTGTTCCCCTGTGCCCATCCCCCTCACCTATACATAGCCCTCGTGTTTCTTTGTTCCCTTGTCACTTCGTTATGTTTCATGTCGTGAGAACATGGGCCTTTTGACTCCTGAAACTTTACTTTGAGAAATATACCTTTTTGTCAAGTGAGTTTTGTTTTGAAGTAGGACTTAGTTTTTGTTATTAAATAACATTCTATTTTTGGACAACTGTCTCCGAGTCCTGCTTTTGGGTCCTGTGTCTCCGTTCATAACAGCTGATTATTTTGTAGAATTCTGTTGAGTATTAAACAAGTGCGTGGGTGTGAGGGAAGTAAAATAAATTGGTCAGTAAGTTGAGGTCAACAACGTCCCATCCTTACTGTACACAGCTTGGATGGTCCCCTGCTTCCCCCTCCTGAGGTGTCGGACAGTTTTCCAGAACAACTTTGGTGCCGCCCGAAAGTCCTTCTCCATGTCTTCTCCCAACTTCTCCCACACCCGCTGCTTTGCCTCGGCCACGGATGAGGCTGCTGCCCTTCGGGCCTGTCGGTACCTTTCAACTGCCTCGGGAGTCCCCCGGGATAACAAGTCCCTGAAGGCCTCCTTCTTCAGTCGGACGGCTTCCCTGACCACCGGTGTCCACCAGGAGGTTCGAGGGTTACCGCCCCTTGAGGCACCTAGGACCTTGAGACCACAGCTCCCCACCGCGGCTTCTGTAATAGAGGCGTTGAACACCGACCACTCTGGTTCAATGTCCCCAACCTCCACAGGAATGCCTGAAAAGCTCCGCCGGAGGTGTGAGTTGAAGGCATCCTGAACTTGGGCCTCCTCCAGACGTTCCCAGTTCACCCGAACTACACGTTTGGGCTTACCAGGTCTATCCAGAGGCTTCCCCCGCCACTCGACCCAACTCACCACCAGATGGTGATCAGTTGACAACTCCGCCCCTCTCTTTACCCGAGTGTCCAAAACATACGGCCTCAGGTCCGATGATACGATAACGAAATCGATCATGGACCTTCTGCCTAGGGTGCTCTGGTACCACGTACACTTATGAGCATCCTTATGTTCAAACATGGTGTTTGTTATGGCCAATCCATGACTAGCACAGAAGTCCAGTAACAAACCACCACTCCGGTTCAGATCAGGGGGGCCGTTCCTCCCAATCACGCCCCTCCAAGTGTCTCCATCATTGCCCACATGTGCGTTGAAGTCTCCCAGCAAGACTAAAGAGTCCCCTTCAGGAGCCCCATCCAGGACTCCTTTGCGTCGAAAGGAGCCAGTTGAGGTGGTTCGGGCACCTAGTTAGGATGCCACCTGGGCGCCTCCCTAGGGAGGTGTTCCAGGCACGTCCAGCTGGGAAGAGACCAAGGGGTAGACCTAGGACCAGGTGGAGGGACTATATCTCTTCGTTGGCCTGGGAGCGCCTTGGGACCCCCCAGTCAGAGCTGGTTGATGTCGCCAGGGAAAGGAGAATTTGGGGCTCTCTGCTGGAACTGCTACCCCGAGACCCGACCACGGATAAGCGGGAGAAGATGGATGGATGGATGGATGGTCAGTAAGTCAGAGATGTGCAACTATATTTAATTTTTGTTTTAAAACATTTTTTTATAAATGATTATGGGAAGTGCCCTTTTTCTCACTTGAGCTCCCGCCCCCCAACATGTCGGTGCACGTCCCTGCTGCCAGCGTGTGCACGTATACAGTTGAGCAAGCAGCAACTATAATAATAACCTTGGAAAGCATTTGCAATAGAGTGAAATGAATGACTGTTGGCATGCAGTGGCGGTCCGTACTGGAAAATAAATTCCAGCCATGTGTCAGGAGGCTGTGTTCTGTATTGTGCACACACTTACTGCTTTAAAACATGCTCCTAGGTCTGTAGCTGTGAGCTACAGCCTCTCCTGTCTGCCCCCCTCCATATGCTTTCTCTTGGGAGCCTTGGAGGAGGCTGCTGGGCTGCCTGTTAGATTCCCACAGTGCCTTGCTGCACCACTACTGGCCCCTCTCTGCTTCCACACATGCAGGGCCCTCATGTGTCAGCCTGTGGATGCTGCTTTATTTAGGACGACAGGCAGGAGCAGCTCAGGGAGGGGCCGGGGGGAAAGGCACACTGAGGCACACCGAGGGGGGAGGGGGGCTGGTGGGAGAACAGAGGCAAATCAAACCGGGGTCCTCACCCTCAGATGTTCTTTTACAACAAAGCCCTTTCCCCGTCCTTCTCAACACTGAACTCCACACAGGCTGAGGGGGAGACGGGCCCAGCTGGAGGAGGAGCAGAGCAGATCTGTGAGGACTGCTGCACTGTGCTGCACGGTCCGTCTGAAGGGAGGAAGGGGAAGGCATCGGGCTGAAGTGAACGTATCCCAAGCGCATGCCTGATGTACTTCTCTGTAGTTGGCGTCAACATTTTTACAACGTTTTTGTTAATGCTACACCTCTATATTGTTGTTGTAACTTTTATGTTTAAACAGAGTTGAGATGTCAAGGTTTTCAGTGATACATAAATGCTGAATTGATGTTGACCGTTTTTAAAATATTTCAACAAATCTAAAATGATGAACCATAAACAATGTGTGTTGGATTAGAAGAACTAATACCTGCGGGTTGCAGATGTAGATCCATATTTTACAGAACTCATAACTGCGGGTTGCAGATGTAGATCCATACTTTACAGAAGTCATACCTGCGGGTTGCAGATGTAGATCCATACTTTACAGAAGTCATACCTGCGGGTTGCAGATGTAGATCCATACTTTACAGAAGTCATACCTGCGGGTTGCAGATGTAGATCCATACTTTACAGATGTAGATCCATACTTTACAGAAGTCATACCTGCGGGTTGCAGATGTAGATCCATACTTTACAGATGTAGATCCATACTTTACAGATGTAGATCCATACTTTACAGAACTCATACCTGCGGGTTGCAGATGTAGATCCATACTTTACAGAACTCATAACTGCGGGTTGCAGATGTAGATCCATACTTTACAGAAGTCATACCTGCGGGTTGCAGATGTAGATCCATACTTTACAGAAGTCATACCTGCGGGTTGCAGATGTAGATCCATACTTTACAGAAGTCATACCTGCGGGTTGCAGATGTAGATCCATACTTTACAGATGTAGATCCATACTTTACAGATGTAGATCCATACTTTACAGAACTCATACCTGCGGGTTGCAGATGTAGATCCATACTTTACAGAAGTCATACCTGCGGGTTGCAGATGTAGATCCATACTTTACAGATGTAGATCCATACTTTACAGAAGTCATACCTGCGGGTTGCAGATGTAGATCCATACTTTACAGAAGTCATACCTGCGGGTTGCAGATGTAGATCCATACTTTACAGATGTAGATCCATACTTTACAGATGTAGATCCATACTTTACAGAACTCATACCTGCGGGTTGCAGATGTAGATCCATACTTTACAGAACTCATACCTGCGGGTTGCAGATGTAGATCCATACTTTACATAACTCATACCTGCGGGTTGCAGATGTAGATCCATACTTTACATAACTCATACCTGCGGGTTGCAGATGTAGATCCATACTTTACATAACTCATACCTGCGGGTTGCAGATGTAGATCCATACTTTACAGAAGTCATACCTGCGGGTTGCAGATGTAGATCCATACTTTACAGAAGTCATACCTGCGGGTTGCAGATGTAGATCCATACTTTACAGATGTAGATCCATACTTTACAGAACTCATACCTGCGGGTTGCAGATGTAGATCCATACTTTACAGAACTCATACCTGCGGGTTGCAGATGTAGATCCATACTTTACATAACTCATACCTGCGGGTTGCAGATGTAGATCCATACTTTACAGAAGTCATACCTGCGGGTTGCAGATGTAGATCCATACTTTACAGAAGTCATACCTGCGGGTTGCAGATGTAGATCCATACTTTACAGAAGTCATACCTGCGGGTTGCAGATGGAGATCCATACTTTGCAGATGGACTCTTTTAATCATCACATACTGTGCATTTTACCCGTCATATGAGGAGCAGTGAGCAGCTACTAGGCACCTCCCTGCGAGCACTGTGGGGGTTCCGGTATATTGGTGAAGGGCCCCCCAGCAGTGCCCAGGAGGTGAACTGGCACCTCTCAAAGTACCAGTCCACACTCCCTGCTTGGTCTGTTCGGGGACTTGAACCAGGGACCCTCCAGTTTCCAAGCTAAGAACTGAAAGGCTAAGTTACAGCCGCCCAGACATTTCATTAGCAAAGGAACTTGTGTCTTTTCTTTAACCTATTTGGACAATACGCATCAATATAACTCATGGGTTACATGTTAGCACTTTCATATCGCTAGATGAAGTACATCTGTTCTCACTTAATGAATGCTTCTGCCTAAGTCCTCATATCAACATCACTTATTGTTGTCACTTACTTATCCCTAAAACGACTATGATGGTTATTGTTATCAACATATTGTGAATGATTTTCAAAATACTGCACAATATAAATGAGGAAGCAGCGACTGACCTCTGTTTATGATCATTCACCAGTTGACCTAAAAGAAACGTACACAACGACAGCTTTGTTTCAGTTCAGTCACACTCCTGTGCAACAGCTCCACGAGCACGTGCACATTGTATACAGCTGTTCCATGTGGTGGCGTGATTCGTCTGTTCTTCAGAGCCTTCACTCTCCAGTTCATGAGGCTGACATGTCGTGATTGGGTTACAATATAACATTAATGATGGCTGCATTCCATTTAGATCCAGTAATGTGGTCATGCAGCCTAACAGTGACATTCTTGCTGTCACTTCAATATGTAGTTTTCCTTTTATGAAATGTACTTATTTAACGTAGGTCTGTCATCTCGACACAAAATACTAATGAAAATCAATGAGCTGTAGCTGGGAGGAAATACTTAAAGGTGATGTGTCTGATTGCAGTAGTGACATTTGACCAGCAGAGGTCAGAGAGGCACCACTCTACGTATCTTCTCATAGGCATGGCGAACAATCGCTTTCATTTACAGCTGAAGTAAGGCCTAAGAAATGTGAACATTGTTTCTTTCTCATTTTTTATTTATTTATTTGTTTGATTTCACAGGTACCTTTGGACCATTGGCAAAAATGTGTGGAAAAGATGGAAGAAAAGATTCTTCGTACTGGTGCAGGTAAGCTCCCTTTAGTGGTTCCGCCCAGATGCAAGTGTTCCAGTGTGATGGGAAACACCACACACACACACACACACACACACACACACACACACACACACACACACACACACACACACACACACACACACACACACACACACACACACACACCGCTTCATGAGAGGTGTTACCACGGGACTGATGGACACTCAAAACACTGATATCTTCACATATTAATTTTTCATTTAATTTTTTTAATAAATATTATTGATTTATTTTAAAATATATCAATGTTTGAATGCAAACCATTTGTAGCATAAAGAAGAGAGCATGCACGCTGAGAGATACATGTTGTTCAGATATGCATTTTGCAGAGGTCATTTGTTTTAAATTAGTCAGGTGAAAGAACAGTCATTTGTTACTATTTTGATCATTCATTTTTAAGTAATACTTAAAGCAAAAAATAGGGAAGACATGTTCTTGTTTTTGTAATATTAAATTGAATATATTTATGAGGTTTTTAACACAAGATGAACCTAAACTAAACGAAATGTTTTAGTTGCAGCCTTATATTGGCTTAGTAATTATACTAATATAATGAATACATATTCTTATTTTTGGAAATTGTACCACTCAGTTTATTATAAATGTGAGACTTTAAAGTGAAATTAAGAAAATATTCTGCAGATAACAGAGGCACTGAAATCTACAAAACCCTGTTCGAATGGTTTAGAAAGAATGATATATACCATAGCAGGGTCTAGTTCAGAGAGATTGATATTTGATACAGCATGTTGTTGATATGTGCAGCTGTTATGTTGTTGAGCTGCTTGCCGATGGAGACCCGTAGAGCCAGAGGTCCGTCCGGCTCACAGGCAGGAGGCCGGACCGTTATGCTCATGCAAGTCTGTCAAACTGAAGAGAACTACATGGCATACGCTTTGATATGTTTATATATAAAATATAGAGAAGGTGCAATGGAGTGTGATACATGAATACTCATAGTACCAACAATATATCAGCTTGTGGAATGCTTCTGAACAAATACAAGACTTTCCTTTTATCTCTTTCATACTTTAAAACCTCAAAATCCAATTTGAAGTGAAAGCAGGGCGAGTGACAAAAATGTGATCACAGCCAAAAGAGGAGCCGCAGTATCCTGAGCGTTGGCCACATGTTGTGTGTGCAGCCGGGAAGAGAGATGCAGCCAAGCTGTCTTCCCTCGGCTGTCAGGAGGATGATGGAGACGCCAAGCAGGCTTTTGTCAGGAGGCCGGGTGGTGGGGGTGGGGGGCGGTAGCGGGAGCGGCCATTTCCTGGTGGCTCTGTGTTTGGAGGTGGGCAGCAGGCAGGGACGTGGGTGGAGGGGGGCCTGTCTCTTGTGTGTTGCAGAGGATATGTCTCAGAGCTACAAGTTGACAGGGGATTGACAAAGTGGAGTGAACACGGGCTGGCTTTACACTCGCAGCTAGAAAAGCCTGAGCGCCGCCAACTCCAACTCCCTCTCGCTCCCAGCTAAATATATAGCAAGTGACAAATACTGGTCAATAGACTGCGCACTCGTGTGTGTGTGTGTGTGTGTGTGTGTGTGTGTGTGTGTGTGTGTGTGTGTGTGTGTGTGTGTGTGTGTGTGCATATGTACTTTGTGTTGCATGTTAGACATCATATTTCTTTCTTCTCTGTTCGCTCATGACCTTACCATGTCTGCCTTTATCACTACATATTTGATTTCATTTTCACTCTGGCTTTTCCCTCAGATTATAGATTTAGTTAGAAACTGATTGTTTCAGATGCATTATATTCAAAGATGGTTTTGCAGAAAAGAATGATATACATTCCCCTACACTGTAACTTCTAGAAAATGAAAGAATAGAAATACAGTAGAACTACAAACGGATACAGTAGAACTACAAACACATACAGTAGAACTACAAACGGATACAGTAGAACTACAAACAGATACAGTGGAACTACAAACAGATACAGTGGAACTACAAACAGATACAGTGGAACTACAAACAGATACAGTGGAACTACAAACAGATACAGTAGAGCTACAAACAGATACAGTGGAACTACAAACAGATACAGTAGAACTACAAACGGATACAGTAGAGCTACGAACAGATACAGTAGAACTACAAACAGATACAGTGGAACTACAAACAGATACAGTGGAACTACAAACAGATACAGTAGAGCTACAAACATATACAGTGGAACTACAAACAGATACAGTGGAACTACAAACAGATACAGTAGAACTACAAACAGATACAGTAGAACTACAAACAGATACAGTGGAACTACAAACAGATACAGTAGAACTACAAACAGATACAGTGGAACTACAAACAGATACAGTAGAGCTACAAATAGATACAGTAGAACTACAAACAGATACAGTGGAACTACAAACAGATACAGTGGAACTACAAACAGATACAGTAGAACTACAAACGGATACAGTAGAACTACAAACAGATACAGTAGAACTACAAACAGATACAGTGGAACTACAAACAGATACAGTAGAACTACAAACAGATACAGTAGAACTACAAACAGATACAGTGGAACTACAAACAGATACAGTAGAACTACAAACAGATACAGTGGAACTACAAACAGATACAGTAGAGCTGCAGTACTTATCAGGACGTTCACGTCTCTCATTTCGTACTATATAGTACAAATGAAATAACTGTTTAATATTATACAGATGTCCTTTCCTCTTCGTCTCAGAAATGATCCGGTGATCCCACATCAGTGCCACAGGAAGGGAATAGAACTACTGCGTTATGTATTTCATGTTTAAATTTGAAAATTAAACACCTCTAAAGTATTTTATTACATCTTTTGTCGAGATAATACCTTTACTTATTATTTTATTGAAAAAAAAATTCTTTCAACATTTTAAAATCCATAATTTGCACCCTGTGTGGGTTTGTCTACAGTGGGCAACATCCCTCTCCTTCTTTAGACCTTTTCTGGGTGACTTGTTTGTACTTTGGGACGAAGATACATTCAAGTCAGATGCAGTATTTCAATAACTCAACACATATATGTTTTAAGGAAAAAACAAATATCCTTCTTTCTGCAAGAAATATACTAAACATATAACCCTGAATCTAAAACCATTGTGAAGCAGGATTATTGGGCCAGTGGTTCCAGTAGTTCCAGTGGTTCCAGTGGTTCCGGTGGTTTCGGTGGTTCCAGTGGTTCCTGTGGTTCCAGTGGTTCCAGTGGTTCCTGTAGTTCCGGTGGTTCCGGTGGTTCCGGTGGTTCCATTGGTTCCGGTGGTTCCGGTGGTTCCGGTGGTTCCGGAGGCCTGCTTGCAGGAAAACATCTTGCCCACCATGTTTCAGAGGAAAGACAGCTCGAGCTTGCATGCAGCATATTGACTGAGTAATGCTTAACCTGCAGGTGTCAGTGCGTGAGGTTACAGCCAAGCCACACATGCAGACGTGCAAACAAACACCAATCAGCGGATGTTATTACATGAATCCTCAATCTTTGTCAAGACCTGATCAATATTCAGAGAACGGGCCGTTTCGCCTGGCTGCGGTGGGCCTCCTTCATCTGGCTTCAAATCAAACTGCACCACGTTGTAGATAGAAAGATGTCAACATGTCGTCTTTACAGAGGACATTTAAATAACTCATCTCACCCTTCCTCATCCTCCACACTTCCTGTCTGTCCTTAAATCTCCTCCTCCTCCTCCTCCTCCTCCTCCTCCTCCTCCTCCTCCTCTCCTCCTCCTCCTCCTCCTCCTCCTCCTCCTCCTCCTCCTCTCCTCCTCCTCCTCCTCCTCCTCCTCCTCCATCATAAGCATCTTCCCCGATGGAGAGAGAGAGAGAGAGAGAGAGAGAGAGAGAGAGAGAGAGAGAGAGAGAGAGAGAGAGAGAGAGAGAGAGAGAGAGAGGAGAGAGAGAGAGAGAGAGAGAGAGAGAGAGAGAGAGAGAGAGCTGGTGTTTTGGGGTATGGGTGGAGGGGGGGGGGTTGGTATAGTTTAGACTCTAATTTGCCTTTGCGGTGTCCTGGAGGCCAGGGAGCTGCTGGAGAATGGGTCTACTTCCCTCCATCCTTTACTTGGCCTTAGGTCTCATCAGGGCTGTTGTGGGGAATTTCATTTGTCACACACACACACACACACACACACACACACACACACACACACACACACACACACACACACACACACACACACACACAGCTGCAGCAGCAGAGTGAGAGCTGCCACTTGCAGCAGCAGAGGCGCGACAGCGGCTGATTGGCCGGCCCTGCTGATCCGTGACGACAGGCTGCTATGACTGGCAGCTACAGTAGCAGCAGAGTGTCACTACACTTCCTGTTAGCAGCACAGAGAGCACTCAGACCTGAACCAGGGTCAGTACTGGCCTTTTATTAACACGGTTCATCCAGGACAGGTAGCACAGAAGAACAATGACGTTTTCCTGAGGTGGGTACTCATTAAAATGCAAGTCTTTGAGAACATAAAGGAGAGCCTTCAATTCAAATGTCCGTGGAGTTTGCGTTGACAGGGAAACTAGATGACTGGCCGGGAGTCACTGTGGAGAAGACGTGCAAACAGAACCAATCAACGGACGTTATTACATGAATCCTCAGTCTTTGTCACGACCTGATCAATATTCAGAGAATGGGCCGTTTCGCCTGGCTGCGGTGGGCCTCCTTCGTCCAGCTTCTGCAAACTGCACCACGTTGTAGATGCAACGATGTGTTGCTGTGAATCAAAGTGCTACTTAAGTGTTAAAGTCAACATGTCGTCTTTACAGAGCACATTCAAAAAACTCTGGCCTACCACGCTGACATCGTGGAATGGAAACACTGAGCCTTGCACAGATCTGTCATTCAAAGTAACTTCACACATTTCACATCATCAATGTGCAGTACACTCCTCAACCCGCACGAGCAGCTCTGGATCCACACGACAGACTAGACTGCTACTAAAGAAGCATCCAGTCTCTCTCCTCTGCACTAGCATTCCCGTTTCACACACACACACACACACACACACACACACACACACACACACACACACACACACACACACACACACACACACACACACACACACACACACACACACACACCTGTTACCCACTCATGGTTCTGCCACCTCACTTTATTGTAATGTGATTACAATAACACACATACAGATGCTTGGGAGGTCTACTAACAACAACAACAACAACAACAACAACAACAACAGCTGGCAACCCCCCCCTCTCTCTCCGCACGAACACTCTCTGTCTCTTTTCCCTACGTCATCAGGTGTTCTCTCCGCCCTTTGTGGCTGTAACACATGTTCTGAATATCCCTATGATTATGTGTAGTTAGACACTTGGTGGAAAAGTACTCAGATCTTGTACTTTAGTGTAGAAATACTCTGTTACAAGTACAAGTCCTGCAGTCAAAATATGACTTATTAATTGGTCAAAGTAGAAAAGTATTAGCATCAAAATATACCAAAAGTAACAGTACTCATTATTCAGATCGGCCCATTTCAGAAGAATTGATATCATATGTTTTTATTATAATTGTTGATTATATTTCCTTTCATTAATCCAAATCTGTAAGTAACTAAAGGTATTAAATAATTGTCGTGGAGTAGAAGTACAACATTGCATAACATGGAAATACTCAACTAAAGTACCTCAAAATATAACATCAGTACAGTACTTGAGTAAATCTACTTAGTTTATTACACCAGCTCACTTTAAACCGTAACTAACGGTTGCTATGACATGCTCACAGGCTTTCTCAGGATGAGGTGTTCTTACTTGAGGTCAGCGTTTAGAATGTGGTTTCTGACTGATCACCTGAACGTTTCTCTCCCTGTGATTGGTGCAGGTGAGTCAGTACACC
Source organism: Champsocephalus esox (assembly GCA_036324585.1). Taxonomy (NCBI): domain Eukaryota; kingdom Metazoa; phylum Chordata; class Actinopteri; order Perciformes; family Channichthyidae; genus Champsocephalus; species Champsocephalus esox. The sequence goes on along the minus strand of CM070495.1, from coordinate 1,821,465 downwards.
TTCGCCATGTGCAGCTACAGAGAGAAGAAGGCGGAGCCTGTGGAGCTCCTGCAGCTCGATGGCTACACTGTGGACTACACCGACCCCCAGCCAGGTAACAGCCGACACCCAGTGTGTCTGGTGCTCCAGCACAACCTGACTGCCACATGGTCAGCATCAACACGGCACAGAGAGAGGAATGCCTTCTCTGATGTAACCTTTGTGATTATGAAAAGTCATATTTCTGATTCTGTCTGCTGGAGGTTTGAAGTCCACTCACTGCAGACAAGTCAGCTGTGTACCAGCCGTCCACAGAGACTGATCAAACAACAACACAGGGATTAAGGGACTCAATGAATCCTTCATGTAGCCCTGTCCATGTCCCTGTGGTCGTAGGACAGGTCTTTGTCCTCAGGAGGCTGACAGACAGTTACATACTGCGTGTAGAAGACTTCCTATGGCTACCTTCAAATAATAAATACTGAACAATTCATTTACATTAAAGAGCGTCACCTCTGGACATTTATCAAGAGTTACAAACAGGAATGTGCGATCCATTTCTCCTATTAGCTTATTCTGTGTTATGGCATGCCCTGTTGACCTGCTCTGCCACTTCTGCTGGAACAATCTAGACTGATAAAGGGTTTGTGATCTTCAGGTCTGGATGGCGGCCGGACGTTCTTTAACGCTGTGAAAGAGGGCGACACTGTGATCTTTGCCAGTGATGACGAGCAGGACCGGATCCTGTGGGTGCAGGCCATGTACCGGGCCACCGGCCAGTCACACAAGCCAGTGCCCCCCACCCAGGTCCAGAAACTCAACTCCAGGGGGGGCACAACTCCACAGCTGGATGCACCCATTTCTCAGTTCTGTAAGTTGTGAACTTATCAAATGATTGTGGCTTTATAGCAGCATGGAAAGCCCCAGAGCGAGGGCGACTGACGCTCATTTAGTCTTTCTTCCATTCCTGAATAATGGCACCAACAGTCGTCTCCTCCTCACCGAGCTGCTCTCTGGTGGTCTTGTAGCCAGTCCCAGCCTGGTGCAGGTCTACAGTCTGGTCCCTGAGGTCCTTAGACAGCTCTTTAGTCTTGCCCATGGTGGAGGGGTTGGAATCTGATTGGTTGATTCTGTGGACAGGTGTCTTTTATACAAGTTACTAAGTTGATATTAGGAGTACTTTCTTAAAGGGGACCTATCATGCAAAATGCACTTGTGTACGTCTTTTATACATGAATATGTGTCCCCGGTGTTCCAGGGAACTCACCAAGTGTCAGAAAACACAACCCTCTCTCTTTTCCTCCATACCCAAAGCTCTAAAAAAAGGGGCTGCAACGGATCTGATACAGACTGATCCAGATTTGAACACTGTCCTGACGTCAGGACGGTGGTGCTACGGCTATTGGTCAACTCTCCACCTATCAGGGGAATGAGAGCTTGGGCCACGGCCGGCCATTGCCGCTCTAAAGTGCTGGAGACGCTGTAGTACATATGCCAGGCCTGTAAGTGGCGCTGTAGTCTGCCACAAAAGCAGCAAAGAAGACTTCCCTTGCATGGTTGCCATGGTTGCCCTTCTGTTTATTCTCCGCTGTGGCTCTTTTTCTCCCTCCCCGAGGCAAGCGTTTGTGCCTAAAGGGTACGTGCTTTCCTCCCTTTCTTCCTCTTCTCTCTTTTGATAACTTCCTGCTTGTTGTTTCTGTGGGAGGACGTACTAACATGCATGCAGACGCATCGGATGTTTGCATGCGCCATGTGTAATAGTATTGATGCATACTCCAGCAGGGATTGAATAGAGCCATGTGTTATTGATCAGTCCTCAAAAGTGCTGCATTGTAGTTCAGGGTTAAGTTGTAGATGTTGTTTTTCCTGTGAGACCTCTATGTTTGTGATTGCTGCAAACTAAAGCATGTTCATTTTCTAAAAGAATGTGATGGTTGCCATGTTACCACTATTAGAAAATATGCCAACGATAGTTTGTCTCATTTAGGATAGGTTGTCATTTTCCAGATGGCTGTATTTCTGTTTTTGAACATATACACTACTGTACATGTTGATTTGATATTGGTTGCTCTTGAAATTATAGTATATTTTATTTTACAACAAAACTGATAACAATATAATTTGCTTCACAAATTAATTCCATTATTTAAAGAGGATACAGTCAGGTGTGTCTGCTTGTTATAGGATAACATTTTAATGAAGGTCAAATGAAACAGATTGAGGGGGGGGGGCACACACTACAGGAAAGGGAAGACCCCAAAAGCTTAATAGGGCCGATTTAAATGTTTGAATGTTGCTTTATTTATTACAATGTTTCAAAGTGTCATGTTAGCCTGACATCAACCTTTCACAAGCATTTCTCGTGTAATGAAGGTGTGATCAAACTGCTACTAGTTTCATGCCATATTTAACTTTCCCCAAAACAAATACTGAGTGTGTTCGGTGCCAAAGATAAACAATACAGCATCACTGACTGAGAGGAGTGGGTGCAGACCAAGCGGCAAACTCTGGGGAACAGCCGGCACGCCAATACGGAAGTGCCACACACTGCAGTTCATACATGGGCCGCTAGGGACTGGCTGCAGAAAGGAGCAATGTCCATAGACCCCATATTAAAATGCCCAACTTTACAGCAGACAAAAACATGTTTCTACCCATGGATGCAATAAATATTATTATCAATATAGTTAGATTCCACCTTCATGATTATGGATCTGTGAGTGAATTGTTTTCTAACACGACCCTTTTATTTATATTAGGTCTTAAAATTGTTGCATAAATTAGGGCGTGGTCACGTTGATGGACACGTACATGCCTCACTGTCAGCTAACAGCAACTTGTCCACTCTGCTAGGCTACAACCATAGAGGCTACAACGTTAGTTAGTCGTAGTGCTGTACTTGGCCCTTTAGCTTTAGCCGTGTTCGTGGTGATTGTGCCTTGTTAATAACGCGTTAACGCAAAAAACAATTAACGCCACTAATTATTTTAACGCGATTAACGCATGTGTATTTTTTTTCCTCGGCCGCCCCGTAGTTTCAGAGCGCATCGAGTTTAAAGTACCATCTACAAGCTGATGCTGACAGCCCCGCTCCTGCCGCCCGCTTGTGGCAGACCACACTTCCACGCTCACCGGCAGGCACCGACAGGCCATCTGGAGGACCGGGAGGGTGTGTGTGTGTGGCCCGAGCGAGAGAGAGAGAGACCTTATGTGCATTGTTGTTGTTAGCATCTGGTGCTAGCTAGCTGCGCTAACGGATATAAGGAGCTGTTTAAATGAAAACAGAGGAGCGACATTTCGCCACAACTGCGCCGAGCACTTGACTTGATGCAGGAAGCAGACAGTGGGACATTGTACGAGAAGTCAGCACACTCAGCTCGGATAGTGCAACATGATTGCAGCGTCCAGGCAGCTCCGGTTCGAGCATAATATGCCTTGAGTTGCACATAGCTCCAACGATCCATCACACACACACACACACACACACACACACACACACACACACACACACACACACACACACACACATACACACACACACACACACACACACACACACACACACACCATTTGTATTGTATGAGAGAGGTTCCAGGTTGAATTGAGGCGAATATTTGAGGTTGTTGTGTTTAATATTCATGAGAATATTTCTCATTGTTCAAATGATAATAAACATTAGCATAAAGCATATTTGTCCACTCATATGTTGATAAGAGTATTACAAACTTGAAAAATATTCCTCTAAGGTACATTTAGAACAGATAAAAAATGTGCGATTAATTTGCGATTAATCGCGATTAACTATGGACAATCATGCGATTAATCGCGATTAAATATTTTAATCGACTGACAGCCCTAATATATATATATATATATATTGGCAAGCCTGAGCTAAGGACGTAACTCTTTATACATACATATACATTTTAGTTTACGATTCAGCCTTGGGTAAGACTTGTATAGTCTATGGCTATGACGCCCATAATGCTAAACGAGAGCAAATGTTAATGTTAAAACCCAATTATCCCAGTGGTGGCCGCCGGAGCTAACGGAGCCGCAGGGGGATAGCTTATGAATGTAACGTTTATATAGGGGAACTACACTGTTAGCAGTAACTTGGTATGCATGTATTTCATGTTAGCTTAGCTTCTTTGCCTGAGCTAGCTCTGTTTACTTCCAGTTCGGAGGCAGCAGGTCCCGCCTCGGCTCCGCCTCTTTGCCCTGATCTGGAGCAGGCGGGATTAGACTCTGACGTCACAGTCGAGCCGTTAGTGGCCGACTCCGCCTACTAAGGGCTTCACGGCAACTCTGCAGAATCCTATGGGTGACGTCACGGACACTACGTCCATTTATATATACAGTCTATGGTGCAGACCAACACCCCCAGTATATTTAAAAAGTGCTTCCTCCGTGCATGTGTGTCAGGTAAGTTAGTGAGCGAGCTGTTTTTGACACAACCACTGGAGTCCCACTGAGTCCCAGCAGCTGGTAATTACCAAGTTTAAAGTGCCAGCCAATGAATAATACAGTGTGGTTGCTGCACAATTAAACCAGGCAGCAATCAGTCAATGTTACCAAATAACTACTTGTCAGTTCGCACCTGGATCAGTGCGGTGAATAATATAACATCATATCACCCCCACCCACCTCCCCTATCCCCCGACGCACATCAAAATAGACTACATTAAAACATTGTAGCAACAGAGACAGAATTAAGACTTTTGTTTTCAGCTGCTGAAAGGTGAAATGATTCTTCACAGTTCACTTTGTGTTCCCTGTTATGATGATTGATAGTGTAATGAGTTCTGACATACGTTATGCTGTACTAACAATATTATAGTGATACTGTAACTACATGGGATCATACATATTGAAGCCATTGACTGGACTGACTTTTGTTTCCAAACAACAATTACATTAAAGTTTGATTAATATTGAAGTAAACACGATAAGTACCAATTTTTCCTTTAAACATACTAGCCAAAGCAATTCAGTCTCCAATGACAACAATACATAGCAATATATATAAGTAACAGTTTCCCTTCCCTGATTATCAACACTTTGTTCATGAATAGAAGGACTGAAGGTCATAGCCTAGAAAAGTTTGACTTGTTACTATCATCATTTTGAACTTTGGAGACATTTTGTATATGCTATTCGTCTCCTTTGGTACACGGTAGTGTGTGTTCAAATGAAAAGGTGTGCTAATGTGTGGATTATCTGTTACTGATTGCAGAACAGGTAGTGAGTACCAACAATATAATTGTAACCTCTTTATTGATTAGGCTGTATGTTGCCCTTCCTATTAGTCCAGCTTTTTATAGTCTTTCAGCTGCTCCTCAACCTAAGCCAAGAGAACATCTCACACAAATATCGCCGCTCACGGGCTGATGTCCTCTTTGTTGTGTTTAGCTTGAACATCTGTGAGAAGCTTTGCCCCAACAGGAAGGGTGTCTCGTGATACCTGTAGGTGGGCAGCGTGTTACAGAGGGGAGTGTCGGGCCTCAGTGAGCATGTTCACTGTTTGAACAGAAACATGAGTTTCATGGTCAGTCCACGGAAAAGCAAGCCACGTGCTAAATCGCCCCGAATGCTTTAGACCATCACACCCAGGACCAGCAGTGGTTCCTCTCCTCTGGATCTGTAAAGAATAGCGGCCATCAATCATTGTCAGGGCCGTCCCTCCCCAGCCCAGACGGACGGGTGTGACTGGTGTCACTGCATGTTACTGTCCAGCTCCCGCCTCCACTCCGGCTCACTCACATCAAACAGAGCTGACAGGCCACCAGCCACAGACCAAAGGGGCACCGCAATGTCACCTTTTTAGATTTTTGGGGGAGGGTGGGGGGGACTTGTTGAGGGGACACAATCAGCTCACAGCATCCCGCTCTTTGTTTTGTTTGTTGATTGATAGCTGGGGTTCCTTCGTTGGGCAGTGAAGAGGACTGTGTATCTCAGTGTTACCTTCAACCGTCTGTCCCAGGTCTGTCCAGGTCTGTCCAGGTCTGTCCAGGTCTGTCCCAGGTCTGTCCAGGTCTGTCCAGGTCTGTCCAGGTCTGTCCCAAGTCTGTCCCAGGTCTGTCCAGGTCTGTCCCAGGTCTGTCCCAGGTCTGTCCAGGTCTGTCCAGGTCTGTCCAGGTCTGTCCCGGTTCTGTCCCAGGTCTGTCCAGGTCTGTCCAGGTCTGTCCCAGGTCTGTCCCAGGTCTGTCCAGGTCTGTCCCAGGTCTGTCCAGGTCTGTCCAGGTCTGTCCCAGGTCTGTCCCAGGTCTGTCTAGGTCTGTCCCAGGTCTGTCCCAGTCTGTCTAGGTCTGTCCCAGGTCTGTCCCAGGTCTGTCCAGGTCCGTCCAGGTCTGTCCAGGTCTGTCCCAGTTCTGTCCCAGATCTGTCCCAGGTCTGTCCAGGTCTGTCCAGGTCTGTCCAGGTCTGTCCCAGTTCTGTCTCAGGTCTGTCCCAGTTCTGTCCCAGATCTGTCCCAGGTCTGTCCAGGTCTGTCCAGGTCTGTCCAGGTCTGTCCCAGTTCTGTCCCAGTTCTGTCCCAGATCTGTCCCAGGTCTGTCCAGGTCTGTCCAGGTCTGTCCAGGTCTGTCCCAGTTCTGTCCCAGGTCTGTCCAGGTCTGTCCCAGTTCTGACGGGACACTCTGTCCACACCAATATCAAATATTATAGGAATCTATAATAAGCTGTGCAGTCATTCAAAAAGAAAATATTTGATTGTTTGGGAGAAATAGATTTGACCACTCTTTTTGAATAACACTCTTTCTGTTGTTACTATGGGTGTTTATATAAATAATATATTTCATTCAGATCAGATCATACAAGATGACCAACCAATGTCCATAGTAAGCTGTGCTGGGTCAAAACAGAGAGGAGTACTGGTTGGTACCAGGGTCTCCAATTATCTGAAGTGTTTGCGTGCACTGGACTTACAATCTACTTCAACACAACGAGCCCAACAGAACATCTTTTTTTTATTTAACATGACATGCAATGAGTTTTCAGTTCCATGCACCCCTCACTTCTTCTGAAGCAGTCTCTTAGTACTGATGTGTCTTAATACTAGCAGTCTGATTACATGTAATATAAGCAGACTAGTGTGTGGTGTGGGGTTACCTTGCTGTGACAAAACACAATACCTTGTCTTTAGTGTCAAATCCAAAACACCGTTTGTGTTGTTGGGCAAGAGCAATACGCATGTTAACATGTCATTATATAGGATTTTCTAACGTATTGACATGTAAATCCCAAATCCTAGGAAGTGGAAACAGACCAGGTGCACCAACCCCCCCTTTGTTTCCCAGAAAAGAATATTAGAGCCAGCCTAAAGGTTTGCATGGATTTTCAGCCCCCAGTAACCATGCCAAAACAAAAAAAACGTTCTAACCCCCCTAAGCACCCTGATGGGAGTATATCAGCCGCCAAGAAATCAGAGAAACCTGTTGTCTAAATTATATTAAGCCAGCTATTTTCTACACAATAAAGATTAGTGTGGGGCCCCCACATCCTCTGCTCATTCTGAGATGTTCAGCACACAGATTAATTAGGGGCCACACCAGGGGCCTGGGGCCACTGACACCGCAGTGAAGTGGCATTAGAAATGGGCGAGGGTATTGGGTGTTGTGGGGCGGCTGTTAGATTGTATTATGAGTGAGGCGGTTCAGGACCTCGGTCACTCTTGAGTTTCAGGGTTAATGTGCATATCACTGCTCTGTTAGTATCAATGGAAGGTCCTGTTTAACAAGGCAGGAGCACTGTTTCAATTTGTAGCCTTTGTCATCCAACATGACTCAACCCCTGACCTCAGAACTGACCGTCCACTCCCAGGTCACCCTCTGAAAAAACTGAACCATTGATTTCAACTAAATGTATTATGTCAACAGATCTCAAATAACTGTATTAGGTGAGTTGAAAGCAAGTAGTGGACTTTATTCTTGATTTTCTGCCAGCACTGACCCCCCACCCTCTGTGTGTCTCCTCATTGGCTGGCGAAATGTGTACAGATGCTGATCGGGCACAGAAGCACGGCATGGATGAGTTCATTTCAGCGAACCCCTGTAACTTCGACCACGGCTCTCTGTTTGAGCTGGTGCAGCGCCTCACTTTGGACCACAGGCTCAACGACTCCTACTCCTGCCTGGTAGGTTCTGTCCGTCACAGCTGAGAGAACACACAGACCTGACCAATGACTGCCCACAAAGGTCAGGGTTGTTGGATTGCGTTTTTGCAAAGTAATAACAATTGTTGGGAATCTTTGTGGAACATAGATGTAATGTCTGTACATTAGAATACAGACACACGGCACACAGTCCCAGTCAATGTGGGCTGAATGAAGCATGGCAGAGATTCCCTTCATACCAGAGGTAGGAGAAGTACTCAGATCAGGTACCGGAGTAAAAGTAGTCAGATCAGAATCAGAATACTTTAGTCCCACAGAGGGGAAGTGTGCATCGTTACGGCAGGAAAGAGCCACAGACAGCTTAATGTTACATGTGTTAAAAAAAAGATCTAGTCGTTACGCAGATTGGTCCGTTTCAAAATAATATATATGATGCGTTTTATTTTATTGTGTGTGTGTGTGTGTGTGTGTGTTTGTGTGTGTGTGTGTGTGTGTGTGTGTGTGTGTGTGTGTGACCCACAGGGCTGGTTCAGTCCCGGTCAGGTCTTCGTCCTAGATGAGTACTGCGCTCGCTACGGCGTCCGAGGCTGCCATCGGCATCTCTGTTACCTGAGCGACCTGCTGGTGCGGGCGGAGAACGGAGCCATGATCGACCCCACCCTGCTACACTACAGCTTCGCCTTCTGTGCCTCACATGTCCATGGGAACAGGTACACATCAGCTGTTCTTCACTGTCTCCGTGGTAACAGACTATGATGGGAACACAACTTACGATTTTTCATTGTCAAAACTAAATGATGGAAACAAAGGACACATGGGCCAGTGACATACTGTAGGCACATATGTGGTGCAATGTGTGAGCTACCGCCCCCCATGGTATGAGTTTATTGATTTTTTATTGTTTTCACTTTCCGTGTTTGCATGCTCACTTGCCGTCTTTCTTTTTTTCCATTATCCCTGTAAATCCTCTTTGCCTTGATCACTTTCACAACATGACCTTCCCTTTACCATTCCTAAAATCCTTCACTCGCACACGACCACACCTAGTCTCCGTGTGTCAGAGTTGCTCAGCTGGCCCGTCTCTGAGGCCGCGCTCCAGCAAGCACTCTTCCCCTCGGCCCCTGAACTTCCTGCTAAGAGAGAACTCAAAATCATTGAGTTCATGAAGAAAAAGGACGCCAGGTTCCCAATGTTCCCAGGAACCAAAAGGTGAGTTATCTTGTAATCTGTGAGGACAAGTCTCACTGAGGAGGAACATACGAACTGTCTGGACTGACTTCTACGATCAAATCCTTTCTTTGGGTCATGTGTTAGTACAAGAGCCAGGCGAGAGTAGTGCTGCTTGTCTGTGGTTACCAAGAAGTTCAGCAGTCTTTTCTCTAGCTGTGAAATACAACTAAATAGGCACAACAGCATATTTATAAACTTGTTTTTAGAGGAACAGATCAAACGGTGTCAATTCCTGAAGGTTCTATGGCACATGACACAGTCATCTGGCCTTGATCCAGCATGTACCATGTTATCTAAGTTCCACTATTTACATCTTGTCTAATCTGCTGTGATGTGCTCGGACATCCAATCTGTCAACATCACAGCCGGCCGTCTCCGGATGATGCGTAACGAGGAGAGACGAGGGCCACTCCGGCGCTGAGGGCAGAGGTCAGCGGGCTGGCTGTCTTTGAGCTCAGACATCAAAAAGTTCTATCTCACTGCCAGAGGACAGAGTTCAGCACAGGTTATTATTAATGTTGAAAATAAATACATGTATATTTAGATCTTAATATAGATTTGACTTTTTATGAAACCCCAAAATAATGAGTCCTGTTTATCTCCATACTCTGGGGGCACCACAGAGCTCTCTGCAGCAGCCCCCAGCAGCCCAGGTCAGGGCTGACAGGCTGACAGGTTGTCATGTGTGACGGCCCAATGTCTCCGCTGCCGATGCGTGTGCCCCATTGCACACACCTCACCCAGATCCCACACACACACACACACACACACACACACACACACACACACACACACACACACACACACACACACACACACACACACACACATACACACACACACACACACACACACACACACACACACACACACACACACACACACAGACACCCACCCCTGCCTCCTAATAGCCTGCTGGCCTGGAGGTGTTGGTGCACCCACTTGGACTGGGTTACCGGCCGCCTGCTGAAGTGTCAGGATTTGACTTCTGTCCAGCTAAATGTCCACTCCATTTACATCCACTGTTTGTAAGGAACTGGCAAAATAAACAAATGAAATAGCTGCTCTTTTTTTATATTTATTTCATATGAAATCTAAATAATTAAATTAAAGCTGATATGAAACTAAAATGCATGTTTAAAATGTAGCTATATAACCGTTTCAACAGAAACAATTCAACAATGTTGCATCCAGGGAGAACACTCAGCTCTGGATATGTAGATAAACTAGACTCATGATTTTGGAGTTTCATAAAAAGATATAAATAAAATCTATATTTAGATCTAAATATACATGTATTTATTCTCAACATTAAGAATAACCTGTGCTGAACTCTGTCCTCTGGCATTTTAATCACATTTGAAAAGTAGTATTCTTAAAAACTAAGTAGCATAAAAGTGTGTTTACTTTCCGGAAAGGGTATTGCCCATTAATGGAATCTCAGATGCAACACTTTCTGAACAGATATATCTAAACACACACTTTGTGCAAACATGTTGAGGTACAAATATGTTAAGTGTCGGTAAGAGAGAAATCTACCAAAGCTAAACAAGCATATACTTCACATAAATAATCATTATTTTGTATTCCTTCTTATTTCCATTTTAATTTTTGACAAATGATTACTTTCTAATTCTTGATCATTTGTGACTGATTTCATAACCAATACGTTCGAATTACTTTGTCAGAAAACCAAAAGGCAGGCAGAAAGGATTCTCCTCCTGCAACCAGAGAATGCTTTTACATTTTATTTAGGAGTTTTCTGTCAACTGACTTAATCAGCTGATCCCATCACACCGAGATGGAAAATAAAAACGGTTCCAATGTAGAATACATTGTGAAAATTACCCATTAAAGGTATTATGCCAAGGTTAATTTCCAGCTTTAGTAAATGTAATTCTCAGGAGATTTCTAAAGCAAACATGTTGATGAAAACCTACCTGAAGGTCTCGGAGATGTGAGGGTCCTGGCTCTCCCTCAGTCGGTCACTGATGGCTCATTTGCTTGTTGTCGTCATCGGAGCTGTGAGGTCACGAGGTCAGGCAAACATGAGGAAGCTGCCAAGAAACAATGCACGGCTGGAAGAAAAACAGGAGAGCCCTGCAGGACTTAATTAGTGTGAAATCTCCCTCTTTCATTGTCTGTCAGTGTGAGAGGTGGGATGGCTTCTAACCGGGAATATTATTAGAATCATTTATCATCCATTTTGTATCAGGATATGCTTATGTTATTTCTAATGCATATGATCACCAGCAACTTGACAATAGAGACAAGTGTGGACTTTGACATTCAAGCTACTGATTATCATTGAATACAGCAGCATCCATTTGCCTTTCATAAAGAACACCCTTTTTATGATGAGATTATTTATTACATTTTGTATTAACCTGTTATATTTTATAAGTAACCATGCAAACATGATAACAGTCTGCGTTCTTCTTTTGGGCAGCCAGTGCCTTTATTGAAGGGACATTGTTGAAGGGGGTGATAGAGGGGTTGACACGTATAAACGGTCCCAGGGCCTTAGCCCCAGAACATCAATATTAACGCCTTCCTGTCAGAATTGTGTTATTTTAGAGAAGTGGTAATTGGAGCAGCATAAGATCTTGCTTAAAACATGCTGTCTTTAATTCCTACTGTTTACGAGACCTGGAGATTGCTGATCACAGTTTTCCAACTACATGATCAGATGTGGAAATTCGCTAAGTACATTTACTCAAGTACTGTATTTAAGTAAACATTTGAGATACTTGTACTTTACCAAAGTATTTCCATGTTATGCTACTTTAGACATTTACTCCACTCAGAGGCAAATATTATCCTTTTTATCCCACTACATTTATTTTATAGATGTATTTAATATATACTAGATACATTCTGATTTTGACAAACAATATTTAAAAATATGATTGCTTGATATATATTAAACCATCCCACATATTTGTTTAAGTAACTGAAACCATGAGAACAGAAAATGAATTGGAATTAAGAAGTTTTTTTGTACAACGATATTTCCCACTTTTTCATTGCATGGCCTCAGATCTACTTCATATAGTAAACAAATCTCTTCACTCAGGTGTTTTCCCACAGGCCCTGAAAACTGCAGTCATTAAACCGCTCTTAAAAAAGAATAATCGAGATGCTTCAGTAATGAACAATTACAGGCCCATATCAAACCTCCCATTTCTAGGTAAAATCATTGAAAAAGTTGTTTTTCAACAGTTGAGTAATTTCTTGCATTTAAATAACTGTTTGGATGTGTTCCAGTCAGGCTTTCGTCCAACCACAACACTGAGACTGCTCTTGTAAAGGTCTTTAATGACATCCACTTAAACACAGACAGTGGCAGAACTTCAGTGTTAGTATTATTAGATCTCAGTGCTGCGTTTGACACTGTTGACCACAGCATATTACTAGACCGACTGGAGAACTGGGTGGGACTTTCGGAAACAGTTCTAAATTGGTTTGAATCCTACTTAAAGGACAGAAACAACTTTGACAAACGTTGACAAATATGACATGTGGGGTTCCTCAAGGCTCCATCTTGGGGCCTCTTCTCTTTAACATCTACATGCTACGTGTGGCGCAGTGGATAGATGGTGTGGGGATCAGGGGGTCACAGGTTCAAATCCCACTGCAGTCAGCATGTCGTTGTGTCCTTGGGCAAGACACTTAACCCCAAATTGGTCCTGTCGGGAATGCCCACAGTACTGAGTATGGAAGTCGCTTTGGATAAAAGCATCTAACAAGTAACATGTAATGTAATGCTACCACTGGCTCAGATAATGAATAAGAACAACATAACCGTTACCATAGCTATGCGGATGACACACACATTTACGTAACAATTTCACCAGGAGACGATTCTCCAGTTAAAACACTGAGTAAGTGCATTGAACAAATCAATGACTGGATGTGTCAGAACGTTCTCCAATTAAACAAAGATAAAACTGAGGTAATGGTTTTTGGAGCCAAGGCAGATCGTATAAAAGTTAGCGCTGAGCTTCAGTCTGCAATGTTCAAACCAACAGATAAAGCCAGAAATCTAGGTGTAGTCATGGACTCTGACCTGAGTTTCAACAGTCACATTAAAACAGTTACTAAATCAGCCTCCTATCACCTAAAGAACATATCTAGGATTAAAAGACTAATGTCACAGCAGGATTTGGAAAAACTTGTCCATGCTTTTATCTTCAGTAGACTCGACTACTGCAATGGTGTCTTCACAGGTCTCACTAAAACATCTATTAGGAAGCTGCAGCTGATTCAGAACGCCGCTGCTCGAGTCCTCACTGACACTAATAAAGTGGATCACATCACTCCTGTTCTGAAGTCTTTACACTGGCTTCCTGTGTGTCAAAGAATATATTTCTAAATACTGCTGCTGGTTTATAAAGCACTGAATGGTTTAGGCCCAAAATACATTTCTGACCTCCTGCTAAATTATGAACCATCCCGATCTCTCAGGTCTTTAGGGACTGGTCAGCTTTCTGTCCCCAGAGTCAGAACTAAACATGGAGAAGCAGCGTTCAGTTATTATGCTCCAAACATCTGGAACAAACTCCCAGAAACCTGCAGGTCCGCTGCAACTCTGACTACTTTTAAATCCAGCAAGAAGACTTTTCTTTTTGTCGCTGCTTTTAATTGAACTATTCATATCTTAAACTGCACTGTAACTTTTATTATCTTTGCTTTTTAATGCCATGTTCTTAATGTCTTTCATTTTTGTAAAGCACTTTGAATGCCTTGTGTTGAGTCATTATTGGGGTTAAAGTCCCCTGCGTGTGCCGTTTTGGTTTCAAGACCCTGGTTCGCGGAGGACACCAAAAAAGTCCTAGAAAAGACAATCTTAAACTTAACTAATGTGCATTTAAAAAAAGGAGGAATAGTTTTGGCGAAAACTAAAAAGGTACCATGGGATACAGGAATCCGTTTTGGTTTCAAGGCCCTGGTTCACAGAGGATACCAAAAAAGTCCTAGAAAGACAAGGTAAACTTAACTATGTGCATTTAAAAATAAAAAAAGAGGAATAGTTTGAGCGAAAACTAAAAGGTACCATGGGGTCAGATTATAATTTTCCAAACCTTTCGTTTAGCATGAGACACTTGAAATAACTAAAGGACAAGTTAAACAAGAAAGTAGAAAGAAAGGGAGGTGATAGAAAACTATTTCTGCTAAAAAGTTAGCAATGATTGAGAATCAGACCTAAACATTTCAGATGTGTCTATCTCACACTGTCACTTTTATTCATCAAATCAAATCAAATTTGATTCATATAGCACATTTATAAACGATCTCTGGTCGAGCCAAAGTGCTGTACATAATAAAAATAGTCTACAGTAGAGACACCTTACAGCAAATACAACAGCACAGATTGTTCAGAATATCAGTATGAGAAAAACGACACTCTCTGTCCTCAGACCCTCTGTCCTTAGACCCTCTGTCCTTAGACCCTCTGTCCTTATACCCTCTGTTCTTAGACCCTCACATCGTACAAGGAAACACTTCCTTTAAAGGGAAAATGGGAGAAACCTCAGGGAGAGCAGCAGAGGAGGGATCCCTCTCCCAGGACGGACAGACCTGCAACAGATGCCGTGTGTAAATCCAAGAGATAATACATGTTACAGCGTAGAGACCGAATGTTAGGAAATGCATGTGTCTGTGATGAGAAGATGAATCCACGAGGATGTCAGCGACAGTCCTGTGGAAGCCATCAGGGAAGCAGCATGACGAGACCCAAGGCAGGACCGCAGAGACAGGTTCAGCCACGACCCGAAGTCCACCACTTAATCCAGAACTCGGGATAGAGATGTATGTCTCTTTGCTTTTAAATGAGTGTTTTGAAATGTAATTTTATATCATTGCTTTTAAATGAGTGTTTTTAGATGTCATTTTCTAATATGTTTCTTAATTCTCTTAATGTCTTTCATTTTTGTAAAGCACTTTGAATTGCCTTGTGCTGAAATGTGCAATATAAATAAACTTGCCTTGCCTTCCAGCTTCTTAGGATTTGCTGCTTTGGCTTTAAATATTTGAGTATTTTCGGCAACAGTACTTTAACTCCTTATACTTTAAAAACATGTTCCTAATCGTACTTATATCGTTTTTATGTAGGACCGTTCTCCATGAAGTACTTTTACTTGAAATGTAGTATTTTTACAGTGTGGTATTAGTACTTATACTCAAGTTAAGCATCTGAATACTTTTTCCACCACTAAACATGATTGGTCAGACAGAGTGTGACTTTAATACCTTCCTGGAAGAAGGGTTGTGTCTACTTTAGGAGAATAAGGTTTTATGATGAGTACATGTTGGCTCTTTGTTGTTGAGGTTAAATCCAGTCTTGAGTTTACTGAGCTCCATGCAGTCATCTCCACCTCAGCCTCCTGACCCGCAGCAGCACATTCCTACAGGTGGCTGAGACACTCTGACAGTCTGTCCCATGCCCAGGAAACCCGAGCGCAGTCTGGATGAGATGATTGCTGATGCTTAGCAAAGTGCTGCTCCTCCAAATCTAAAATAATCTTGTGAAGCAGTGTAGCAGATAACACCAGCTCCACACACAAAAACACACAGAGACAGTTTCTCACTGTCTGCTGAAATGACATGTCAAAGGGGGGGTGGGGGGTAGAAAGAGAGGGAGAGTGTCATGTCTCCTG
This sequence comes from Champsocephalus esox, assembly GCA_036324585.1. Classification (NCBI taxonomy): domain Eukaryota; kingdom Metazoa; phylum Chordata; class Actinopteri; order Perciformes; family Channichthyidae; genus Champsocephalus; species Champsocephalus esox. The sequence continues at coordinate 1,805,484 of CM070495.1, read as the reverse complement.
CTTCTCATCATGCTGTCATGGCCACCAATCCAACGCCTCTTCTGTCACATGCACTCTGCTCACACTCCACCCAGACCCAACCATGTCACAAAGGATAATCACATCACACACACATGCACGCACGCACGCACGCACGCACGCACACACACACACACACACACACACACACACACACACACACACACACACACACACACTTGCTTTGCTTGTATTAATATAGTAAGAATAATTTGATAGTAACAATGATAACACATTTCAGTGAGCCGATGTCATCTTAAAGGGGTCCTCTCCTGCTGATGTTCAGGTGTATATCAGTACGAGTGTCTCTACTTTAAAGAGTCCTCTCCTGCTGATGTTCAGGTGTATATCAGTACGAGTGTCTCTACTTTAAAGAGTCCTCTCCTGCTGATGTTCAGGTGTATATCAGTATGTAGTGTCTCTACTTTAAAGAGTCCTCTCCTGCTGATGTTCAGGTGTATATCAGTATGTAGTGTCTCTACTTTAAAGAGTCCTCTCCTGCTGATGTTCAGGTGTATATCAGTATGTAGTGTCTCTACTTTAAAGAGTCCTCTCCTGCTGATGTTCAGGTGTATATCAGTATGTAGTGTCTCTACTTTAAAGAGTCATCTCCTGCTGATGTTCAGGTGTATATGAGTATGTAGTGTCCCTACTTTAAAGAGTCCTCTCCTGCTGATGTTCAGGTGTATATCAGTATGTAGTGTCTCTACTTTAAAGAGTCCTCTCCTGCTGATGTTCAGGTGTATATCAGTATGTAGTGTCTCTACTTTAAAGAGTCCTGTCCTGCTGATGTTCAGGTGTATATCAGTATGTAGTGTTTCTACTTTAAAGACTCCTCTCCTGCTGATGTTCAGGTGCATATCAGTATGTATAGTATCTACTTTAAAGAGTCCTCTCCTGCTGATGTTCAGGTGTATATCAGTATGTAGAGTCTCTACTTTAAAGAGTCCTCTCCTGCTGATGTTCAGGTGTATATCAGTATGTAGAGGCTCTACTTTAAAGAGTCCTCTCCTGCTGATCTTCAGGTGTATATCAGTATTTAGTGTCTCTACTTTAAAGAGTCCTCTCCTGCTGATGTTCAGGTGTATATCAGTATGCAGTGTCTCTACTTTAAAGAGTCATCTCCTGCTGATGTTCTGGTGTGTATCAGTATGTAGTGTCTCTACTTTAAAGAGTCTTCTCCTGCTGATGTTCAGGTGTATATCAGTATGTAGTGTCTCTACTTTAAAGAGTCCTCTCCTGCTGATGTTCAGGTGTATATCAGTATGTAGTGTCTCTACTTTAAAGAGTCCTCTCATGCTGATGTTCAGGTGTATATCAGTATGTAGTGTCTCTACTTTAAAGAGTCCTCTCCTGCTGATGTTCAGGTGTATATCAGCATGTAGTGTCTCTACTTTAAACAGTCCTCTCCTGCTGATGTTCAGGTGTATATCAGCATGTAGTGTATCTATTTTAAAGAGTCCTCTCCTGCTGATGTTCAGGTGTATATCAGTATGTAGTGTCTCTACTTTAAAGAGTCCTCTCCTGCTGATGTTAAGGTGTATATCAGTATGTAGTGTCTCTACTTTAAAAAGTGCTCTCCTGCTGATGTTCAGGTGTATATCAGTATGTAGTGTCTCTACTTTAAAGAGTCCTCTCCTGCTGATGTTCAGGTGTATATCAGTATGTAGTGTCTCTACTTTAAAGAGTCCTCTCCTGCTGATGTTCAGGTGTATATCAGTATGTAGTATCTCTACTTTAAAGAGTCCTCTCCTGCTGATGTTCAGGTGTATATCAGTATGTAGTGTCTCTACTTTAAAAAGTGCTCTCCTGCTGATGTTCAGGTGTATATCAGTATGTAGTGTCTCTATTTTAAAGAGTCCTCTCCTGCTGATGTTCAGGTGTATATCAGTATGTAGTGTCTCTACTTTAAAGAGTCCTCTCCTGCTGATGTTCAGGTGTATATCAGTATGTAGTGTCTCTACTTTAAAGAGTCCTCTCCAGCTGATGTTAAGGTGTATATCAGTATGTAGTGACTATACTTTAAAGAGTCCTCTCCTGCTGATATTCAGGTGTATATCAGTATGTAGTGCAGGGTAGTGTTGCACGGTGTACCGATACTTGAAAGGTACCGCGATACCCTGCCGTTAAAAACGGTACGATTCCTCCGTTTCATTGGTATCGGTACTTTAAGAATGACGGAGAAAAGTACTCCCGTGAAAAAGCGACGTTTTAATAAGAGCCGTGTGTGTTCAGCGCTCTGCTTCCACTCCCTGCACTGCAGCGTGTCTGCAGTCCCGCTCCTCTCAAGCACGCTCTAAGTCCCTCCCCTCTCTCGTGCACGCGGCCACGCGCTAGCTGCCAGAGCATGTGAGAAAACGAGAAGCATGGCTGAAAGTGGGAGTGCAACTGCCGCTGCTCCTCGGCTTGTTGACAAAGACGCCAGAAGTCTGTGAACGGGCCGTTCAGGTGTTCAGAGCAGAGCTCTCTGTCGGAGCGCAGAGCGTGATGTGCACTGAAAAGTGTTTCTGTCGCAATATTATCGTTGAGCAAACTTAACTAGCAAACTAGCATCACTATCTGCTAACGTTAGCCTTCGTTTTCTATTAGTTTTTTTCATAGGCTATAAACGGAGGTGGTATAAGTATATATCTTGTACTTGAATAAAAGTAGAAGTACCCAGGTCTTGTACTTGAGTTAAAGTAGAAGTACCAGAATGTAGGAACAATCCTGCAATCAAATGATCCTCAAATAAAAGTACAAAATTATTATCATCAAAATATAGTTAAAGTAGCGACAGTAAAAATATAAGTACTCAGGTCTTGTACTAGAAGAAGCACCAGAGTGTAGGAATACTCTGTTACAGTAAAAGTAAAAAGTAGCGACAGTAAAAGTAGTCATTGTGCAGATTGGTCCATTTCAGAATAATATATATGATATGTTTTATAATGATTGATCATGAAAGTGTTCTCAAAGCTGGTGAAGGTGCAGCTAGTCTGAAGTACTTTGTAGACTGCAGGGTAGCTGGTGGAGGTGCAGCTAGTCTGAAGTACTTTGTAGACTGCAGGGTAGCTGGTGGATTTACTCCAGGTGGAACTAAAGTCTGATTCAACACTTGATTAGATTTCACATCATTCGTCCACATCTGTAAAGTAACTAAAGGTGTTAAATACATGTAGTGGAGTAAAAGTACACCATGTACCTCTGAACTGTAGTGGATTAGAAGTACAAAGTAGCAAAAGAAACATTGAAATACTTAAATAAAGTACAAGTATCTTAACATTGTACCCAAGTAGTACTTGAGTTTATGAACTCAGTTACTTTACACCAGTTGCTATAAAGATAGAAAGACTCAGCCTTGCACAGAGGCATGAAAATACATTTTCAAAATGCTCAACAGTGCTGCCAAAATGTTAAACTCACTGCTACACAATTAAAATAAATGCTTTTATATATATTTATATTAGATGTGACTCTTTGGCGTTTCTGTTCTTAGTAACACTGCTGCTTTAGTTGTTCCGACTGCTAAAATCATCTGTTATTCCTCATTTTAAAGCCGATATTCCGTGGGGTCGGGGGGCTCGGATCCTTGTCACCTTTCTCATACCTGATGAGTTTGCATCCCTGATTATATTTAAGACTGTTTCCCTTTTTTTAAGAAAAGTATCGAAAAAGAATCGGAATCGCAATTCTTGACTTGGTATTGTTATCGAAACAAAATGTTGGTATCGTGACAACACTAGTGCAGGGTAGGAATTTCACGGCCATGGCCGTCATTGCCCCTCGGTCTGGCCGTGATGCCCCGAAAATAATTGTACGTTGCTTTAAAGGCGTCAGAACAGTGGTCTGGTCTCTGAACTGCATCACGCTGCGTTCACACCGGACGCGATGCGAATATCGCTCGAGTTTCACTGCGGCTGTTAGCTGTGTTCACTCCTGTCATTCAATCATTTGCAACAGGACACACATGAAAATGTTTCCCGCACTCTCGCCAGAATATCTCCGCAACGGAGCGAGATTACGTTTCACTTTCAACTGCATGATATGGCCTAGCGTCATAGCTTCCTCATATATTTACCCGCTTGTTTGTACCATTTTCAGGTGGTTTCTAATCTATTCTAGAAAACGATGTTTTTTAGTGTTTTCAAGAGGTTTATGAACAAATTATGGATGTATTTTATGAACATTTATCAATGTTGGAAGTAGATTTAGATGGTTTAGGAGTTGAATAAAGACTGTAAATCTAATTATGCATCCCATGATGTCTTGTGTGAAGTCTGTTGACGATTCAGAGGCTGTTGTTTGGGCTGCGTGATGGGAATAATGTCACACAGACATTCAGGGCCGGTTCTAGACAATTTGTTGCCCCAGGCGAGATTTTTTCTGGCACTTTGAGCACACATTACTAGAGACCTGATCTAGGGGGTACAACTCTAAACATCCATATGAAAAAGATCGGTTTACATTTTAATAATCAAATAAGTACTGTATGTGAACATATCCAATAACCTACCATAGCCAATAACAAACAAAAGTAACTTGTTTTATTTTTGTTGTTTATTCATATGTTATTTTACCTAGTTAACATTTAATTATTTATCTATAAACGATATTTTTGGTTTACTGTCCTATAGTATACATTGAAATGATTTCAAACCTGTTTATCCCAATAATTATGAAGGAGTGCCTTGGAAATATTTGTTTACATAAATTGTGATCAAAACGTTTGAGACCCACTGAGATAACTTAGACTAAAGTGAACCATCTACACTCAGAGTCCTTTACCTCACTGAGCTGAAGTTATCAGCCTCAGTCTGACTGGAGAGGACTCTCCCTCCATATCATTGTAGAAACATCTTCTTCTTCCGTTAGAGCAGCTAGCACCAGATGCTAATAACAACAGCGCCAGTACCGGTGCGCCCTCCCTCTCTCACTCTCTCGCTCCCACGCTCGCACTTTGGCTGTGAGCTGCGGGCGCCAGATAAGTCAACATCCCCCATTTTCATCACTTACAGCACGCATCGTACAGGGCGAATGAAACGTGTAACCGGGGTGAAAAGGGTGTTACATTTACTTAATAATGAATATTGTTACATCAAGGCCGAAAATTAGGATGAGCACCAATTGTAAAACTTTTTTTTCTTCTCCCAGAGCTACCAGCGCAGCACCAGATCTGGCGCCCTAGGCGAACATCTATAACGCCAATGCTAATGACCGGCCCTGCAGACATTAGTGTCTTCGGAATGTGCACTTTTTAAGGACAATAATAACTGCAAGGAAATGGATAAGACATTGAGACTGTAAAAGAAAGTGTATTTATTATCCTTGGCGAAAATAAGAGGTATGCTTAGGGTGGGTAGGCTATGAACATACACCAAAACATTTTGATTGAGATGCAAATTAACAGGGAGTGTCACCTGTAATAAAAGGGGGTGCTGGCAGAGATGTATTTGATCCCTTTTTGGAACGACGACTTTGCTGCTTGACACATACCAGTGCCCATCACTGACGTCCAAGATAAAAGCAAAAGCGCTTCAGCTGGACGAAAGACCTGTGTCCAGTGTAGGCAGACAAGGTAGGCCAGTGTGTCCACACCCTGGAAGTGTAGACAGTGTGATGTGGCCCTCTGCCTTGTGCTTGACAGAAACTGCTTTGAAGCATGGCACAACTAACTTTTTGGATCCAAGAACGCCTGGACTTTTTGTAGACTTCTTTTCACTGTGTGTTTTCAATAAATCTCTGAGTGATACACTTTGCATCAGTTTTTTGTTGTTGTATGGTCTCATACCTATTTGTACATTCATGCCACATCCCTGCAGCCTGCATATGCTGATGGCTGAGCTTGAAATAAAAAAAACCCATCATATTACTTGATTCACTAGCAGGAACCACGCCACAACTGTGTGATGTTTGTACGTTTATTGAAGTAACATGTGAATGATATGAGGGGGGTGAAGGGATGATCTGGGAGGACGAGCTGTGGTCCGTGCATTGGGAGACTCAGAGTGGGGGTTCCGTCTCCGGCATGATCTGCGTGGGCTGATTACGGGCCCCCAAAAGAGTCTGATTAAAGCAGCTGACTTAAGTGTGTGCATGTCTGACGTCGTTTAGATTGTCGTGGATGTAAGCGTGGTACGCTTGGGGTGACCAGCGGCCGAGGGCCTAGATGGTTTGGATAAGAGATGACCGGTCTAGCTGCTGTGGACGCTGCGCCGATGCGGGAGAAATGGCTCTAATAATGCCCCAAAAATGTGCGGGATGTTCTGAAAGTGTTTCTGGACCAGAAACGTGTGGCTTGAAAATGACATGTCTGGAATGAATGACTACATCTTCACTTCTAAATCCAACTAAACATTACCATTGAGGAGTTAGAATGATGCACGCGCGGTTTGCCCACAACCGGGCCTCTGTTACACTCTAAAGGGAAAATACGTTTATGCTATGCCATAAATGTTAGGTTGGGTTGTGGGGGCTGGTGCTCCTGGTGTGAGCGACGCCACGGAAAGAGCAGATGTGAATTAGGCGGCAGGTAGAGAGAAAGCAGCCTAGTTCATTGAAGTTATTACACACCATCCTGCCTCCCTGCGGGTGATAGACGGTTGAAGTCTGAGGCGTTGCATGATGGAGAGGAAAGTGAGTGAGGTCTTTGAGGTGGTGGAGCGCTGACTGAGCATGCTGAGGCCGGGTAGGAGGGGGCTCTACATAATTGGCAAGAGAGGGATGCGCGTGCTGCGAAGATGCGGCAGTAAAGCTCGGAGTCCAGAGCACCCCAGTATGTTCCCTGGTTGAACTGCTTAATGCGGCTTGGCTAGCGAAGTGGACGTGGTAGGTGTAAAAACCTGAGCCTCCGAAGGCCATGTCGAGCTCTATGAGGAGGTACTCGTCTAACTCAGTTCTACGTGTGGGATCGACTGAGCGGATGACGTTGCGGTAAAGGGAAAAAGCTAGGGCGAACTCTGCGGGGGTTAAGTCCTTAGACCCCAGAGCTGAGGGATTTCGCAGCTGGACTAAACCGAAGTTGGTCTGCATTTCCCTGGGCTGGCTAGTGTCGATGATTGATGGCTGTAGTAGCTGAGCTAAGTCTACGTAGTTACCTAGGAGAATCCGCCGGCGCAAGACGGGGGACACGGGGGAAGGGCGATAGACTGAGGAGGCTGGCTGGATGGGTGGTGTTGCTGTGGCTAGAGTGTAGCTGGTTACACAGGGAGGAAAAACATTTGGGTGTTGGGGAAGGGAAGGGGGAGGGGGAAAGGATAGACCAGTTGGGAAAGAAGGTGCTGTGTAAGTGTCGGCTAATGGGTTAGCATGTAGCATGGCCCCTTGGGTTACTGGGTGAGGCGCCATTTCTATGGAGTTAGCTGCTAAAGGAGGAAGGTAAGCAGAAGCTGGGTTGCTGTGGGCTGCTGAAGGTAGAGAAGAAGGGATGGAGGGATGAAGGGATGTATGTGCAAGGGGATTTTGCGAAGCCTGTGAGCACAGGGATGAGAGAAAGGTTGACATGAGCTGCGCCATGTCAGACACAGAGAGAGCAGGCACAGAGGGCAATACGACCTGGCCCCCACCAGGGTGTGCTGGTGAGTCGGGCTGTGTCCGTGGAGGAGGACTGCAGCCTGTGACGTCATGATCCGTGGTGCGTGCGCACCGCGCGGTGGTTGGCTCTGGAGCAAGAAGAGCGGTGTGTGTCGATGTTCTTGCCGTTGTGCTGCTGTAGGCTTTGGAGAGGTTGAACAGTCTAGCCTTGTTGTCATTTCGGTGAAAGTGGATGCCGTTTTCTTTCAGGAAACGTTGGAATTGAATGACTGTCCACTTCCATAGTTCGGGCTCCGTAGTTCGGGCTCCGTAGTCCGGGCTCCGTTTCGGAGCGTGCGTCCGAGAGGAGTGTCGAGTGCGCCGCTGCGAGTGGCCGGGGGCTGCTAATGAGGCAGGCTGCCGTTGGTGGGGAGATTGGAGCTGGCTGTGCCTGTTCTGGCCCTGGTTGTTTGCCCTCGCTGGCGGAGTAGATGAAGCCTGGGACCTGTCTGGAGTTGGAGGTATCTCGTTGGGGGAGCGAGAGTGGGAGCGGTGGCAGCTGGTGTGTGGGACACTGATTGCCGAGCGCACACGGCTCCGTTCGGATGCTTGGCTAATGGCGCGTTTCCACTACACGGCCTCGCTCGTTAGGACTGGCTCACTTCCTTAGGACTGGCTCGCTCGTTAGGACTGGCTCACTTCGTTAGGACTGGCTCACTTCGTTAGGACTGGCTCGCTCGTTAGGACTGGCTCACTTCGTTAGGACTGGCTCACTTCGTTAGGACTGGCTCGCTTGTTAGGACTGGCTCACTTATGGCGCGTCTCCATTACAGTTTAGGAACTGGGGTAGTATCTATAGTAACGCAGTGTAGGTGGAGCGATCGGCTTGTTGTTGTCCTTCACTACGCGATACTCACTCTTCATCTTTTTCAGCCTTCACTACGCGATACTCACTCTTCATCTTTTTCAGTTTTTTTTTACTAGACAGTCCTCGAGTAACCGCTTCCGCACATCAGTGTAGAGACCTCCTGAAATTCTTTCATATTGCGAGTTGTCCCGTCGAGCTCCCGCTGGATCTTGTCATCTGCAATAAAGTGTAGGAACGTCGTAACTTCCTCGGCGGACCACGGTGTGCATTTCTTTGCCATTTGTGTTGATCCTCAGTTAACAAAAATGCTGTTTATAAAAAGGCTGCAAGCTTCGCTATATATATATATATATATATATATATATATATATATATATATATATATATTTATATGCGACGCATCGACGAGTTGCATATATTGCGACGATTCTCTCTGACCAATCAGCAGTCGAGAGTGACGTCAAAGCCTGGTTGTTCCTGGCCCTAGAACCCCAATGTTATGGGGCCAGAAAAACTGTGAATTAGGACCCGCTAGCCGGTACTAGGCCAAGTGGATACCCTCTTAAACGGGGCTCTGCGCTGTAGTGGAAACGCGCCATTAGATTCGACTGCTGAACCGAGGATGGCGGGTAGCCGATATCGAAGAGATCTTCGTCTGACTCCGGTGAGTTGATCAGCAGTTCGGGATCCATGGTAAGTTGAATGTTCTCGTGGTAGCGTTTGGCTTGTGAACCGTGACGCGGGGTGAATCACGGTCTAGCTGTCAGTCCTTGAAAGGATGGAGACAAGCAGTGGCTGAAAGTTTTGCCGGATATAAATAGGGGTGGCCGTGGTTCGAGGCAGAGTTTTAGGCGTGACCATGGTTCGAGGTGGAGTTTTTGGTGTGGCCATGCTCCTGAACCTATGTTAACCATTTAACCTCATTTGTGCAGCACAGGGTTCATGTTTTAGAAGCATTTTTACAATAAAAGTCCATGCAAGAAAACAGATCAAAAAAGACCATGGACCCCAGAGTAATAATGCGTGTTTTTCTGAAAGGAGATCGGATCGATCAGGCTAAGCTAACGTTGTAGCTGCTCCGTCCACACTCACAATACCATGATACAGACACAGACAGTCTGTGGTTTGTTCATGTTGAACTTTTCTCCAGTTTCTGAACAGATATGAGGAACTGTGAGCTCTGTGTGCTAACAGCTAACGTCTGATGTTTTGGTTTTCTGATTCAACGTCAGTGACAGCAGACTGAAATCCTCACCGCTGATTGGCTACTGCGTTCGGCACGCGAATTTGACGCTCGAGTTGAACAAATGTATTAAAGAGACTCTCGTACACACACACACACACACACACACACACACACACACACACACACACACACACACACCGATCTCCATTCAGAAAACACACATTTTAAAACGTTTTTAGCCTGCCGTCTTGTCTGCATTTACATGCGCATAATACATACTATTTAATTAACACGGAGAAAGTAAGAACAATGTTAACTTCTGTGCATTTCTGTTTGTGGTATCAACATTCTTCTGAACTGAAACATGCTTAGTGATCAACGGCTTACAGTTCCTGAATGCTGTTATTCAGGTTAAAATATGCTCTTAAATTGTGTCTGGTTTTGATTGCTTTCTGTGGAACCTTTCTGTGGAACCTGTCCACTGACTTTTTCATACAGGTCAATTTATTCATTTAATTTAATTTAATTTCAAACCTTTATTTATACAGATAAATCCCATTGAGATCATTGATCTCTTCTTCAAGGGAGACCTGCTCAAGTAGTTCCACATGAAACATAAACACATAAACAGAACAACAAAAGGACATCATACGGCATCATTTACATAATTATCCACATAAGCAGGTACCAATAGCTTCCGATTGACTAGCATCCAACCGAGCTTTAAAAAATATTTAGTGGCACCAGATTGTTCAGTTTCCATTTAATTTGCAGACTATTCCAATACAGAGGAGCTGCACATCTAAAAGCTGTCTTCCCTAAGACAGTCCTAGCAGTTGGCACATTTAATAAAACCACAGCATTCGATCTCAGGCAGTAGCCACTTACAATTCTCAGAGAGATCAGGGAGCAGATATAAGATGGAAGTTTCCCTAACATGGCTTTGTATATAAACATGTACCAGTGACTGAGCCTCCGTACAGTTAGCGAAGGCAAACCAGCCCTTGCATACAGGGTACAGTGATGGGTTAATGCTTTACAGTTTGTCACAACTCTCAGTGCGCTGTGATACGCAGCATCTAACTTGACCAGGCAATTGGCAGGTGCATTCATATAGACCAGATCTCCAGAGTCCAGCACAGGTCAAAGGTCACAGAGCCTTTTCCTGGCCTCAAGCGAGAAACAGGACTTGTTTCTGAAAAAGAAACCTAGCCTAACCCTCAGCTTTTTTAGCAGGTTATTGACATGAAGTTTAAAAGAGAGACAATCATCAAGCCAGATACCAAGGTATTTGTAACAGGCAACAACTTCAAGTTTTGTTCCTTGCGTAGTTACAATATCTAAAACAGGCTCTGGTGTCTTTTCAGCTTTTGAAAAGAGCATTACCTTGGTTTTATCCACATTTAAAAGAAGCTTTAGTTCAGAGAGCTGAGTCTGAATAATGTTAAAAACAGCTTGTAATTTAACAACAGCCTCTTTAATGGAGGGACCTGCACAATACATCACGGTATCATCCGCATAGAAATGTAGCTTCATCCATATTATCACCTACGCTGTTAATATATATGGAGAATAAAAGTGGTCCTAAAACAGAACCTTGTGGTACACCATTAGAAATGTTTAACCACTCAGAAGACAGTCCATCAAAATGAACACATTGGGACCTTTCAGAGAGGTAGTTCAAAAACCACCCACTGCAAGGCTGGATATGCCAATACTGAGTAGCCTCTGCTTTAAAATGCGATGATCAACGGTGTCAAACACTTTGGAAAGGTCAATAAACAGAGCTGCACAACTCTGCTTATTATTTAAAATACTAGTAATGTCATTCACCACTTTCATTGTCGCAGTGATGGTGCTGTGCTGCTTTATGAATCCTGACTGATGTTTAGACAGGATATCATTTTTCTTTACTTGTTCACTCACAAGTCGTTCGAGCACCTTAGCCAGAACTGACAATTTAGAGATTGGCCTATAGTTATTTAAAATAGTTGCCTCCCCTCCTTTTTAGTAAAAGCAAGACATACGCTGACTTCCATACTATTGGAATTGCATTTGTGCTGAGGGAGAGGTTAAAAATAGAAGTAAGAGGTGGAGCAATAAAATCTGCAGCTATCTTTAAAAAGAAAGGTTCTACTGTAAGTTGTCCGGGCCAGCCGGTTTCCTAGGATCTAACTTGGATAATGCTTCATGAACAATACCAATAGTTAAAGGAGTAAAACTGAATGGGTTTTCCAGACCACATTGTTCAGAGTCAAGGATTGGATCGTTCACAGAAGCAGAAGTACAGTCAGTGACAGAATCAAACATAGAGCCACAAGACACAAAATGCTTATTAAAGCAATTTAGCATAGTGGCCCTGTCCGATATAGAGCCAGGTGCTGTGGTGAGGCACGGAGGTAGCTCATTTGGGATATCACCAGTGGAAATCGATTTTATGGCTTTCCAAAATTTCCTAGGATTAGTCAGGTTTTCTGTGGTAACCGACAAATAGTACTTTGATTTAGCACTTTTTATTTGAGATGTGAAGCTATTTCTTAGCTGCCTAAAACGTAGCCATTCTACCTCTGAGCCTGATTTCCCAGCCTTAGCCCAAGCATTATTTCTCTCATGAAGGAGACTGGACAGCTCAGCAGAAAACCAGGGATTGTTTCGTCCCTTCACTCTAAATTTACGCAGAGGTGCATGTCTATCTATAATTTTCATAAAACCAAGATAAAAATAAGACCATGCAGTTTCTACATCAGCACACAGATTGATTCTACCCCAATCAAAATCAAACAGATCATGTAAAAAACCCTGCTCCACAAAGTGTTTTTTGTCTCTCTTTGTGATGATACGTGGTTTAACCTTTTGGACCTTAGTGTCCCTAATTGTGGCTACAACACAGTGGTCACTCACATCATTAGCAAATACTCCCACAGATGAGTATTTATGTGGAACATTTGTTAAAATTAGATCAATTAAGGAGGATTTATTTGGGGACTTAATATTTGGGCGAGTAGGACTGTCTATAATCTGGGTAAAATTCAATGAGGTACACAGGTTTTTAAAATCCTCTGACACAGAAGTTAACCAGTCCCAATTTAAATCACCAAGCAGCACTATTTCCTTGTAGGAAAGTTGTGATAACAGTTTTGCCAAAGACGATAAAGAGTCCTTTACAGCCGAAGGTGCCCTGTAGCAGCCCACCACCATGACCTGTTGACCCTTCGTTACCTCAATATTCACAAAAATAAATAATGATAATAATATAATATAATATAATAATAATAATAAAAATTCGAGCTGTTTACAAACAGATTTGGAAACCATATTGGTTACACAAAACTTATTTTTCACATAAATGGCAACGCCACCACCTTTTTTAGCCCGGTCAGTACGATATACACTGTAACCATTTATTGGTTTATATTGTCAGATTATTAGATGAACTTTGCCCATTCTTAGTCTTCACTGCTAATGTGCAAGCACACTGAGTTAAGTGCTAAAATCCAGCCAGAGACTGTGAAAAACTAAACTCAGGTCTTGGTCCTAGACTAGCCCTAACCCCAGGGTGCTGAGACCTGGCTATGGAGCTATTTTCAGTCTGACACTGGCCTGTTGTTTTCCCAAATATGAGAACATTGGGAGAGGTATAAATAACGTATAAACCAACATGTATTTGAAACAGTGAGTTCCAAAAATATACACACACTTTACATGAACTCAAAGTCTCTCATGTCAGTTTGCTCCAGCACCAGTAACACCTCGTGTTTCTTGTACCTGCTGATGTCTTTCAGGCCTGATGGTATAGGCACAGTGACCGTAGAAGAGAAAGAGCACTTTGAGGAGATCAAAGAGAGGCTACGGGTTCTTCTGGAGAACCAGATAACACACTTCAGGTAGGATCCGTGTTCAACAACCATGTGCTGATCTCATGCCAATCTATTCTGCTGAGGGTTCACATGAAAGTCCAATCTGTCTCTCCTTAGGTACTGCTTTCCATTTGGTCGGCCAGAAGGGGCGCTGAAAGCAACTCTGTCCTTGCTTGAAAGGGTATGATGGATGGCCGTATTTTTCCAAAGAGTCAAAACCTCACACAATGAGGCCATACAATACACCATTTAACCAATTTAGACGTGAATCAATTCAATTCAGGTTAGATCAGCTTGGCTGTAAGACTTGCGCTACGATAAATTAGAAGCTTAGGAGCTTTTAAAGCACCTTAGCATGGTGAAACAGGAAATGGCTTTAACTTGCAGCATTGACCGATCTGCACCAACATTGACACCAACAATCTAGGCCTGGGGACACCTTATCTTTTTTCATGAAACAAGAAGTGGCTATTACTTTGCTTAACATGTCAAAAATACTTTTACTATTTGAATTTCTTTTTCATTTGAAAATGATTGCTCGAAATAAAAACTGTTGCTTTCCTTTTTAGGTTCTGATGAAGGATATTGTTACCCCGGTTCCACAAGAGGACGTGAAGGCGGTGATACGTCGGTGTCTGGAGCAGGCTGCTCTAGTCAACTACCAGCGGCTGTCAGAGTACGCCAAACTGGAAGGTAAGTGCTGCTCTGTGTGGTTGCTACGGCAAACACACTGTATGGGCGTCCTGTCCTGGCGCAGCTCCTAATCTAACAGCTCTTGGCTAAGTCAGTTAGAGTTGCTAAAAGAGTTTACCGTGACAGAAGAATGCAGATGTGAGAGATTCTACACGCAGTGTTGAGAGGATTTCTGAACACTAAAGAATACCTGAAGAATGTACCTGGGTGTTGGTGTAGTCACGGTGTGTCTTTCACCTGTTGCAATGAAGAGTTTAAATGAGCAATGCACCAATGGATCTCTCTTGTGGTCAAACAGCTAATGGCAATTATGTGCATGACAATACAAAAAAAAAGTTTTCCCTCAGCTGTCAGAAAACCTGATAAAGATGAATGTGACTGACTGTCTGGGTTTCTGATGTGGAAAGAACTTCTTTATGTTTCAATTAATGTTCATAAAACTTGTTGCTAAACATGTGCGCGATCTTTACATCGTATAGAACTGTTATGAGTTTCAATTCCGCATTTATAAAAAGCTTAACTTGTACATTTTCTTCACAGCTGCAAAAACTTTTCATTAATCCTCTTTCATATTGCACTGAATAGCACAACAGCTGTTTTAAAGAAATTATGTGTTTATTCTGCATTCTCTCTATTCAATTGTACTAACAAATGTACAGTAAGTAAAAATGCATTCAATTCAATCTTTATGCTGACTTCGTCCACCATGCCTCAGCTTCCTTTCCAGAGTCCTAACCTGCTTCTGTCTTCCTCTTTCCCTGCCTGGTAGCTGAAGTGATACTCCTTCCTTTTCCTCCCTCTGCCCCCCCCTCCCTTGCTCTCTGATGGTTTCCATTCCCCCCTCGTGTACTTTGTCTATTGGCTTGTGCTGCTCATCAGTAGCTGCTGCTTGGAAACAGGAGAGCCAATAAACAAGACATGATGAGACTGTCCCTTGTGGCAGTTCAGTGTTTTTTCTGTTGCATGATCCAGGTTCTCTTTAGTAGGCATCAAAAGCACTTTACAGACCTCTGAAACAAATGATGTTCAACTGAGTGACCTGCTAAATGTATCTTTACTTTAGGTCCAATGTGTAACTTATGTTTGTTCGTGAACAATGACATTTGGAAAATAAGCTCATTCGCTGTCTTGCCAGGGTCAAACAAAGACTCACTCCTGTGAGACCAGTACAGACACAAGTCCTGGATGTGTTTAGCTTGGCAAACAGCTCCTGTCTCAAGTTGCATCTTGGTCATTTGGAATCATCGATACATTCCAAGGCCATCCTGCCTTGTTTACAGGAAAGAGCTCAAACCTAGCAATATCTTTATGAAGGTCTTTATCAACCTATTAGCTAAGAGCGAAACATCTAGAAGGCTAACTCTCCTTAAACTTTAACAAATATTACAAATATGATAGCTCAGAAGTATTTTTGAGAGCTTTTTTTCTGACTGCTTTTAGTCTTAATGCTAAGCTAGGCTAAACAAGTCCAGGACCTCTCTACTGGACACACAGAGGCAACAAGATTCATTGAAATGCGGCCAATAGTCTTTCCATAATGACTCTGACTAACAGACAACCCAGACTGGCAGATAAGATCCGTTGCAGAGGTAACAGAGGCCAATGGTTTTCTTTTTCAGTTTTGTAAACATATTGCCTGGCTAGGATCAGATGCAACACATTGAGAGAAGTACAAGAAAGCAAACAAGTGCATTTCCCAAAATGTTGTTGTTCAAAACAAATTCAACTTCAAAATTATCAATTTAAGACGATGTCTGTAAAGAAACCATCACCTCCCTGAAGACACTAAGGAATGTTACCCTTAGTTTCTCAGTTGTGATTGATAACCCCAAACCCTGCCCTTCATACTGGTGTGCTTCCTGCCCTATAGTACTACAGGAAACAACTGTTTCTAGATTTTACTTCTGCCCAACAGAACGAATGGTTAATCCAAAATAGACAGCTCATTATTTTTTATCCCCAAAAAACATCCATGGATACAAAACAGTCTTTCCTTATATCTGTCTCACGGTAACAGGGCTATGCCCTCTAGCTCTCTCTTGCCCCTTTTCCACCAAACCGGTTCCGGTTCAAGATCCGTTCTTGTGCTTTTCTGGTGCTTTTCTGGTTTCCACCGCTCAGAGCCCGACTGGTGCTGCGTCATGACATCACCGTTTACGTCGCTGATTTTCTCCCCAACGCCACTCACAACAACAACAACAACAATGGGGGACTGCGTCGGGTCGATGATCGTGTTGCTTTTTAATCATACAAAGCCAGATTAAATTAAATAACTACTTCTCAACCCTTGTACTTTTGTGCCGTGGTTCATTGTTTATTAATATGGTTCAGCGGCATTTACCAACCGCTGCAGTGCTGCTCGTCCACCGGAGTTTAGTCTGCCGTTAACTCACGGCAGAGTTCAGTCTACCGTTAACTCACGGCAGAGTTTAGACTACCGTTAACTCACAGTAGAGTTTAGTCTACCGTTAACTCACGGCAGAGTTTAGACTACCGTTAACTCACAGTAGAGTTTAGTCTACCGTTAACTCACGGCAGAGTTTAGTCTACCGTTAACTCATGGCAGAGTTCAGTCTACCGTTAACTCACGGCAGAGTTTAGTCTACCGTTAACTCACGGCAGAGTTCAGTCTACCGTTAACTCACGGCAGAGTTTAGTCTACCGTTAACTCACGGCAGAGTTTAGACTACCGTTAATTCACGGCAGAGTTTAGTCTACCGTTAACTCACGGTAGACTTTATTCTACCGTTAACTCACGGCAGAGTTTAGTCTACCGTTAACTCACGGTAGAGTTTATTCTCCAGTTAACTCACGGCAGAGTTTATTCTCCCGTTAACTCACGGCAGAGTTTAGTCTACCGTTAACTCACGGTAGAGTTTATTCTCCCGTTAACTCACGGCAGAGTTTAGTCTACCATTAACTCCCGGCAGCGGCCGCTGGAAGGTATTCACTGTCTGACTGTCACACAAGCAGCTGATAGATATCCCCCATCCCCAAGTGAATGTGTTTCAGTATGGATTGACGCTGTTTGGCATTACAACGGTGGTATGAACGTTTCTCTGGTATAAAATGGGTGATGTTAGCATAGCAACCGAAGCTAATCTGACTATCTTGACTACTTGTTGCTATCCTATTGTGGCATAAGCCATTTTCTACGGGAACATTTTACCGGAGTATTTTTCATAATGATTCAACATGTGATAGTCGGGCATGACAACCTGTGTAGCCCATGTGTTGATTCCATCCGATAGCTGCTATAATACAAAACAACAGGAACATGTCTGCCTCTCTCCACAATGATCGATAACAGTGAACGGATGGTCAAAGTAAGGCACAAATAAACAGAATCACACGAAGCCTGGTTTGTGTTGCCTGACTTTATAAAGTGTGTGGTCACGTTCTAGTCACTTTGCTCAGCGCTACAGCTTGTTACAACTTTGATTTGCCGTACTCGCCATTAACTGTTATTGCTCAGGTTAATCTCGAGCCCCTCCGACGTAAGCGGTCTTGGTTCTTGGTTCTTGGTTCTTGGTTCTTGGTTCTTGCCGGGCAGCCGAGTGGAGTTAGCTAAGAACCGATTTTTGGTGCTTAGAGCCGGCTCCGCTGCGGTGGAAACAGGAAGAACCAGAGCTTAATCAGGCTGTAGCCCGGAACCGGCCCTGTAACCGGTTTGGTGGAAAAGGGGCATCTGACCTCAGCTCACTGTCCTCAACCCATCTATCCTTTTCAACCCAGTAGAGATTGCACCTATAAACCTCTAACACTTCCCCATGACAAAAGCATCGATGCAGCCTCAGAGCGTCAGCCTTTGGGTTTTCATCCCACAAAATATGAATTTGACAGCCACAGGCGCTTCATGGAGCAGCTTTCCCAAAGTAGATTGATAAACTGCTTTTTAATATGAAACAACATCACTTTGCACCAACATAACATCACAATGTTATGTTGGTTACAAAACACATACCCATTATAATCAGTTTCTACCTGCCGTTGAAGCAGTACTGGGTTGTTTCAAGTTCAAACGTAGCTTGTGTTACTGTACACATTTACAAAATAACAACCATGTCTTTTTTTATCAAAATGCAAATCAGGTTGCTTTTGTTGTGATGTATAGCACTTGTTTTAATATATTTTAAATGTTTACTGTTATTCAAAGTATTCAAATGTATGATCAGAAGAACAGAATATAGTAGACCTAGTGTAAAGGAAACCAGTCTTTGGTAATAATCTCAAAATGATACTTATAACACCTTTGAGATATTACATTTTTTATTTCAATTAGCTAAATAAAAATGTACTTTAATGGCACGACATGTGTAGAACAAAAGAAAGCAGGTTCGACTCCTGGGTCAGCCCTCTGTCCCGCCCTTCTGACCCAGCCTCTCTGACCCCGCCCCCCTGACCCCGCCCCCCTGACCCCGCCTCTCTGACCCCGGCTCTCGCATGCCTCGGTATCCTCCCTCTTTCTCTGTAGGGAAAAAAAGAGAGATGTATGAGCATCCTGTCTTCTGCTTGGCGTCTCAAGTGATGGATTTAACCATTCGTGAGTACTTTCCTCATTCCCAAGCCCCCCCCCCTCCTCTGCACCCTATATGTTTCTCTACAACAGTATGCACGCCAACAACAAGTGACCCCACACTCTTGACGCTCCTGCCGTCCTTTGGTTTGTGTTTGTATCTATCGTTTGCGTCTGTAAAGTCTACAGTTACATGTGGTGTGTTGCTCAGCCACTCAAAACGCATTCTGATTTCTCTGTGAGCTTCTTTTCTTTTCTGTCCGGGACAAACACCTTCTTTTCCTTTTCTGTCTGCGACTTGAATGCATTTTTACTTTGCTTGTGTGTGAATCCTTTAAGTGTGTAACATTCAAACAGGACACCCATATCCTGCACTTATTCAAATGTCATTTTAATTAATGTCAATCCTTCAAGGGAAATGACTTTGGAATCAGGTTAGACAATCATGTTGACAGGTTGTAATGCTGTGTGCTGTTTGCTAACTTCTTTACATACATCACAAGTGAAGACCAAACATTTCATATCCGACTAAATACCACTTGTTTTGAAAAATATCTTCTCTCTCACCCTCTATCACTTCCCCACCTCTCTCTACCTCTCTCCATTCTCTCTAAATACAAATACTCTTATTTAGTGGAGAAATGTCAGAGAGATGAAGGTTTCAGGTGACGTACCGTATGTCTAACTTCTGCTGTTCGCTCATTCCTCAGTCTGCCTTAACCCATTTCCCCATAGACCCTGTCACACCTTCCTGATACCTGTACTTTGCTTTGCAAGCACAGACACTTCGGGTTTCAGGAACGTTGTGAGTGAAAAGACCTGCAAACTTCCAACATGTCAGAAATATTTGTCATCAAATGTCAAATATCCTAATGAAGTGTTTAATGATGATCACTATCAGCAGTCCTGTTTCAGGATCACATAATTAAGCTCTCCACTTACTGTCCTGGTTAGATCGTACAAAGTAAGAGTCCGTAGACATTGTTTAAATATAGAAAAACAATCATTGTTTTCTATGGAGTACTTCTTTGTTTCCACCTCTGCACTTCCAAGCTCTGACATAATAGCTCTGAGTTGACAGCCATTGCTAGACCCTAACAATCCCCCTTATGTACCAGGACAGAAGTCGTATTCATTAGAAGCTTTCAGGCATGTTAGCATGATGTAAGCTCCAGCAGGCGATCCTCCATCCTCCTGCTGTGCTGTCCACAACCCGACTGAGCCACAAGAGCTAGCAGCTGGACTGAAACACTCATGAACTCTGTGGGCCAATTCAACGTGCGTAAGACACTGTGCACGTGTTCTTACCCAGCAGCACGACAGAGTCACACAGCGAAAAGCACACATACTTTGGGGGTTTTAGTGCATGTCTAGTTTTCTAACAGCTGACCCATTACACTGTCCTCACTATGTATAAAACTAATTCATTCATTACAACTTCTGGATTTATCCACCATATTCTACTTAGCATACCTCTCACATTACCCGGCCACTGGTAACACCAAACAGAATTAATGTTGCTGATTGGTTTCTCACGGCATTGCTCTCTGGGCCCCAGTTAAGGTCATTTGTCGTCATGTATTAAGTTGTTGTTTTGAGCTCAACATGAGTTTCATGGCCGAAAGAAACATCAAATCATATACTTTTTCTAAAATAGGAAACTCACCTTCGATCGTAATCCTACACATTCACTAACAAAGAAGAAATCAATGTTGTTCAATGAACATACTGAAGGGTCAGAATGGAGGAAGTCAGAAGGACAAGAGGCCTGCACGCACTCTTATAGCAAGCACATGCAACTTCCCCACCAAGACGTTATAACGTTGTTTACTCTGTGGATAAGCACAACACAACCACCACATTCCTGCATGATGACTGTTCAGTGTCCATGCTGTTTGCATCCGTCATGTCCATGACCTCATCGGTGTTGTGTCAGTGACAGAGACGGGTCACTCAACAGGCCGGCACTACCTCCAGACACCAGCAGGGCGTTCAGCACGCATGGAGATAGTGTTATAGCAAACACGCTTTAACACTATGTTACAATGGGATTACATTATAACTAGGGCTAGGTAGAAATACTTTAATGTACACAATGAACTTCCCCTTAAGAAAATGAAAGGTACTATTAGCACCATTTATGTTCATTTCTATTGCATTTAGCCATTATCTGACTTGAATGATCTGACAGAGGTATACTGAGGTCTGATACCCAGCCCTAATTATAATAATCTGATATGGCATGCTTGTATTTACAATATGAACACTAGATCGTCCCAGTGACTGAGTCTAAGGCTGCAGACTGTGCTAAGGATCACTGTAGAAGCCATAACCAACATTAGTGAGTGACTGAATCCTCCAGTGTCTGCAGGAGGCAGCAGAACATGCATGCTGAGTGCCTCTTTAAAGCAGATACTGAATGACCCGAGACACTCTTTAGTGTGTGAGGGATGTGTTTGCACACTGGTTGAATGCATACAGTTGTACAAGCAAGAGAAATAAAACATAGTAGATACAACCTCGGAGACTGCCTCCACTGACCTTTGACCTTTGTGCTCCAGAGAATGTAGGGCGGTTAGTCACACCTGCTAAAAAACTGGAGGACAATATCCGCCTGTCCGAGCTGGTGATCGAGGTGCTGCAGCAGAACGAGGAACACCATGCTGAGGTCAGTGCGCACACACACACACCCACACACACACACACACACACACACACACACACACACACACACACACACACACACACACACACACACACACACACACACACACACACACACAAAAACACGTTCTCACTCCCATCCCGTCACATATTGACGGACGGTCAGGGCCCCTCCCCGTCGCTATATTACGTACAGGGTACCCCTTGCCCGTCAGGCTTCTACGGGCAGGGCGTCCCATAGACCTTCATTGTGGACAGCGGGGTCAACACCGATGGCCGACCTTCGTGTCGGTGGAAAATGCCTATTTTAAGGTTCATTAGGCCATTGAAATGCGTTTTGATGTCATTTTATGCGAGTAATGAGTTTTTATTTCTGATTATTTGTGCAGTACATGTACATGATGTTTAGTTTGCTAGTTATGACGGAGATTACTTCATGAATGTGTACACATTCATGGTTGCTAACGTTTTTTTTGGTGGAAATGTGTTTTTTCACAGCAAAGTCACCCTCTGTAATTGGACTTATTGGGAGAATCTAAAGGCAAGAACATCCCAAATATTCATTTAGGTCTTTATTGTAGACCTTTAGTGTTGCCGTCTGTGAGGAAAATACATGGGGTGTTACGATGTGTGAAGCAGGTAGGACCCAAATGCAGATTAACGTGAAATTCCTTTATTTCAAGGCTAAAATGACTGACAGAACACTCACCGAGGACAAGCCAATACACAAGACGAACCGACAAAGACAGACAGAAAAACCAGAACTTAAATACACACAAGACTAATCACACAAACAAGACACAGGTGAGGAGGGAGGAGAAAACACAAGGGCCACAGGTGAACACAATCGGGTAATCAGACACACCAGGGAAACTAACGACAGGAGGAAAAACACAGGGAAAAGGACCAGACAACAACCCAGGAGGAAAACATGAGAGAGAACAGCCAAAACACCCAAACCTAGACATAGAAATGTGACATGACATGAGAATCGTGACATGGGGCTCAGAGCCTCATATTTTTAAAATCTTTTTTTCCTTCTAATTTGTTATTCTTTTCAAAATAACACAATGTTATTTACTCACCAATAACACACAATTATCCTTGCTTTTATTTATTGGTTTAATTCCATAATCTCGGGCTTTTTTGGCGTTTGTCAGGAACTGAATTTCAAAATAAAAATAACCGGAAACATACGTAGGCATTTCGAGCGATTACCCAAGATCCTCAGCTACGCTGATTGGATGTTTTAGCCGCAAAGCATGCTGGTATTTGGTGTTTATATTATATGAAATCCGGAAAACATTTTAAAAGAATAAAATAATACTTAATTCCGAGTGCTCTTGCTTTTCTCTTTGAAAGTCATCACATAACGGCATTGTAATACACGGTTCGGCTGCATTACATATTACAGATCTGCCGTAGTTCTTTATTTAGAGAGCCCTGATGAGAAGAACTTTGGAAAAACTGAAGAAATGCCGCCGAAACTGAATACTTGACGTGGATCATAAATATATCAACAATTAAAAAACATCTTCAATTTCTCTTCACACAATACGTCTCCTTGCAGTATCAACACTAATTCGGCTGACTTTTACATTTGATCTAATTCATAGATAGGTTATATTTACACCATAACGGTGCACAGCTGATAGAAAAGGACTGTAGTTTTTAAAGATATTACTGATTTTCTTTGAATGTAAGAATGTAAATACTGAGTCTGAAATAGTATAGCAATATGCTGTAAAATTATGTGAAAGCATGAATAAAACTACACATCTTCAGATGTTGTACATACACACTAATAATACCAAGTTATTATGGCTGTGTGCACCTTGTGTGCACCGCCTAGTGGTTAAAGCACATTATTTAATTATTGTTTTTATGTGTTATATTTGATTACAAAAATATTACGAGTACATACTTTCATAAGGGGAAAGTAGAAGGTCTGTGATAGAAATATAGAATATAACAAATCAAGAAGATACTATAAGTGATCTCTACAATAAAACAGTTTAGTGCAGGATGTACACAGATATTAATATGAGGAGGTGCAAAACAGAAAAACGAATTAACCTTTATTTAAACATTAAATAACAGATTAAGGTCTTTTTTTAAATAAGAAAAAAACTTTGGGGGTATCTATCTTCAGATAAATATTAAGCCTGACAAAGTACTTAACGTCTAATATATTGCTTTCCTGCAATGTTAACTATGTTGAAGCACTTATTTTAACTGATATTATACACATTAATTATACTCTTATGTATGTAGATAGAATAAGAAATGTGCAGAATATGACAGTTTAATGGTGGCGGTACACACATATTGATAGATGTCTTGTAATGCACTGTTGAGGAACCTGTGACCCAAGTTTTTCATTCATTGCATAACTACACCGTAGTTGTGTATGATATGTCAATAAACCTTTGAAAATCTTGAAAGGGAAGTGCAAAATAGCCATAATATACAGTCTTTAATTAACTATTAGTAGAGAATAACGAGTAATGAATATACTTTATTACTTGTTTCCATTCATGTCAATTGCAGATACATGTTTAGTCTTCTCAAGCACCAACTATCAAATATCTCTCCTGATTGTTGGCACTTGACAATCACCTTACCTGAATTTTACTCAGGTGTAACTAAAGTCTGATTTAAGGGTTGTTTATATTTCCCATCATTAATCAGAATCTGCAAAGTAACTCAAATAAGTGTAGTGGAGTAAAAATACCAGGTTAACCTCTGAATTGTAGTGGAGTAGAATTACAAAGTATGAATGAGCTGTCATGTGGGTATATCTTAATGCTGCGCATTATGGACAGCGATTTTCACCCATTTATTAATTATATGTTTTACATTTGATAACACCAATGTGTTTAATAATGGCAACTTCTAATTGTGGGAAAAAATAAAACGTTCAGTAGAGACGTCCCATTGAACATTTTGCGAAACACAATAGTGTAATTTAGACCTTTAGTGTTGCCGTCTGTGAGGAAAATACATGGGGCTCAGAGCCTCGTATTTTTAAAATCTTTTTTTCCTTCTAATTTGTTATTCTTTTCAAAATAACACCCTGTTATTTACTCACCAATAACACACAATTATCCTTGCTTTTATTTATTGGTTTAATTCCATAATCTCGGGCTTTTTTGGCGTCCGTCAGGAACTGAATTTCAAAATAAAAATAACCGGAAACAGACGTAGGCCTATAAGGGACATTTCGAGCATCATTGCGATTGTCAACATTTTTTTGTTTAGGATGGCCGAAGACACTACACTACCCATAATCCCCAGCTATTGTTTAGGACTACAGTCCCCATGATTACTCTTCAAGGTCTGGGATTGGATGTTGGAGTGGCATTGCGCCAAGGTTATGCAGAGTGTCAAACAGCTGTTTGAAATGGAACGAAACCACGCCAGACTATCCAAAACTGGAATCAAACGCCCCCCCCAGAACTACACACTAAAATAAAGACCGAAATGAATATTTGGGATGTTATTGCCTTTAGATTCTCCCAATAAGTCCAAGTACAGAGGGTGACTTTGCTGTGAAAAAATACATTTCCACCAAAAAAACGTTAGCATTCATGAAGTAATCTTCGTCATAACTAGCAAACTAAACATCATATACATGTACTGCACAAATAATCAGAAATAAAAACTCATTACTCGCATAAAATGACATCAAAACGCATTTTAATGGCCTAATGAACCTTAAAATAGGCATTTTCCACCGAGAATAACACGAAGGTCGGCCATTGTTGTTGATCACGTGGTCTATGAAGGTCTATGGGACGCCCTGCCCATAGAAGCCTGACGGTCAAGGGGTCCGTTGTCCACAATGAAGGTCTATGGGACGCCCTGCCCGTAGAAGCCTGACGGGCAAGGGGTACCCTGTACGTAATATAGCGACGGGGAGGGGCCCTGACCGTCCGTCAATATGTGACGGGATGGGAGTGAGAAAGTGTTGCACGCATGCACGCACACACACACACACACAACTGCACGCACGCACGCACGCACACACGCACGCACACACACACCAACACACTCTCACTCCCTAAGCGTCCAATAGCGACGTTTGGTCAGTGTCCGTGGCGTCCAATTGTGACGCTCCTAGGCTCCTTCAGCGTCATAAAGGGACGCAAATAGCTTTCAACTGATTGCAATGTATTCCCATCTGCGTCGGGATTTGACGCTCATGGAAGCACGGCATTCGTTTATGCCGGCTGCCCTTAAAGGCAATGTGAGCATCCATTCCCATTGGATAACGGAGAATTTTACACCCGGAAGTAAGTATTCCTCTTACTGTCGATTGATTTTACAGTGATATCTGCCCTACTCATCGACTAAAAAACACCAAATTATCCTTGTTAATTACACAACATTGATTGGTTTAAATTGTGTTCAATGCTTTTGTATTTTTCCCCTTCGATTCGGAGAAACAAATATGTGTTCTGAGTAAAGGATGGCAGAAGACACTACACTACCCAGAATCCCCAGCTATCGTTTGGCCTACACCATGTGCTCTGTTTGACAAACCCCGTTTTTTTCACCATGCATTCCGATGGCTGGCGTCTATGTCACGTGATCTTCAAATTTCTCCCTGCAGAAAAAGAAAACATGGCCGAACTTCGTTTTATTCTCGGTAGAAAATGGCTATTTTAAAGTTAGTTTGGCCATTAAAATGCGTTTTGATGTCATTTGATGCGAGAAATATGAGTTGTTATTTCAGATTATGTGTGCAGTGGATGTACATGATCTTTAGTTTGCTAGTTATTACGAAGATTACTTCAGGAAATCGCGACGTTTTCATTGTTACCAAGGTGGTTGCTAGGGACGCTGCTATCGATATTATTTCTGTTATGTTGTGTAACTGTTTACTGGTGTTATCTTTATTGATACCCCCTTCCCCGTCAATGTATAGTGTTGGTCCACAGCCTAAACATATTAGTTTAACAAAATCCGCATCTAAAGATAGCCTACGTTATTTCCCCCCTGTGCAATTCCAGTCTCACATCTCACAGCACATCGTCATTAACAAATACCGGAAACAGACCAAAATAATAATAATACCTTATTCCGAGTGTGCTTGCTTTTCTCTTTGAAAGTCATCACATAACGGCATTGTAATACACGGTTCGGCTGCATTACATATTACATATCTGCCGTAGTTCTGTATTCATAGCCCTGATGAGAAGACAAACATGAGGAACTGAAAACGTGACGTGGATCATAAATATATCAGCCATTAAACAACATCTTACATTTCTTTTCACACAATACGTCTCCTTGCAGTATCAACACTAATTCGGCTCACTTTTATATTTGATCCAATTGGTAGATAGGCTGTATTTACACCATAAAGGTGCACAGATGATATAAAGAGACACCTGGTGGTTAAAGCATGTTATTGAATTTCAATATTTTTATTATTAGATATTAATACGATCCCTATAAAGTATATTCATTACTCGTTATTCTCTACTAATTGTTAATTAAAGACTGTATGTAATGACTATTTTGCACATCCCTTTCAAGATTTCAAGATTTTCTAAGGTTTATTGACATATCATATAGGCCTACACAACTGTGGTGTAGTTCTGCACTGAATGAAAAACTTGGGTTGCACGTTCCTCAAGAGTGCATTACAAGACATCTATCAATATTTGTGCATACCTCCAGCAATGTTAACTATGTTGAAGCACTTATTTTAACTGATATTATACATAATGTATTATACTCTTATAAGATGTATGTAGATATTTCATCTCCGGCCTTGTCAGGTATTGAACAATCAATAAATAAAGAACACAGAATTGTTGAATATAAAACACAGAATTTATGTGATTATACTAAATGATTTTCAAATAAACACAACTGCATATTTAACTGTTACACATGCTGATGTAATGCAAATGTTCCAACTTGTGATCAATAAAGTATATCTTATCTTAAGCTGATCAATGGCTACTGCCATATTTGCAAAATGTGCCTCTGAACCTTGACAAGTGCATGTTTCAGGCTTATCAAATAATGTAATGTTATCCCAGGGGTCACACACATAAGACCAGCTGTTAAATAAAGCTCTTCTGACCTTAGCTGGCATGTGGGTATATATATTAATACTGCCCATAATGGGCACAAGCAATTTTCACCCATTTATTAATTATATGTTTTAAATGTGAGTGTTTCCTGTCCCCTAAACCTCCAGGGATGTACACAGTTTAATACTGGCAACTTCTTATTATGGGAAATACGAAAACGTCTTTTAAAACTACAACTCCCAGTAGAGACGTGCCATAGAGAACATATTGCGAAACAGAATAGCCAGCATGTGTAGTTCTGGGGACGGGGTGGGGGAGGGGGGACGCGGTGGACCCGTTCAAATCCAGTTTTGGACAGTCTGCCGTGGTTCCATCCCATTTCAAGTGCTGTTCGAGAATCGGCTTAACCCTCGGAGCACACTCTCCAATCACAGAGCTTGAGGACTATCACAGGGTTTGTCAAGAGCACATGGTGTAGTCCAAACGATAGCTGGGGATTCTGGGTAGTGTAGTGTCTTCTGCCATCCTTTACTCCTGGGAATGGACGCTCACATTACCTTTAAGGGCAGCCGACATAAACGAATGCCGTGCTTCCCTGAGCGTCAAATCCCGACGCAGATGGGAATACATTGCAATCAGTTGAAAGCTATTTGTGTCCCTTTATGACGCTGAAGGAGCCTAGGAGCGTCACAATTGGACGCCACGGACACTGACCAAACGTCGCTATTGGACGCTTAGGGAGTGAGAGTGTGTTGCACACACACACACACACACACTGAAGGAGCAGTGGCTGTGCAGAGCAGTGGTGGGCCTGAACATGTGGGGCTAATCCAAAGCAGTGAGAAGTGACGTGTGTGTCCCACCAGCATCTCAGCCACTGATTACACAAACTGTGAATGTGTGTTTACCTCACTATAAAACATTCTTTTTGTGCCACTTTGTCCTTTAAAATTGACGCATTTCCTCTCTGCTTTGTATTTCAATGATTTGTTTGGTTTGCGGGGAAATGATTGATCAGGGAAAAGAGGTATGTGAGCATCTTGGTGCGCTATGCCCCACCCCCTACCCTACCTGTACGCTCTGTGCATGCAGCTAACGATCCGGCTAATGTTGGAGAGGATCGTTCAAGTTTCCTCTCAACATTACCCATAATCTCTGTTGGCTTGTGGTCACTTCTAATCAAGTGCTTGTGACAATGCTTGTTAGCTTCTAAGCCAGCAACACGTTTGCCATTGATGCTAAAGAAAATAGACAAGCACTTAAACAAGTATTTTATTCGTTGAACTCATTAAGCTACGCTTTGAGGAAACAAAGTGCAGAGTTGTGACTTTTTGTCTCAAACATTACACCTCTGGAGCTTTACCCAACATGTTTCCTGTGTTAGACATGTGTCATGTATTCTACCAAGTCCAGTAAGTACGCTTGGGGAAGGTGTTGTGTCACCTTTCCTTCCTTAAAGAAACCCATTCCTCTCCATTGGTTCCACCAGCGCACACAATGGAGGAAATGTGAGGCATGCTGTGTGTGATCAGAGATAACAGGAGAGGCACTATGCTGCTGTTCTAATGATGTGAGCCCAGAGGGACCAGCATGAGACCTGAACACTTCTGCTGTCCGTGCATTTCTGTTTGTGTACGAAGACACAATGAACAACTCGGGACGAGGTCTATTGCAATTAATTAGATGTATTTGCAATGCATTTTATACATGTTTTCTTTTGTAGCTCTAAAGCTGGTTATTGCTCATCCTATTAACTAGTTCTATTGTGTGCCTCTCATGTAATCATCCATTTTAACTTCAATACTTTTATACTGATTACTTTGTCAATGTTGTCCAAAAGAAAGAGTAAACCTGACGCAGGATGATTAACAATACTCAACTGTTAAGGTAATGTTCCTACATCTCTAAAACTCTTGACCTGCACTGTGCGCCAGTATCCCTGCTGTCCAGTGAGAAACAAAATGGTGCCTAAACCGGACAGGACTTGGACAGGTTGCAGAATAGGTGTATCTATGGAAACGCATAAAAGATCATACATGTTCACACTGCTAAAGGTTTTAAGAGCGTACGGAGAAAAGGATCTTCTTCAGGCCGACAGTCTTAACTCAGTAGCTTTGATCTTTCAGGCTAAGGCTGGCTGAACACCCACACGTGCATGACACGTGCATGACACGGGCATGACATGGGCATAGCATATAGAAAACAGTCCAAATGATCATAAATGTCGCAGCAATAATATGTCACTGTCAGAAATGTAGCATCATTTGTTTTGACTTGAGATGAAGGGTTAGGGTTAGGGTTAGGGTTAGGGTTAGGGTCACTGCTTGACTGAGCATCCACATTTGATTTAGCTAATTATCTGAGTGAGTTATCTGAGACACTAAACGTAGAGACCTTTAAAGAACATATGAAGATTGCGTAAACCCCTTCTTTTCTTCTTCATTAACTTAAATAAATACAAGTGTTACCAACAGCAATGCAAGAGCTCAAAGACACTGTTGCTTGCTCTGTGAAGTAAGAGCACCAGCCAGTGTCAACATGTGTGTGTGTGTGAGCAATGTGCAATGTTCAGACACACAAGTATCTCAATGAGCCGCAGGTGTGCTTCACAGCTCCGTCTGGCTGGTGAACTAAATGCACGAAGGCCCACCAGGTTCATGTGTGATCAATGTGGGCGTCCTTCGTGGTTTACATAGAGAGGACAGAGGAAACAAGTTCACTTGTTAATCTTTGTCTACTGCAGAGAACGAGTGTGGACCGACAGGAAAGTGTTTAGAGGAGAGTGCTTTCCCAGACATGACTTAAAGAGGCAGTTTCATCTTAAGAACACATGTTTGACATATCTACTCAGTACATTATAGTGTCATTATGTCCTGACAGAGTGCATGAGACAGATGATCTGTGACCAAGTCCACCTCACCGCTCCCATTGGTGCAGGACTTCACTGTTCCCTGATGCAGACATCCAACAAAAGGCTCCCATGTTTGCAGACACATTTTTTGGGGGAGACAAACATTTGTATCACACATACACAAACACAAATATAAACGCAACACTTTTGTTTTTGCTCCCATTTTTCATGAGATGAACTCAAAGATCTAAAACATTTTCTATAAACACAAAATAACCATTTCTCTCAAATATTGTTCACAAATCTGAAAACATATGTGATCGTGAGCACTTCTCCTTTGTCGAGATAATCCATCCCACCTCACAGGTGTGGCATATCAAGATGCTGATTAGACAGCATGATTATTGCACAGGTGTGCCTTAGGCTGGCCACAATAAAAGGCCACTCTGAAACGTGCAGTTTTGCTTTATTGGGGGGGTCTGGGGGGGTCCGAAAACCAGTCTGATGTGACCACCATTTGCCTCACGCAGTGCAACACATCTCCTTCGCAGAGAGTTGATCAGGTTGTTGGTTGTTTCAGATTTGTGAACAATATTTGAGAGAAATGGTTATTTTGTGTATAAAGAAAATGTTTTAGATCTTTGAGTTCATCTCATGAAAAATGGGAGCAAAAACAAACGTGTTGCATTTATATTTGTGTTCAGTGTACATATCAAAGTTAACAAGAGCAGCTTTTTGAAACATCCTGATGCATCCTTTTACTTTGACTTATCTTTCTAATGTATTACAGATGATTACCTGAGTGGCGCAGACTAGACGCACCTATCTCACACATACTTGTGCTATGAGATCTCATGGCAAGTGCATGCCCCCGACCCTTCCACTACCACCAGCAACTGAGCCCATGGGTTCATTCGCATTACAGTGTTGACAGCTTGATGTGAATGAGCAAACACCATGGTACCTCAAGGGTCCCTCTTAAGAGGCCTGGCAAGCGTGGGGGTGCATGGAGCAGAGCGAGTGTTTCTGATGTGCATGAGAGAGGCTGTCCCTAGCAGTCCCTCCACTGCGTCTGTTCTGCGGGGAGATATGAGCGTGACGCAGCCCCCTGGCTGGAGGAGCTCGTGAGTGTTTAAGGAGCTCCCTGCCAAGCCTGTGGAGGAGCTGCTGGGCTCCTCTGAGGGCCGGCAGAAAGCAGGTTATTCTCCGTGCCCAAGCAGCGTGTTTACCGCTTTCAGCTGTGAAGAATGCTTCCCCGGAGATCAGGCAGTGGCAACAACTTGATTTCATATTATGAAAAGAGAGGGAGACAGGAGCGCTTACAAAGGATCACAGATTGTGTGTGTGTGTGTGTGTGTGTGTGTGTGTGAGTGTGTGTGTATGTGTGCGCGCGAGTGAGTGTGTGTGTGTGTGTGTGTGTGGCCTAGCATTACTATACTTGTGGGGACCTACATCTGTTTACACAGTCACGTGTGGGGACTCTCCTCCCTTATGGGGACAAATTGGAGGTCCCCATACGGGGAATCATTAATTTTAGGGTGAAGACTTGGTTAGGTTTAGGGTAAGGTTAAGGTTAAGGGTTAGGGTTAGGTTAAGGGTTAGGCATGTGTTGGTGTTGGTTAAGGTAAGGTTAAGTCTCCAGGAAATGCATGTAAGTCAATGTCATTTCCCCTCAAGTGATGTATACATGGTATATGTGTGTGTGTGTGTGTGTGTGTGTGTGTGTGTGTGTGTGTGTGAGAGTGTGTGTGTGTGTGTGTGTGTGAGTGAGTGAGTGAGTGTGTGTGTGTGTGTGTGTGAGAGAGTGTGTGTGAGAGTGTGTGTGTGAGTGATTGTGAGTGTTAGTGTGTGTGTGAGAGTGTGTGTGTGTGCGTGTGTGTGTGTGTGTGTGTGTGTGAGTGTGTGTGAGAGTGTGTGTGTGTGTGTGAGTGAGTGAGTGAGTGTGTGTGTGTGTGTGTGTGTGTGTGTGAGAGAGAGTGTGTGTGAGAGTGTGTGTGTGAGTGATTGTGAGTGTGAGTGTGTGTGTGAGAGTGTGTGTGTGTATGTGTGTGTGTGTGTGTGTGTGTGTGTGTGTGTGTGTGTATGTGTGTGTGTGAGTGTGTGTGTGTGAGTGTTAGGTCGTAGAGCAAGGGTCACTGCTCTGTGTGAATGGGAGAATGGCTTGTAGCATGTAAAGCACTTAGAGGGGTCGTAAAGACTGGATAAAGCGCTGGATAGGTACAGTCCATTTATTTAACAATCCAAACTCAAATATATATATGTTCATTCAAATGATTTGACCTTGTTGTTGTGATATCTTGTTTCTAACGATACTTATGGCGCATTTCCACTGCAGGCCTCGCTCGGCCTCGCTCGGTATGGCTAGGCCTCGTTAGGCCCGGCTCACTTTATGCTGCGATTCCATTCCAGTTTAGGAACTGGGGCAGTTACTATAGTAACGCAGTGTAGGCGGAGCCGTGACGTCATCTTCAATAAGAGCCCCACAAAACCAACACAGCCGTTAGCTGTTAGCACTCAGAGCTCACAGCTCCTCATATCTGTTCAGAAACTAGACAGAAGTTAAACCAGTACAAACCACAGACTGCCTGTGTCATGGAGAATACAGTCGCTGCTTTATTTATGTCTGTAGGCCGTTGTTGTGAGTGTGGACGGTCGGAGCATATATAACGTTAGCTTAGCCAATCTCCATTTAGAAAACACGCATTTTAAAAAGGTTTTTCTCTGCCGTCTGTCTGCAGACTTGTCAAAGCATTAATTCATGGTTTTTACTAACCGGTGTCAGTATGTTTTTACTTCGGCATCATTTAGAAACGTGTATTACCATTAAATCACGGTCAAATATGTTCATCTTGTTGTAGTTGTCGCCCCCTTGCCAGCGATTCTCTCTCTAGTTTAGCATACTCAGCCCGACTCAGCCTGGTTGTTCCTGGCCCTAGAACCACGATTGTATGGCGCCAGAAAAACTGTGAATTAGGACCCGCTAGCCGGTACTAGGTCAAGTGGAAACGCAACCAACAACGGACCCCGCACGGCTCGGCACGCTTAAAGCGAGCTGCAGTGGAAACGCGCCATTATATCATTTCATTTGTTTTTCATTATCTTTGTGTGAACTCGGTGTAATTCACTCTTACTCTGCTGCTGCTGTATCACCTGCATGTCACCACTGGATCAATAAAGGTCCTTCCCTGAACGGATCTTAGTCGAGCAGTGGAGTCACATTACGTGATCAGCTTGTCGGATGAAAAGATTCCTTGTTAACTCTAAAATCCTGAAGACGTGCCCCTGGGGTCCTACATCTCTCTTTGTAAAACTTGTCTTCTTTCTTTCACTCTCAACTTTTTGATTCTTTCCCACTCCCTGTATTGTGTCTCCCTTTCCTCTGTGTCTGTTCCTCTCTCGTCCTGAAGGCCTTCGCCTGGTGGTCGGACCTGATGGTGGAGCATGCAGAGACCTTCCTGTGTCTGTACTCGGCTGACATGGACGCAGCTCTTGAGGTTCAGCCGCCCGACAGCTGGGACAGCTTCCCCCTCTTCCAGCTGCTCAACGACTTCCTGAGAATGGACTGTGAGTGAGAGCATTAGAGGAATACGTTTAACAGTCAGCATTTGGCCTGAAGTAGCTGAACGTGCTGAGCAGTGGATGTGGGTCCTCGAGAGGTGGATCAGTGACCAGACACTAGGGACAGGGATGAAGGCTTATGGAATGGAAAGTCACATTATTCACTGTAGCGGCGAGATAAAGAAATATCACCGAAACGTAGCTCTTAATAAAACTGTAGCTGGGGCAGTAAGAAAATGTTACGCAGGAAGTAAATGATCCGATGTCCATACAAGAAAGGCTCAATGATTTCACCTGTGGCTTTTCCTGTAGCTACCCTGGTCAACTACCACGCTCGTTCTGGGCCAACAATCCCCCATCTCCAATATATAATAATCATGAGGTGTCCAAACCACACGGTGCCCGAAACCGCCTTCAAAATAAAAGCATAAAGGATTACTTTAACTCACTAAATAATTACAGTAAATAATAATATATTTAATAATAATAATAATACATTTAATTTGTTAGTGCTTTTACAGGTGCTCAAAGACGCTTTACAGATATAGTGAAGGGAAAAGAAAAGGAAGGAACAACAAATAAATATAGAGTTAAAGTTAAAGTCAAATAATACAAAAACAATCACACATTAAAAGCCAGATTGAAGAGGTGAGTGTGTTGAAGGTGGTGAGGTCGGTGCAGTCTCTGATGGGTTCGGGGAGTGAGTTCCAGAGGGAGGGGGCAGCGACGGAGAAGGCTCTGTCCCCCCAGGTCCGGTGATTGGTGCGGGTGGAGATGGATAGGAGGTTGGCTTCTGATGAGCGGAGGCAGCGGGAAGGGGTGTGGTGGTGCAGCAGGTCTGTGAGGTAGGTGGGCGGTGTGGTGGTGCAGCAGGTCTGTGAGGTAGGGGGGGGGGTGTGGTGGTGCAGCAGGTCTGTGAGGTAGCGGGAAGGGGTGTGGTGGGGCAGCAGGTCTGTGAGGTAGGGGGAAGGGGTGTGGTGGTGCAGCAGGTCTGTGAGGTAGGGGGGGGTGGTGGTGCAGCAGGTCTGTGAGGTAGGGGGAAGGGGTGTGGTGGTGCAGCAGGTCTGTGAGGTAGGGGGAAGGGGTGTGGTGGTGCAGCAGGTCTGTGAGGTAGGGGGGGGGGCTTGGTGGTGCAGCAGGTCTGTGAGGTAGGGGGGGGTGTGGTGGTGCAGCAGGTCTGTGAGGTAGGGGGGGTGGTGGTGCAGCAGGTCTGTGAGGTAGGGGGGGGGGTGTGGTGGTGCAGCAGGTCTGTGAGGTAGGGGGGGCCTGATTGTTGAGGGCGGCAGAGAGAAGCGGAGAGGAAAGTGAGTGAAGAGAAGAGTTAGTGATACAGGGAGAGAAGCGGAGAGGAGAGTGAACAGCTGCGAGTTAGGGGCAGACAGGGAGACACACATGATTACACATGGCGCTCTCTAAGAAGAGGAACGTGGACAGTGAGAACAGAGCTTTGAACCCTGAGTGGACTTGTTCATGTTCCTCCTGCCCACTGGGAGCACAGAGCCAGTGTCTCATTTGTTCAGAGACCGTGGCGCTCATTAAAAGTGACAAAACACCACTATGAGACAAAACACAAAGTGTTTGACCAAACACTCCCTCTCAAGTCAGAACTGAGGTCACAACAAATAAGCAGTCTCAGAGCCCAATATGATCAGTCGACCAGGATCAATATTAAAACTAAATATGGTTCCAGCGCAGGCTAACCGAGGCTAACCAATGAGCTAACCGAGGCTAACCA